>VXAX01001751.1:300376-391397 GCA_013399835.1 Leptocoma aspasia
CCCCGGGAGAGGTGCGGGAGCGCTCTCGGGAGCGGGGCCCCGGGGCGGCGCGGGGAGCAGCGCGCTGTGCGCGGAGGCGGGCGGGGACCCGGCCTGCGGGACCAGAGCTGTCCCTGCCACATCTGGGGAGCGGGCTCCGGTCGCGGGGGTGGCCCCCCGAGCCGGGCGCCCCAGCAGCACGCCCCAAGTCAGGTAGCAGAGCCCTCCGCCTCTCCCGTCAGCCTCCCTGGCGTTAAAACCTCTGTTTCCCGCTAAGGCTGCATCAAGCCAAGAAAAGTTGCTGAGGTTTTGGGTCCCGTATCATCCCAAGTGTGTGTTGGGAATGCTTGTGAGGACCGGGAGTGGGAAAGGGAAACGGGGAGATACTGCAGGAAGAAGATAGGAAGCTGAAGACGTGCTTTTCTCCTCCCTTCCTCTTTATGTCTCCTTACTCTTTTTTTCTAATTTTTCTACCTCTTCTCTCCACCTTTCCACTTTGCAAGTTTACAATGAATAAAATTTTCTTAGAGGGGTTGTTCTGCTGTCACTGACGCCCCGACCCTTCGTGGTGGAGTCAACTCTT
Organism: Leptocoma aspasia; assembly: GCA_013399835.1. NCBI lineage: Eukaryota > Metazoa > Chordata > Aves > Passeriformes > Nectariniidae > Leptocoma > Leptocoma aspasia. Next base: position 300,939 of record VXAX01001751.1, read on the forward strand.
TCTCACCTCTGCCAGGATGCGCCTTTGCCTCAGGAGCGCGGCCGGTGCCGCAGGGCGAGGGAGCCCCGCTCCCGGGAGCCTGCGGGCTCCGCCTTGTCCCCATCTGTGCCCGGCAGGTTTGGGAACGGAGCTCCCAAGCTGTCTATCCCAGCTTTTCCCTCTCACAGTCACCAGGGAGAAAAGGGGCGTGAGGGGAGGGTGCAGCCACAGCCAGACCCGTCTGGCAGCTTCCAGGGGCTTTAGGCAGAAATAAGTTGTTGGCAAAACTGTTACTTTTGCTCTGACACGAGTGCAGCGAAGGGCTGTTGTGACTGTCGAGGTGACTGAAGCATGAAAGACTAATTTCCAGTCCTAGTGGGGATCCGGACTTCACAGACACGTCTTTAGCTGCTCTCTGAAGAGACCAAGCCTCCTTCCCAGGAGTTTGATTAGTATTTTTTATTACAATTCTTGAAAATATTTATTTCTCGAATACTATTCGTTCAGAATGTATTTGATAAAGCGCAGTTTACTCTGCTCTGTGCGGAAAGAAATGTTTATCACGATATCTCACTGAGGCAACCTGCACAGTAGCAGGCAGCCAGAGCATTTGTCAGGGGTTGAATCAATAAATAAAGCAAGTGAACTTGCTTCTTATATGCAAAATAAAATGCAAAGTAAGACACTCAAAACTCATTTAAGTATGTGCAGACAATAAAAGCTTATTAAGCGTTTCACAGCAAGGACAGTGGAAGTGGAGCAGCACAGCTCCTACAGCGAGGATGTGTTTGAAGCCCCTCTTTTCAGGCAGAAATACCCGAGTTCCCATGAGCACTGCTGAGGGAGGCAGGAGCGCCTTAAGGGTGAGAGTTTCCTGCTTGCTTTTCCCGGTGGCAGGGAAAAGGCTCCGTTCCCGCATGGAAAGCTGTGCCTCGCTCAGCTCCAGCCGCGGGGGGCGAGCTGGGCAGGGAGCGACGGCTCCTGCAGGGACTCCATCCCCACATCCCATCCCCGCATCCCATCCCCGCATCCCCCCCTGCTCCGGGGGCTCTGCCTGGCCTGGGGGGGTTCCTCAGAGGGTCCCAGCAGCGACATCACGGACCTGGCCTGCCCGGCTGCGAGTGCTTTCCCACAGAGGACATGGAGCAAATAAAACCTGCTGGGAGCCCTCTCCACGGGAAACCATGAATTAGCCTGAAAAATACATTAAACCCTCAGACATGCCCTGGGGTTGGTACCTGGAGCCTGCACCGTGTGTCCTGGTGTGTTTCAGTGCTGCTCAGCACTGAAAGAGGAAGGAGGACTCTGTGCCTCAGGGATCATCTCTGCCCCTCCAAAAGCCTGTATGCTCCACCAGGCTCCATGAATTAACAGGGAGAAGTAAACTTAGAAGATAAACATATTCACAGAATCAATAATATATTCAATCTCTGTCTGTGGAGAGACAAATTGTAAAAGCAGACCCAGCTTGTTCAGATCTGCTCAGTTAGAAAATTAAGTGACATCAAGCCTAACCTTTTAAAATACGAAAATCATCAAAATAACATTCTTATTACTTGCTAACATCTTACCTCAGACTGTCCTTTTCCATAAGCTACTCAGCACATGGTTAATTCTTGCCTGGGAAGGTGCCAGGGAAGATTTGAATATGAAAGGGAATGTTGCTCATTCAGTAAGTAGGATTCTCTTACTCATTTATTATTGGCAAGAGAGAAATCACAGAGAGGTTGGGGCTGGAAGGGACCTCTGGAGGTCATCCAGTTCAACTTCCCTGCTAAAATACCCCATTACCCTGTGGGAAAACCTTAGAGTGTCTCGAGTTTTGGTATTTTCTGGCAAATCAATACCCTGCAGAGGACCCTTCTTCAGTGTTCAGAGTCTGGTCCAGACTCAGAGTCACATCCCTGGTGCTCACAGGCTCATGTGCTGCTTGATGCCCACCAGAGATCAGGCACAATGCTGGTCCTCGAGGCTGCCAGAGCTCGAGGAGGATTTGGACAAGGCTGTCAGGAATGCACAGGGTGGGATTGTTGGGATGTCTGTACAGGGCCAGGGGTTGGCCTGGATGATCCCTGAGGGTCCCTTCCTGTTCTGTGCTTGCCTGTCCTGTTCTGAGAGCCTGGCTCTTGCACTCGCTGCCTAACTTGGGTGGTTTGTCAGAGTTAAATTTATAGTTCTGTGTAGAGGCTGAGCATGAAATGTCACTGTTTCAGAAATGGTTTGGTGTGGCTAATAATGCCATGGATGAGCAAACAGCTGAAATAATTTTTTCAAAGGAAGATAAGACCAGGAAAAAGCCTGTGATACATATTTTTCTATGTAAAATTAATTAGGTCAGTGTAATATAAAAAAAAAACAAGGATCCAGAAGTCATGCAGTGATTTGTGCTCAATCTTAACTCTGCCCTCCATCTCTCTCTTTTAAAATTCTCTTCGAAGCCACTTCTTTCTTGATTGTATTTCTCCCTTAGTTCCCCCCCAGCCCTCTTAAATCTCCACCTCACTTCTTGGTTCTGCTGCTGTGTTTAGACACTAAGGAATTTTATCCTGCTATTCAAGTTTATCCTGTTGTTAGAATTTATATTTAGGTTACAGAATTCACAAATGGATTAGGCTGGAGGGACCTCAAAGCCCATCCAGTGCCACTCCTGCCGTGGGCAGGGACACCTTCCCCTGTCCCAGGGTGTTCCAAGCCCCATCCAGCCTGGCCTTGGGCACTGCCAGGGATCCAGGGGCAGCCACAGCTGCTCTGGGCACCTTGTGCCAGGGCCTGCCCACCCTCACAGCCAGGAATTCCTCCCTAATATCTCATCTCAATGTCCCCTCTTTCAGTTTTAGGTCCGAGCCCCTTTCACACTGTATTTAACACGTGTGTCCCCTCCTTGTGTCCTAAGGCAGGACAAAAGTTCTGCTCTCATTCTGTGTGCTGACCACAAACCCAGCAGTGCCTGCTCCTCTCCAGTGGATCAGCTGGTTAATACCAGAAAAACCAGAATTCTGGGGGGCCCATTTGCTGCACTCTTTGGAGATTCCTGGGGGAAAGAAGGAAATAGGAATCCCACTGCTGACTGGGACTATGGCCCCCATAAGCCAATAATGCCTGTGAGAGGAGACCTGACTCTGAGGTATTAAATAAGAAAAAGGAGAAAGCACAGCCATAAAGACCTGAAATCTTTTAGGAGCTATGATGTTTCTGGTTTTTTCCCTCTCCTGGTTAAACATAACCCATTTTTAAGACCTGACATCTTATTTCTCTTAACAGTTTATTTGATTTCTACTTAATGGCATGAAAATTCCTCATGCTTTTTCCTATCACAAATCCGTTTCAATAAAAATGAAATTTCATTTCATATTATAATAAATAAGGTTTACAAATCTCTTGTAAAATACGATCATATTACACTTTTTTCTTAGTTAAATGCAATGTATTTAGACTTGATTTATGTACCTCGACTCCTCATCTAAAGAGGAAGAATACCTGACCCACTCCCAGGAGCCTCCTGGCTTGCTCCACCCCTCAGTGCCTGTCTGGCTTGGCACTTGCAGAATTAGGCTGTTCTTACCCTGACCAGCTCCTAAAGTATTTGAAATATCCCAAGCTAAGCATGGTAAAATTACAGGCCATATTTTAGGGTATCTCCACAAGGCAGTAGAAAGTTCAATTTTAATTTTCTAAGTCTGATCCTGAGTGGACCATCACTGAGGATCCACTGAGTGGATCATCACTGTTTGTAGGAATTGCCTTTTGATTTATGAAAGAAATTATGAATTAGCTCCTCCAGGTGCTGTACCTGAATCTGGAGGTTTGCCTGCAAAGTGTGGTCCAGAACTAATCCATCTAAGTACACAGCTTTAACCAAGCCTTCATTCTAATGAGCCTTTCATTTGCTTTTGTTGCTTTCTGTGATTTCTGCTTCTGTATCTTGTTTTGGTAAGTGGTATCAGGGAATGTTAGCAGGCAAAAACCAAATGTGTCCTCTTGTGCAGAGTCCTTGGGAAAGGACTGTGTCTTTGTGTCCTGGAAAATAAAAAGCACTGTTAAGGAAAGGTATCCAGCAACTCAAACATAAAAATGATAATTTAACAGGGATAAATAATAATGATATCAATATATCCCTAATATAAAAGGGACAAATTAGCAAGGAAGACTTTGCTTCTTTGGGGAAAGAGAAAAATTCAGGGCTGGGTTTTAAAGGAACAGGTGTGCTGGAATGTCAGTGTTGCCCCAGGGGTGGAATAAAGAGATATGGATTCCAGGTCCTTTCAGAAGGCAATCTACTTTATTAGAAAATCACCTGTCTTTTATAGATGGACTCGCTAAGCTAAGGCCTGATTAGTCTTAAAGGAAACACCTCTCACACCATTGGTTAATTAGCAACAACCATTCTTGAAAAACAACTTTCTATAAACAGCAGGTGCAGAGGGAGATAATAATTGTTTTAATTCTTTCTCTAAGCTTTCCCACGACAAGGTCTGGGAGGAATTATCAGTTTCTCTCTTTGAAGGAGCTGAGAACATCCACACTGGGATGGCTCCCAGCTGTCCTGTGCAGGGGCAGGGGAGCAGTGCACCTTGCAGGGCTCACAGGGGGCTGATGCTCTGGGCTCTGGGGCTCTCCAAAGAGAAATCAAACAAGAGCAGAATGAATTTTGCAGTGAAAGTGGGAAGTAATTTTATGAAAGGGACTAAATGGAACTTATAACTCTAATTTAGCAATAAATATAATGAAATTTGGAGTACGGCGTTAATTGAAGAAGTTATTTTATAAATGGTGCAGAAAATTTTTTCTTGGTGCTTAAGCTGAGGTTGAAGGCAAACCAGAGTTGGAGTCAAGGACACCTTTTATTAACACATCATATTTTAAGTCATGGGATAAACTGTGATTGAAGGAGAATTCTTGCTCTGGTACCAAGTACCTGGGGCAAGAGCAGAAAAATGCCAGAAGAAAACACTTCCCATCTCATAAAGATGAAAAGCATGGACAAAAACCACAAACTTGGCATCAGGGTAGGAAGCTGAATACTGAAAGAGGAAAGGAAAAAAACCAAACCCCTCCCAAAATTACAGCTTCAGAAACTGCGTGAAAGCAAGGAGGAGTGACAATGCTAAAATAGCTGATGCCATGTCTTGTCACCACTCCTTGTGGTTCCAAGAGTTCATTGCAGTGTGCTGCTTTTGTGGGCTTATAAAGCAATAAAATATCAAATAGCAGCATTTCAGTAGAAAATAAAAATCTAAACCAAAGTTCTCGTCAAGTCATTTCTAAACAAAAACTTAATAAGCAAACTTGCTCATGGAAAACTGTCAGAGGTTTTTGTGGGTGTGTTTGTTTTAAAACATCATTTAAATTATTAATTACCTAGGCTGCTAGAGTCAAATTCGCCCACTATTTTCCATTTTAAGATGTTTGATTCCATTTTGATTCCATACATTTCCATTCTAATATTTTTCTGTGCTTTAATTGGTCAGAGTCAGTTTTTCCATGCTTACCATATCCATGCTTAGACTGAATTATCTTGGGAAATTTCAGCAAACACTGCTTTTCAGAATAAGATTATGAGGAAACATGAAAAACAGATCATATTCTGTTCCTTTTTAAACATCCATGGGAACAGAAATTAGAGAAAGGTCAGACTAAGCAACTGTGGTAAAGTACAAAGTCTTCAGAAATACGGATTTATTTTCATAGAATCATAGGCTATTTCAGAGGATATCCTGAGCTGGGAGGGATCCACGAGGATCATCCAGTCCTGGCTCTGCACAGACTCCCCAAAAATCCCACCCTGTGCATCCCTGAGAGCGTTGTCCAAGTTCTCCTGCCACTGGCATTTTAAGTTGGACACCTCCACTGGTGAAAAACAAGGATTTTTATAATCAATTTCTTGTTCTCTTTTCACATCTGTAACTGGCATGTTGCTTCCAAGAATGCCAGGAACAGAAAGTCACTTGGATGGCACAGTAATATTTTTTACGTTAGGCAAATAATTCCACCTTCCAGGAGAAGTTTAAATTAAAAAAGAAAAAAGGGTGAGACATCCTGTAAAATCAGTATCTAATCATAATTCCAGTATATATCCTGTTCATTCCATCTGAATCCAATGGATATATCACAGTTTGAAAGCAGGGCACACCATACTGTGTATGTCTTTGTCATCAACAAAACTTGAAGGAAAAATACCCTATTTTACTCATTTCACATGAATTGCAGCAGCCTATAAATTCTGCAGGTTTGGGCTCCCCACCTTTCCTGCACTCAGACCACCTTTTATTGGATATATTCCTATGGTTTTAATGGTGATGTGGAGCATTTCACCTGCTTTTTCCAATTGTGCAGCACCCCCAGGACAGCTGCACTATCTGCTGACAAGATCAGCACACAAACAGTAACATTTTAGTGTATCATAGGAGGTGGAAAAGAACAACGTTAATTCAGGCATTAACTAAAACAGGATATGGGGTAATAAAGTTGTGCTGTGACTAAAGGGGGTATATTTTTGATCCTGTGGTCATTAAGGTGTATTTGTACCAGAGCAATTAGAGGAGCCCAGGTTTGCTCTGCCTCACTGTGTTTCATCAGTCTGCAGTTGTTCAGATTTCCACCATATCCTTCTGTTCTTGAGAGAAACCAGTAATATATCACTCTATATATAAATATACACATGTGTGAAGAGAAAGAGAAATAACATTTCATTTGTACAAAAGGAGGAAAAATCGCCCCCTGGCTTTATCACTGACAACAGCTGAGGGAAATTTAAGTTCTTTCATTTTATTTGCAGCAAGGCTTAAAAATAGATTTGCAAATTCAGACTGGAAACTCTTCTATCCTTTTCCAAAAAAGAAAAGCACATCACAAAATGAACAAATCAATTCCAATTGCTTCTTGCCCAAAGAAACAGCACTAAACCTCAAGGTGTCTTAGGTAAAGATTCCAAATCAGGAAATGAAAAGCTGAACAAGAAAACGCTGAGGTCAGGCAGGCTCGACCTTTCCTTATCCCTTCTCTTTGATGCTGCTGGGAAGCAGGGAGTGGGTGAGAGGTGCTGCTGCTGGGCTGGGTCTTTAGGAACAGTCTGTATTTACAATTTCAGCCTGGGAGCCTCAGCACGTCCCTTAGAGCTGACCTGGTGTGTGCAGCTCCAGCCCCCCTCCCTCCCTCGTGCTGCTGCTGCCTCGGGAAGCCCCAGAGCCATGGAGTCAAGCTCTGCTCAGTCTGGGAATGTTGAACAGTACCACGGTTATTTCTGTCCAAGCTTACGTGAACAAATGTATTTGCCATGTCATGATTGCCAAATATTGCCTTTTTTCTGGTCTTGCATAAGCAAAGGCTGTGAAACGCTGTGAACAGTGGGGGAATCCAGCCCAGGGGGAAGTTGGCCTTATGGAGTAGGTGGCTTTTGTTGCACATTTCCCGTTACTATTAAAAACTCACAATTAAAATGCTCGCATGGATGTGGTGCAGTCTCTTGGTGGTTGGTCACACAAACAGAGCTCTTGCTGTGAGTCAAGGTTTCACTTGGATCAAGACTCCTAAAAAGCACTGATCCCACTGTCTTTAGAGCTCTGAGAGAAATGCAGTAACTTCTGNAAAAAAAAAAAAAAAAAAAAGTACTTACTTTTGGAAGCTTTGGGGTTCTCTCAAGAGGAGGCTCTATCACAGCCTGAAAACACGGTACAGGGAATGACAAAGCACTGTGGCAGCAAAGTGCTCAGTGAACACTTTTGTGGGGGATTACAGACTGGCAGAGGGAACAGCTTTTCTAAGACAAAGGATCTTCCAGAACTGACCCTGTCAATGAGTAGCTGCAGGCAAAAGCTGCTTGATTCACTCTGAAGATGAATTGGAATTCTACTCGAAAGGAAAAGTAAAAAGGGAAAGTGCTGCTGCTACAAAGAAGAGATGGAGATGTAACTTCTGGAAATGCAATACAGAAAGAAGGAGCTACACTTTTCATAAGTTTCTTTGTGCGTGTTACTTTGTCAGAATTAATTCATGTCATTTATCCAGAGGAGAATAATGATCTGAACCAGCTCTGAGAGCAACAAAGTGTTAATCAGCTGTTCAGAGGTTTCCCCTTGGGCAGGCTCTTAGAACACAAGGACAAACTCCATATCAAGCAAGTCCTTAGTACAAATGACAAATGCAGTTGGTTCCCAGTCCCTCGGCAGGGACTGAGGTTTTAGACTTGTTAAAAACATGGAATGGGCTAACCGGGAGCTGGTGACAAACTGTTGAGGGTTCTCCTGAACGCCAGCTCCCTGAGGGAACTTGCTCCAGGAGATTCCCCAAGAAACACCAATCTCACAAAGATAGACTGCCGTGCTCAGGCTGCTCGGCTGCTGGGTTCTGTGAGCTTTGTGCTGCTCTGGCAGCCTTGGAGAGGATCCCTGAGAGGCCACACATGCTGGGAGGAGTGTACAGAAATGCAGGGCCTGGGTGTCCCTGAGGCCCCTTGGGATTGTCCTCCATGCAAGTCAGGCAGAAGCTGTGGAAATGTATGTTTGCAAAATTCAGGGCAGCAAAGGTTTATAAGGACCCAGATATCGGGGAAGAAGGAAATGGTATCCATCTGTGTTTTCACCCAGGACCAAACCCCAGAAAATATACAGGATCTGAATTGTGGGAGATTCCTCCCCTCATGTGTGGGGCCCTCCATGTCTGTGACACTCCAGGGCTCAACCCCAAAGGGAGGGCTTGGATTGAAGAAGTGTCTTAGCTTTTAAAACCTCTGCCCCACTCTTCTGAATGGGCATTGATTCAGTTTTCTTCATAAGAGTTTTGATCCTCAACCTGCTCAAGACACTTTCTTTTCTCTGAATGGACAACAAAGTGAATTTCTATCTAGAAATTCCTTCTTAGCAGAGAAGGTGCAGTTCAAATTATGTGATAAATCTGATCCATACCCACATGGAAAAGCTAATCCTGATCCCCATATAAAGCCTTTTAGTGTCCTGAGCTCTGTATTCCATTGCCCCATGTAATCAAGAAGTATCCTCTGTATCTTGAATTAATTCATGTGAGTGGCTCTTTACTGAAGCACACAAGTGGCACTAATCAAATACTTTGGGGTGAGTGATCTTGAAACCTATCTTTGAGGAATTCTATTACAGGGCTGGGAACTGGGAACTTGGTTTTGCCTGTCAGTGATCCTTGCATTTAAAAGTCTCTCACTGCATTTACTTGCTGAGTTACTACAGGAAAAAGATGCATTATTAATGTTTGGCTCTGCCTTTCACCTGAAAAAGATATTTTCCAAAAAGGAATGTAAAGAGAAGATCTCATAATTGTATTTGTATTACTCAGATCTGTTGAGGGACATAGTTCTGCCATTATATCAATGTGTGGCCTGAAAAGACTTTCACATTGCAAAAAATTCACTTTGCAGCTACATTTTCTCAAAAACTGGCTGTCAAAAAGTCATCCCTGTGTCATTTCTGTGTTTGATGCTGGCTATAAGCTGACAGTTGAAATAGATCTCGAGGAATTTCTGATGTAGAATGAAATAAATGCATCCGTGGAAACAAAAAGGGCTTTCCAAAAGGTGCAGCTACAACTAGGAGCAGGTTTCAACTCATTCCTTTTTTGCTTCTGTTATTGTCTGTTGGTTTTTTCCCCCTTTAATCTCCCAGAATTTCTGCCACTGCCTTTGCCATGCTTGCTACAAGGCCGAGGGTTGAGCATTTACCCAAAAACAAACAGGCTCCAAAGCAAAAGCAGAGCTCAGGAAATCACACAGGCCTTTGCCTGGGTGTTCGTTCCCATTTCAGAGAGCTCCTGACAAAAAGGGATGTATCTCTGTCATATTCAAACTCAGAGGTGAAACAAAGCCCTCATTCTGCTTGCTGCAACCACAGCTGTAACCTGACAAGAGATTATTTTTTTCTCCTTTATTTTTTCTTTTTCCTTCCTTTCTGCCCCTCTCCCCCCTCCCTCTTCGCTTCCTTCTTCTTTCCTTTCTCTCCTTTTCTCTTCCCCTTTTTTTTCTATTTTTAATTTTCCCTTTTATTTTACATCAGAAAGGTGCTGACGACATTATTCATCAAGATTGCACTGCAGAGCAGTTAAAGTATCTTGTGAACTCAAGGTCAGCAAAACTGTAATTCAGACACTCTGCTCTTCATCTTGCTCTGTTTGGTGCAAAATTAGGAAGAATTTTTGACAAGGTCTGCACATGCATAGCATTCCTTCTCAGCTGATGACAGGGAATGTGCTGCTTGGTGAAACACTGCCTATCAGCTCTCACAGAATCCAACTGGCAAAGAAAGCAGGCCCTTGTTATGCAAAATCCTTGTTTGTAAACAGTGTTCTGCCTTTAAATTGATTTTAATGCTTTGCCTTGGAGAGCTCCTGCACTGATTTTCCCAGCAGAACCCACCACAAGGGCCATCTGGTGGCAGCAGCACATTGAATCTGCACAAAACCTGTTAGGGAATGAATGATCCAGGGGTAAATTGCCAGCAGAATGCAAAGGGATCTAACCCTGCACTTCTCTTAAGGACATAAGTACTATAACACACTCTTGGTTGGAAAAATTCCCACAAACTTGGAGGGAAAATATAACTTGTTCCATGGCTGTCATCCCAAGATAAATGTCAGTACAGATATTAGAATGTAATAATTTTCTATTTTATATTAAAAATTAAAATTGTTTCCCTTCCTGTCCCTGTCCCTGAGCTGTCCCCATTCAGGGATTTTTGCTAATGGACTCCTCAATGCCTGCTTGCAGGGAAGAACATCTTTTCCTTACTAAAGGGAAAACACCCAGGACTGCATTGCACTGGTCAGTGCTGTAGAGAGGCTCATTTGGTACCCACAGCTATTTACAGATACCCTAAACCTTCAGGTTTTGGAGCCAAGCCTTTCATAAATTTCATGCTTGAACCATCATTGCCATTATAATTTTGAAAAGGTGAAAAATCTTTTGGGAGAACTATTTGAGATACAGCCTCTCAAGGTAAATTTAAGACTTTTTTTCCCAGGGAATGTTTTCCTGGCATATTTTGGCCTGTGTCTGTGCATATCTGGCAGTAGAGTTTCCTGCAGCGGTGTAAATTTGGGGCAGTGTCACTGAGATGGATCTCAGACATAAGTTCCATGCTCTTTTCTTAGCATGGAGGGGATGCTCAGGCTGGGGCAGACAGATGCTGTGTGGCAGCCTTTCATCTGTCACCAGATCCTTTCAGGAGGACAGCACTGGATAATCAGGTGGATTTGCTTTCTCCCCTTGTCTCTGGAAGTCAGTTCTTGAGGCAGAGTTGCTGACTAAGGAGCATGTTTGGTGTTGGGTCACAGCTCTCCAAAGGAGCTGCCTCAGTCCTGTGAAAGCTCTGTTGATACCCAACACCCCTAAAATCGTCCCAGCAAAGCACTTCAGGTCACTGAATGATGCCCCATTAAGAAGATAACCGCATTTTGGATTGAAAACATCCTATTCTGGCTGGAAACATTTCGGTCTGCAGAGCCAGCATTCAAAATATTTCATCAAGCAGCTTTTTCTCAGGCAGAGTGGCTGCTGGTGTCATGCCAAGCTGTGCCACCTGCCGTGTCTGTCCCCGCACTGCACAGGGGTGACAGCCATGGGCTTGGTCCTCTGAAGCCACCTGAGTTCCCAGGGCTGACTCCACACATGCAGCTTCTGTGCCACACCAGAGATTCACCCCACCCCACCAATTTGTCACTGGGGGGACCAGGGGACCCCTTCCAGCCGTGCCCATCCCGGGGTTCTGTTCCTGGCTGCTCAAGACAATGTGCAGTTGCATCCCAGTCTGTCAGCTGTGTGCCTGGCCCCATCCCTAGGTGATATTGACTTCCAACTTTCCACACCATGGCACAAAGCAAAAGTGGCTCAGAACATTTGTGTCCAGCCCAAGAACATCAAAGGGAATAGAATTGACCTCCAGCATTTGGTGGAAAATTGAAGGTGTAAACTATTTTTTACTCTCATGTTTTTATGGATTCAAAACAATCAAAAAAAGGATGATCATGGACAAGTGTGATGTAAAGGATGAAAAATAATCTATGTAAAGGATCAGAAACCCATCCTAGATAAAGCCTCTTTCAGTTGCTCAAACAATAGCAAGGGATGAAGTCCTCCCTCGATGCCTCAACAAGTGCCTGTTGTGCTGTTCTGTGAGTCACCCTCAGAGCAGGAACCTGTAATTTCCACATGCAGAATGTCCAATTTCAATGCAGTGATAAGTGAGAGGGAGGAGAGCACGCTGAGCTGAATCACTCACACACCTAAGTGCCAACAGATACTGTCAAGTGCACAGAACATGAGTCAACAGCCCCACAGCAGGGCTGGGGCTGGGGAGGGTCTTCTTGTGGGGTGCCTGGTACAGAAAATATCCTTGAGCCCTCTCAGCTCAACTCCCCATCCCTGGGCACCCTGACAGAGCCAACAGTCTGCTCCAAGGGCAACATCCCACGGCTGCAAGCACACCTGGGGCAGGGAGGGAGCAGGGAGGTGGTGCTAGAATCCATCCCCATCCTGCTCCTGCACCCACCCAGCCTTGGCTTTCTTGCTGCCTGGCTACAGCTTCCCCTACTCAAACCCCAGTCATGGAATCACTGAGTCAAGTAAGGACTTCCAAGATCATCACGTCCAACCTTTGATTGGGTATCTCCATGACCACTCAATCACACCATGAAGTGGCACATCCACTTGTTTGTGGGTTTGGTCCATTCCCATAATGAGGTAAAGGGATGTGCAATCTCGTGCTGATTTTCTGAGCTGAGAAAGCTGAGAAAGTCGTAATGCTGCAGGAAATACAGGATTTGCACAGCACTGGTGAGAATGCCTATGGACAAAGAGCACCAGCACTAATAGTGAGGGATAGAGCAGCAAGGGTAAAATCCCCATGCCAGAGAAAAGAACAAGATAGAAGGATTAGGACAACACAAGGAAACTCCAGCATATGCCACTGAGGCTTTCTCTTGAAAGCTTTTGAAAACTTGAAAGTTTTGAAAGATTTCCCTAGGTGAGAATCCAGAGCTTCAAGCCTGACATCCTATGAGATCACTGAGACATTAAACTATTCCCATGGGGAGAGAATTCCCTGGCTGCCCCAGCTTCATCTGCCTTTCCTGGTGCCCGAGGGCAGCGAGCAGGGAGCCTTGTCCTGCAGCCCTGAGTGAGGAGCCCACACGTGCAGCTTTTCCCAGCTCTCCTGTGCTGTTGGCAGGGACCATCAGTCACCCCTGGAGTGGCTCCCAGCAGAGCTTTAGCACCAGCAGAGCTGTGGGTACAGAGTTTAACAGCCCCAGCTGCTCCTGTGCCTCCCCAGAGCTGACTGAAGGCTCAGGACCTTCCCTTCTGCTGCCTCTGCTTGTCCTCAGCATCGGAACATCTCCCAGCCCTCACAGAACAGCACTGACCTTTTCTGTGATGAAACTGCTGGGTTTTAATGACACATTTTGGCCATGTCCCTGCTGATCCCACAAAGAGTCGCTGATCCTGTCATGCAGGAGCTGTTTCAGGACACACACACACTTCTATCAGGGCTGAAATGATAAATTATTGGGCTTTATGAGCTGTCTTTCAGCTAAGATACCTCAGTTCTGCTATAAATAGTTCCAAAGCAGACCCTTCCTCAGCCCCAATATCTGCTGTATGGATACACTGCTATATCCATAGCAATTCCAAGGGATTTGAAATCACCTCTTAATTCTTCATTTATCACCTCTTAATTATTTTAAAAATTTTATTTTATTTTATAAAATTATTTTATTTCCTAATCACCTCTTAATTATTTTCAAAATCATCCATATAAGAGCTCTTACACCTTTTTAAAAGCATGAAAACTATCTATTTCTGCATAATAGTTCCTCTACCTGTTGTAAGCAGTAAATGTCTTAGGGTGGGAATCTGTAATATTTATGTGCTTTATTAGAGGAAAATGCAAGATTCTGAAAGTCATTACATTTTATATGTATGATGTGTATGAATAATTTGACCTAACTCACCACTGGTATATAAAATCACAGCAAATGAATCTGTTGTATTGTGCAGTTTGACACAGTAAGGTAAAAAATATTTCCACCCGAGCATCAATGCAGTGATAAGTGAGAGGGAGGAGAGCACACTAAGTTGAATCATTCACATGCTTCTTAGAATTTCAACAAAGCAGTAAATCTTAAACAATCCATGTTTGTTCAGTGGACGTTTTCAAGGGGTCCATTGTGGCAGGAAATGCTAATGTTATGAACTGACATGCACTAACATTACTCATGCAATGTGCTTTTAAAAACATAATTTAACATAATGGAAATCTCCTAGAAAGGTAGATGTTCATTTTCAAAAAGTCTGATCATCCATTTAAATTAAATGCACGCCAGTTCATTCCTCAATGCAGAATGCAAACTTCTATTTAGAAGACAGATGCCATAGTTCACACAGCGCAGAGATACTCAGCTAATGTAACACCTTTGTTTCAGGCAGCAGTAAAACTGTCTTAATTAAGGAAACATCAACAGATTAAAATGTTCTCATGGTTCATAAAATATTTTAGAGGGTGGCTTGGCAGCATTAGTACAAGTGTTGTGAAGCCTGGTGTGTTTGAAGCTTATGCTTGGCACTTAAAAAAAAAAGATGCTGTGAGCCATGGAAAAAGGTGGCAATGTCACATTTCTATTGCCACGTGTTGATAGATGTAGTTATTGTGATTATTTAGTGGTTACAGAGTGGGTTCCTATGTGGCCACATCTCAGGGTCATCACTGAGTTTTGACTGTGCTTTTACATTTTCAGTAAGCTCCAGCCAGTAAAGGAGCAAGAGGAAAAAATAATCTAAAGGTAAGTATGAAATTGGAAGATAAAAGGAGCTGGGAGAGAGCTGGGTGAAAGAAAGAAAAATTTACCATAAGAGGTAAAAACTTCAGTTCAGAGTGCAAGCAGTGCACAGATAATGAATGAGGGTTTTGCAGGAGATGAATCCACAGCACCTGACCTGACTGTAAATAATATATATTCACATGGGCCAAACTAATTTCATTTAAGCCACAGCTGGCAGCAAAAAATCTACATAACTGGGGGCTGTTGCAATCAGCACTGAAGTTTTGAGTGAACAAATCCATTAATTATGCATCGATTTTCCCAGGCATGTTTGTTCCAGTAGTGCACAACTGCGAGTTTGGCTCCAGAGTGCTGAAGCATCTGTTGAATATATACATCCAGCTCCTGAGTACAAGCTCAGTGGTTCCCTCCTGCCTCGAGGCACCACGGGCAGAGAACAGAACAGCTGTCTGCAAAAAGCCACACAATCACAATGTACCTGCAGAGAATGTTGGGTTCCAGCATGGCCCAAGGGAGGGAGGGCACCTTGTCTGCTTGCATTTAGGCAGGAATCATAATAGGTGCATGTATTAATTCAGTAGAACAAAACAGAGAAGGGAAATATGTGTCTTTTCATGAATTAATGCTGGATGTTACTGACTAAAGCAGAAAGTAAGTGGAGTTAAGTTTTCCTTCTTATTTCTGAACTTTACAGGAAAATGTGTTTGCACTAACCCATAAACTCATACACAGAGTTCTGTGTTCTATGAATATAATCCTGTAAGAAACACAGTTCCCTTTTGCACTGAATCTGTCAAGTCTCATTGATTTTAACAGTTACTGAGGAAAAACAGCTCCTTGCTAGGCACAGAGTGAGTCTGTACATAAAGCATGGAGCTGGAACCTGAGTACAGAGCTGCTGAAATAAGTACCTGAGAAGTAGCTAAAGCTAAGGGAAGTGAGTAAAAACATAAATTAATGGGAAGTGATGACTGAATAGGGATAAAATAGAGAAGCTAAAACTGATGTGATGTTGGAAAATGAGACTTTCTCGTTAGGATTCAAATATCTGTTACATGGAGCTTTAATGAAGTTTATGCCCTGGCAGTGCTATATAAATCTAGAGCAGATGACAGATTTAATCCCATTAAATATTTGTCAGGGATTTAGTGTAGTAGATAGTATAACAAGCATTATTAGACCTGGCATTACAATTACCCATTTTTACCAAGTTTCAGTGCCTGTGGCTGCAGGCAGAGCTTTGCCTGAGACAGGGCTGGGCTCGTGTTTCTGTTGATGGATCCCAGTCCCAGGAGCTGCTCTGGGTTCCTCAGCTCCTCTTTCCATGAGCTCTAAACCAGCTTTGCTCCCTCCCTGCAGAGATGGCCACTGGAAATGCTGTAACAGGAATATTTCTATAACCTTCCTTTTAACAGAAATAGGCTAATTTGACCTGCTGGTTCTGTATGTTTTTTCTATTCAAGAGCAGAATATCATCATCAACAACCTCAGAGTCAAACAGCTGCTGCCAAAACCAACTTCCTTTGCTGAGATAGAGACATACCCTGGTCCTGCAGCCCCCTTCAGCCAGAATCTCCAAACCCTTAGCTCAGGGAATGCCTGTCTTTCACATCGCTCGTACATTTTATTTTCATGTGTCATCCCAGCTTTTATGCTTGGCTGAAAGTGAGATAAATAAAAAAGGGTTTGAGTTCTGCTAACGTGGGGAAACTTCTGTTACACCCAAGAATTTGGGATGGATACGGCATCACTGGATTTCTTTTCATTTATACGGATTAATATATATTCTTTGGTTGGTGAGTTGGTGTTTGAGACCTTTTTGTGTAGTCTGTAGCAACTACCACCACACAGCAGATGGAAACTGTTTTTTAAGAATACTCTACTGCTCTGTCTTCAAAAATTTAGAGTTTCTGGGTTATTATAATCATCCCTGTGGCAATTAAAATGCTGGGAATTCAGATACTTGGTTGTTGGCTTTTTGTATTTTTTAATAGAGTAGTTCTCAATTAATTAATTAAAACAGAATAATTAATCTTTCAATGTTTATTATTCTCTTGTTTAAAACCTTTTAGCTGCCAGAGCTGAAAGAACACTTGGTGATTGCTGATTCTAAAGAGCACTAAGAAGGGTACATTTCATGGCTGAAGTTGGTGCCCTCAGTGCCATTTATTTGAGGAATACATGTAAAATGAATATTTCCAGCATGGGCCAACTCATGAAAACTTTTGTTGTTTTCACTTGTACATAGTAAAAGTTGGGTTGGAGACCTTTTCATGCTGTGTTTTGTGTCCACTCATCAGGTGATGTTTTCTGTCTAACAATGGAAGGAAGTGAAATGAAAGATGTGTTATCATGAACTAGAAGTGTTTGGGAAATTCATGCCAGGTTTCATAGAAAGATAAAGCACACCCAGACTGATCAAGCCTACATTTTCCACTGGCAGGCTATCAGCATCCCAGGAAAAGTGAAACTACTGCTCTCTGTTAAAAGTAAACCCACATTTTTTTTAGTCCTTTCTCTATAGATGTAACTCAGCCTTCCCAGGTTTTGCAGTTGTGTAAGAGGCAAAGTCAGACACAGAAAAGCTAATTCCTCCCCTCAGGACAAGCAGCCCTTGGTACAGCACAGGGAAGCCTACTTTTCCTGTTTTTTAAAGAAGAAGATGGAATGTTGCTTTCTGCTCTCTGGCACCACGTTTGAAGTGCAGTATCTGCAGAGGAAGGATGTTCTGAGTCTCAGGGTGCCTGGGGTCAAGTCCCCAGGGCTTCCTGAGGGATGAGCAAATGAAGCAAATGTTATTTCCCTTCTGGAGCCATGGGAGGTGGAGCTCAGCAGAGACCCCCAGGTAGGGCCAGCTCTCCAGGATGTCCCCACGGCTGTGGCAGTGCCAGGCTGGGTCCTGCTCCCTGCTGCACAAGGATGAGGCTCCTGCAGAGCTGTCCCCAAGGCCTGCAAACAGAAGTTTTTAGTTAAAACTATTTGGTCAAAGAAGGCATTAGAAATTCTGGAAACCCCTCAGATCTGTGGTGCTGCACTTGCTGCCCTTTCTCTGATTGCTGGTCTTGGCTTGCCCCAAAGGTCCCTTACATTTTGTACTTCAGCAATTTCTATCAGAATTTTCTGTTGAGCTGATGGGAAATGTCCCCCTTCTCTAGCTCCAAATCCATTACTTTTCCTCTGATGCTAAACATTTCCCTTCTTCTTCCCTTCAGCAGGGCGAAACTCTGACTTTAATAATTTTCATGGTGAATGGGGTGGGAGGGAATGGGGGCATTCCCATGGAATGATCTGGAATTTGGGACAATTCTTTTTAAAGCAAAACGATTCCACTTTAATTCACACTCTGAAATTAATCAGGATCTTGCACATGGCCCAAAGTACAGCATAATTATGACTAAATGTAGTCCTTTTGCTCCAGTGGAAGTTGTGGGTATTTCATTACACAGTGAATGTTTATCTAAATTCTCACAGTAAAAGATGGATCTCACTTGAGAACTGGAGAAACTCACTGGAGTAACACATTTCTCTACAAGCTGCATGTAAAGAATAATCAAGCCAGAGCAAGCAGGCTGCCATGGGAATGGGGGTGTGTTACAGCATTTTGACTACACAGCTTCACTCCTGTAGAGAATCAGGCTGGTTAAGAGGAATTTTTAATGGATACAATCATTGTTTACAGTAAGAACTTAAAAGAAAGGGTGTTGGGATTAGGGTGTGCCAGTGTCCCCTGGCACCCAAAGGGTGGCCAGAGCCCATGGGAAAACAGGCAAATGGGAGGTGTGATCTGTAATTCCCAGGAGACAGGGGCCTTGCATTTCTGAGAGGTCCAAGCATAGCTTTTCCAACCAAAAATTAGTAGTTTTAATGACTTCAATAAAAACTATATTTGTACGGAGAAAGAAACACCAAGTGTATTGTATGATCAAGACTGTCTTTATGAAAAATCTATTTCCCAGTCTGCGAAATGCCTAAATACTGGAAAAGATAATTGAGAAATATAATGCATACCTACAAGGGTTATAAAAGGCTTTGAAGCAATTTAAATTTCAATCTCATAGTTCAGCAAATGCACTCAAAAAGCTACAAAGGAAAAATTCTTGGATAAAAGGTGACAAGTTCATGGTCTCATCATTAAACCCAAACGTGTCACAAAGCAGCGCAACAAGAAAATTCAAGTGCAAACTCAAGTGAAAGAGAAATAGCTTTTTGTAGATAGCTTAGTAAAAGCTGTCACAACAGTTCCTTTGTTTAAAAAAGAATCTAAGAAATATTAAGATTCTAAGCAAACTTGGAACAGCTTGTGTGAAAACCACTGTTTGCCTGCATGCCTGAAGTGGAATATTGGGAGCACCACGTGATGCACGAGGATATTTTACAACTGGAGCAGCCTCACCCTTGCTAGCAGAGATAAGGGGAGGGCCAGAACTCTTGGGTCAAGCTCACACTCTTGCTAGAATTAAAACTTACCCTTGTTGCTAAGAAGCAGTTTAAACCTAGAGATAAAAATGGCATTTTGTCAACCAAGAAAGACGTTATGTCTAAGGAGTCAGGAAGAATCAAAAGAAAGACAAAACCATATATATGATCATAAAAAGTCCTGAAAGCTCAAATTAGACCAGATGCACTTAAATTAGCAATATTACTCAGATAAGACATTCTTTAATAAGGGAGATAACACTATTAGTGTAATTACTGACTGCCTGGTCCAGCACTGGGAAAGAATTAAATACATTACACTTCTGGATAAAGCCAAAGTAATTATGAATTTCCAGTTCTTTCCAACTTAAAGAACCGTGTGGTGACTCTCTCTAAATGGGTCCAAAGCAGCAACTCCATCCTGATATCGATGCTGTTCTAAGCCCCAGTAATCACTCAGCTCTTCTGGCTGCAAGGCAGAGTCAAGAAATTCCCAATTTGCCAGTGCTGGATTGCCTTTTGCTCCTCCATTTCATTCCTCCAGTCCCACTGATCTGCTGTCCAATATTCCTCATTCTCTGCAAAGAAAGCCCAGCTCTGATGGCACAAATGATGGACTGGCAAGCACTGGGAAGTGTTACCCCAAACCAGGGCAGTGAAACCTGAGTGGTTGGTTCAGGCTCCCTAGTGCCCTGTGTTAGAATAAGCCTGGAGTTAATCACTTCAGTTGTTGCTGGCTTTAACACATTGCTTTCAGTCTCTATGAATTATGTGGGTTCTAGATGTCTCTCAAGCTTTGAGCTCTCAGGCAGTGGGGCCACAGTGGTTGTGTTTCCTTCTCTTCATGACTTGCCACTGATAAAGTGTCCCTGTTAGTGGTGACTTACAGTCTCTGCCATGCTTGGCAGATTTCCTGTTGCTCCATGTGTTATTTGTTACCAAAGAAAACTGCAAATTTTTCCAGGTGACAAAGCTTGTAGAGCAAATCTGTCTTCTCTGTGCTGGAGCCAAGGTACTTCTGTCCCCTGCCTTGTTCTGCTTTCAATGCAATAATATTTTTGTGAAGGAACAGAGCAGTGCAAAGAAGGTGAAGGGATGCAGAGGTCAGGTGGGAACTGATTTGTGCTGGTGGAGCTTTCAGGAGCTGCTCAGTTTTTACCTGCATCCAGCATCTGTTCCACCTGTTCCCCCAGTGGATCTCCTTCCTCCTCTGGAAGGCTGGAAAGAACCTTTCAAATGTCTGTTTGAATTAAGAGCAGCATTTCACAGACCTTCCCTTCACCTTCCCAGTGTGTGCTGCCTTTGAGGAGTGGTGCCTCCTGCCTGGCATCTCCTGTGTGCTGAGCAGGAGCCCACAGCCATCGCCCTGGGATGTCAGCAAAGAAACCAGTGAGTGGGCAGTGACTGGATCTTTATTCAGTCCAGCTTTACTGCTGTTTTTTTCCCTATCCACAGAGCCACATGCCTGGGAATCTTCCTTGCAGACCAGATGCTATGGTGCCCAGACAGTACAAAAGGAAGTTTCTGTCACAGAGAACTGCAATAAGCCCAGAGAAAACTGAAGAGACAAAGTGATGCCCTCCAGAAAGAAATCTGACAGAGAACATTAGTAAAGCATCAAAACTCCCACAGTTTAAGAGTATGCAAACCTCGGAGGGGAAGGGGGCAGGAAAGTAATCTCAAATCCCTTCTTTTGGGCCATGGAGCTGCAGACACTGAGGGTGCTTTGCACCAGTAACTCCTCTTCCCCTTAGCCTTGCTGTCACCTCGTGGAAGCACTCAAAATTCTGTGTTTTGTACCTGGCTCTATGTGCTTCACACAAAAGGTCGGGAAAAACTGACAACTGACTGCTTTCATGCAGAGGAACTCTGAGAATGTGTTCATTCCCCACTGCAACACAAACTCATCTGGAAAGGTCTTCAGTGCACAAGCACACCCCCTGTGTCTGGAGCTATCTCCCAAAACATGAATGCTCATCAGCATCCAGATTTCTGCTGGGCAGATCACAGCCTTATCCACAGGCACCTCAGGAAGCCAAGGGGGCTTTAAAGAGCTGGAATACCTCGAAGGAGTAGTAAAGAAGAATCAATTTCTTACTGGTTTATAGAGAATTAATAATAGAATATGCTTGAATAGTCAAGTGTAGTAGTCAAAAGATAATTTTGACAACTTATCAATGTATTTATAATCATCTGCAGCCCTACTCTCAGGTATTACATGGTAAGAGTGGCTTTGATTTTGTCACTCAATGACTGAGACATCTGGCACGCTTCATTTCCCTGACTCCATTTCTTCTGGGAAATTGTAGGTCTTCTGACAGAAAGTGCTTGACAAAAGCTAACTATTACTTCACGCAAGTACCCTTAGTTTCCCATACTTTTTGAATAGAGTTTGGAAACTTCTCATTCTTTAAAGCTAAATCAGATGCCTTCAGATATTTCCCACTGATTTATGGCATTATTTAATGAATTATAGTGGAAAACAAAAAAGGAGTTGACTCAGAATGTATTTTTACCCACCAGTGACTTGTGTTATTAATGTAGAATTGCCAACAAAATTCATATAGTCAACTAAACCCCTTTTGTACCACGTAGGTTAATCTCCCTGCTTTGGCAGTCAAGCAGAACCTGATTTTTGAAAACAAGTCATCCAGAGTGCTCAGTTACCAATTGTATTATTTTTTTGTTCATGGTTCCTGACCACTTGTGTTAGGGGTCCACTATAGTTTGCTTCAGATATTTTGGGTTTTCATTCCAGTATAACAGAGCAAACAACGACATTAGGACTGGAAAATAAGCAACAGTGGAAGAAGTAGATGGATCAGGGCACAGCAATGCACTGAGGAGAGTGTGGTGCAGAACCTGCTGTTATTTTACAGCAGTTACAATTTGCCATCCAAAGAAAATCCTCCCACTCACACTGGGACTGGGAAGAGCAGAGCAAGGCCTCATGTTTTGAGATGTAAAATGTTGAATCCACCTCTCTTTCCAAGGCCTCTGACCATGGGTGACAGTGTCAGCACATGTGACCCACCCTGCAGCACGTCCAGCCACTGCTCTGGTGCAAACACCAGCTGCACTCTCTGCAGCTCAGAGGCCAAAACCTGATTTCTCCATTCCTTGGGTGCCAAACAGCCCCAGAGCCTTCACCAGGAGCTTGGCATCCACAAGAACAGTGGAATATTTTTATCACAAAGGCTAATAAAGAACAAAGGCCATAACCTTGGCAGATCACAAGTGCTGGTGCCTCATGGAGAACAGGAAACAGCCTGGAGAGGGTTTGGTTTAATCAGGATGTGAAGCCCTTTGTTTCTCATGCCATTAACCTTTGCACTTTTTCTGGTGCAAAGCCTCTGGTGGCAAAAGCCTGTTATATTAATGTTTCATTTAAATTTTATATTCCTTTATATACCTGAAATTACTAAATGCAATTCAGTTTAACATAAAGCACCTGACTAAAGAGTCTGTCTCCAAGAAAATCTGTATTTACATTGTTGTCCTCCCACCTCATAAAATAAAAACTCCAAAGAGAGGAGGGAACTTTCCTTTTCCTCTCTTTAACAACATCCTGAACTTTAAAATAGTTAAGTGATCCTCCATTTCCTATATAATCACTGGCATTAAATGAATTTATCCTTATACATCCTGAACACAGATTCCAATACTCATATTAAAATAAAGATTTTTGTGGTCTCTCATTTCCATCCTGCCATTTTTCTTTTCCCATAATGAGCCAAAACAAAGGACAACAGAGTTTCTGCCTGTTTTCTGTTTATACATATTTCCCTTCCTTGAGCTCCACATGCCTGACTGCAATTCCACAGCTCTTGCACATCCAGGTGCCTCTCCTTGATTTCTTTTAAAATTTCCTCTTTTTCCCATCCCCAGGGAAGTCCAAGGGGATCACAGCTTCTGGAATTAACTCTGGTCCTAGACCAAAAAGCCTCTGGTCTAGACCAAAAAAAGGAGAATTGATGCTTAATTTAAATGCAACATTCCGAGAATATATCCTCAAACATGTCTCACCCAGCCAGCTGCTCTTTTGCTGCTGGACAGTAACATTGCTCCAAATTCTGCCTCCATTGCTCAGAGCCCTCCCTGTAGACAAGGACACCCAGGGCTGAGGGCCCCTCTCAGTCTTCTGATCTGGTGTCACCCATGCAGCTCTTTGAAACAGAGCACTGTTATTTTCAGAGAGACAAAATAAAAAATCCATGCACAAACCCGCCAGAACTGAGAGTTTTCTGCTTGGCCCACAGCAATTGGAAGGTGCTGCCTCATTCCACGGCTGAAAACCTCCCTTTGAGGCAAACCACACAGGATAAAGGTGGCAGATTTTAAATACAAATTCATTTTGTCATAGGGCACAGGCACATCCCACATGAACGTGGGTTTGTTGGCATTCAGGACAAACAAAAACCTCAGCCCCACTGAGGATCCCAGGGGAGGGAGAAGAGCAGGTTCCACACTGAATGCTCATGGGATTGAGGATTTGGGAACAACTTCCCAGTTTGTTTCTGAGTTGGCTTTGGATCTTTTCTACATAAAACACAGCTATGTTGAAATCTGGCACTCAGGAGATGACGTTTGGAAGAATCTCCACAACTCCAGCTTATTTTTAATATAATACAAAAGATAGCTTTAAATGAGCTCAGCACAGTACCTGCAGGGAAAAGAGGCACCACAAAACAAAGCCAGGAGCTGGCACGGTTTCATTTCTGCCTTGGCTCTGCACAGCAAGGGAGCAGCATGACCAGCTGTCAGCTCTCAGCAGAGAATAGCTGATGGTAAAAACTCCCAACTCCTCCTCATTACAGGCAGACTTTTGTTACCACAGCAAAGTGCCCAAACTGCAAATCAAGTGTCACAGTGGCAGACACAAAAACTCGGGGACAATAGCTGCTAAAATCTGTCTCAGTTGTTCCTCCCACAGTCAAGATGCTTTTTGGCAAGTGGGTGGTGTTTACTACTGACTCCTATTTTCTGAAGCAGATGAGCAGCCCAAGGCAGGAATTAGAGTTTTAGAAGACTCAGGGAAGCAGGTCGAATATTTATAGCTTGTACCATAATTTCCAAGTGTCCCTGGCCCTTCTGATGTTAGCAGGGCTGCAGAGCAGGTCACAAAGGCTGGATGCCCTGTTCCTCTGGCATTCAGCCTGCTCTGGATATTCTCCTTTGTAACAGGAATCTTTTCCACATTTTCCTCCTTAAGACTCAAAGCCTAAAGAAGAGCTTGAGTGCCTCATGGTACAGGTGTTTTATTAAAACTTCTACCAAAACTCCCATCTGAAGGCAGAACAATTTAATACATTTCTTTGTTATTCTATTTCATCTGAAAGAATCCTGCCTGTCACCTGGATGTCATTTCATGACCCTACACTCACTGATGCATTTGGGATGGATATTTTTGGGGTATGAGTATGGATTATTTACGGGTATGAGTCCATCATTTGAAAAAAACTGACCTTTGGCTTGAGGTCCTGCTTTTGGGAAGGGTCTCTTTTGCTTTTCCATGATGTAGGGCTACATTAAAATGGGGATGGCAGGAGAGCACCACTGGTCCCTGGACTGCAGCCCCTGACGCCCCAATTTAGGTGCAGTCATGTTTATCTAAGAAAGCCCAACACAAGAGCACAACCCAGAAGTGAGTTTTCACTGGTGTTGCTGCAGCACTGTCAGGTGTTGGAATCCAGGGCACAGGGAATGTTTCTATGGCAGTTTTAGGAAGCCCTGACCCTCAGAAGAACACTGCTTTTAACCTTTGTCCCAGGGAAAAAATTGCCAAGGCTTTGGGATGAGTTGGAGCACACAGGTGTGAACTAGGTAGCAGTGGTATGTAGCAGCAGTAGTAGGAGTCTATCACAGGGTGAAAAATCTAGGGTTTTAGGATGTTAATATGAGAGTGAATAGGGGACAAGATGGAGGATTTTGGGCCTTGTCTCATTCCTTTCTTGTTCTTCTTCTACTCCATTTTCTGTAGTACTGGTGGCACAAGGTCATTGGCTAGAGAGAGTAGTAACATAGGTGCTGCGTGAGTAGATTAGTAGAAGTTATTGGTAGAAAAGTAAACACAAGATACGTGTTAGAAAGTAATTGGACTGATTAGCTTTAAAAAGACCTTGGTTTTGGGTATTGAGGCCATTTTGCTCCATTTTATGCCTTGCTTCTCATACTCTCAGTCTGGCATGCAGACAGCGTACTGAACTTAAGATACAAGAAAAATAAACAAGAACCTGAAGACCAAGAAACAGAGAGTCTCGCTCGTCCTTCATCCCTGGCAAAGAACTCACGAGAGGGAACCTCCTCCAGGGGCCCAGGGGGTAGGTTCCCAGCCATGTGGGGTCCCACCATAAAAAACCCCACATCAGGAGCTCCCAGGCCCTGCTGGTCTCTGCTGCTCTCTGGCTCCTGCTGATTTCCCCTGGCAGAGGGACAGACAGACTCAGGTGGGTGCTGGATGCTGAGCCCAAGCAGTGGCAGTGGTGGCTGTGCTGGGAAGTGCCAGCAGTGAGTGCCTGCAGCCCAGGCATCCTCTGCACCTTGCCAGCTCCAGAGAATCCACAGGCAAGAGCCAGATGGGGAGTGATGAACAGCTGGGCAGATTCAGTGCCTCAGAGCCTGGCAGCTGTCTGCTCACTGCCTGTGAATCAGCAATTCCCATTCAGGAGGATTCTCCCAGTCAGGATGGGTTCCCCTCCCTCCCAACACTCTCTGCCTCAGCTGCTGCAGTGAGGGACTGTACTGAAATTCCTCTTGGATCTTTATTTCCCAGTAAGCTGCTTGACATGCAGGAGAGCAGTGCTGTAATTTTTTATGTTCTTGACATTCCCTGATAGGCTGCTATCAAGGCAGGCCATACATTTCTAAAGATACAGGGCTGGTTTGATCTCCTTCCAATGTTTATCATTAGGAAAGTGAGGTTAGGAAGAAACTTCCACAATTCTGACACATACCAAAAAATTAATCAAAACCAAAGCACACAACATTTACACCCAAAATCAAAACATAGGAAATATAAGACCCCAGAAAACTACGTTAAGGAAATGTCTGGATAAACATCTGCAAACGAGCATGGAGAGGATGATGCTTTCATTTGAAACACTTCAACCAGAATCAATGAAAACATTTCCATTGATTTCAGTGAGAAATTAATTAGAATTCCAGCAGCTTTGGACAGGACTACAGCTAACTGAGGCCAAGAGGCTGATGTTGTGTGCTGACCCATGTAGAACTATGTGTTACAAATATATAATCATTATTATTATATGCATGTGAAATATAGATTATTATATATAATGATATAATCAGTATCAGGGTGCAGATCAGAACATGAAACCTACTTCTACCTCAGAAAACCTGTTTATTCTGTTCTGTTGACTCCTTCAGAGTGGGCAGGAGAGTGTGGCTCTTTAATTTCCCAAATCTCAACTGTAAAAATAAATTCCAGGCCCTTGGTTCCAAAGCTCAGAAACACTCTGCTCTAAGAGCAGAAAGGTAGGAGCCATGAAAGGTTAATAATTTATAAGAAATGTTTCAGTGCATGAGCAGTGTTTATGCACATTGTACCTGAAGGAAGGAGACATCCAGGATCTTCTCACAGCACTGGGTTTTTATGTTACACTGGGTTTTTATGTTATACTGGGTTTTTATGTTACGCTGGGTTTTTATGTGACAAGCCCAGACATTGCTGTTACAGAAATGTCAGTGATGTGCTGTTAACTACAGTAAAACTAAAATGGGAAGGGACTTTTCTGTCCAAGGCCAGGTTGGACAGGGCTTGGAGCACCCTCGGGCAGTGGAAGGTGTCCCTGCCATGGCACTGGGTGGGATTTAACCTCCCAGCCCAAACCAGTCTGTGGCTCTGTGAGCGAGGCTGCTCCACTGAACAAAACCCCAGCTCTGAAGGCTCTGCCTCAGCTGTGTGGGCAGAGTGGTAGGACAGGAGCAGAGGGACAAACCTCATGGATTGGCAGTTCCAATCTTGATTGTTGAGGAATTCCCTCAGTTTCCCAAAATAAATATGCTCTGTCTGAGAAACACCTTGATTTCTAGTCAACTACCCTCATCACTTTCCTTTCTAGCTCTTTTCACTGAGATACTAATGAGAAAACTACATTTACTTCATATGTTATAGATGTTTTAATGTTACTAAAATAAAACTCTCCACAAAAAAAAAATATTGCAAATGGGAAATAGCAAATTATGAGTAAGTGTTCACGGAACACTGTAGGGGAAAAATAGATCTGAAGTTTCTGGCAGCTCAGATAAAACATCTGATGGCAGACTGTGTTAAGAGGAGGTCCATACACACAAAATAGGAAGCAATTATTCCATGTTTACTTTGTGGAGGTAGGGTGTCATTTGGAGTGCTACATCTCGGGTTTGGCTGTGGCAGAAAACATGCACTGCTTGGAATCTCAGCCAGAGGAAAGAGCTTGGGTTATGCTGGAAGATCAAAGAACACCAAAGTCAGGTTTTCCAAGCACTTCAGTAAACACAATATTGATTGTTCTACATGACAGTTTTATATCATAGAAGAAAATACAAGGTGGATTCTAGGCCAACCTCATCCCCTCCACAACCAGAAAACCCACCTCTCTCTCTTCCCCGCCTGTCTAACCATGAGCTAAGCAGAGCCAGGGATACTTCAAGGTTCCAGAAAATCTGGGACACTCATCACACATGCTGCTGCCTGGGAGTACTCCAGCAAATGGGTAACCCAAGACACTCCTTGTCCACAGCTTTTAAGAGTGAGCTTAAATAAAGCGTCTATCAAGAGCAGTCTAGCTTTACCTTATCCTCCTGTGCATGGCAAGCAGAACTAAGTGATCGTTCATGGTCTCTACAGTCATAATGTTTATAGAATCATAGAACCATTAAAGTTGGAAAAGCTCTCTAAGATGATCAGCTCCAAGCATTAGTCCAGCACTTCCAGGTCCAGATATAGTCCAACCTAGACTAACCAAAATTAAGATTATGGAACCCCTAGCAGAAATTCATCACTGATGAAAAGGAAGATAAAGGCAAATCAAACAGGAAAACTAATGAAAGTTACATTACATTAATCCTAAATAAGTAGCAAAAAGGCCATCCAAAGCAGAACTTGATGTAGTAGCACCATGGAGATGAGAGTGCTGACACACCCTTTGGCTTTAGCATCCTGAAGAGGACACAAGTCCTTCCTCCCCTGTAATGAAAAGCTTTCACATACGTAGAACCCTCATGCAATAAGCACCCCAGGCTGTTTTGCAGTGCTCCTTCCCAGGTCTGAAAGCAGAGTACACAGAGTCTCACTGAGGGTGCTGGCACTCTCTGGGCTGGGTATTGGCACTCCAGGTGCATCTGCACAGCCTGAACTTTCTCTAACCTTAAAAAAGACTCAATGTGCTCATTAGCAGAATAATTCTAAAGTTCAAAGAACAACAAATACCAACTCATCCTACTAGCTTTCTAAATACCTTGTAATTAAGATTATTTGTTCCTTGCATGCTTACAGAGCAGCTTTGAGCAGTGATCAGGAAGAGGCAGGGGATATTTCCCCTGTAATGTTCAGGGCTGATTAACACAGCACCAGGTTTTACTGGCACAGCAATAATGAACATTCCTGACAGTGAGACTGTCACTGTGGGCTTGAATGTCACACAGAGAAATGTCCTCAGTGCAAATCACCCACCAGAAAGCTAAAGCAAGTTGTCCCCAAGGGCTTGTACATTTGTCAGCAGAGAAAAAAAAAAAACCCCAAAGTTAAACTGGAGTTCAACATCCTGCAGGTGATTGTGTTTTCAAACCAGTCACTTGTGTCTTGTCTTGCTAAGCCCAGCTGGATGCAGGGCACCAAAGGAGAGCTTCCTCTGGATCACACAAGGCTGTGCCTCCTGAACAGAAGTTCTCTCCAGACATTCAGATGCTGCCTGTGAATAAAGCTGGGTAACACCAACCTTCCCTCTTTCCAAGGAGGATCCCAGCTGCCTTCTCTCCATAAGGGGAACAGGACGGGCTCATCAGCTTCCTCTGCATGACTGCCAGAGACTGGGTACCAATTCCTACATCCACATGGATTCAGCTCTTTGGTGGCTGGGATGGCATTTTGCACCTCCCCAGTTTGCCAAGTTCAATATACAGTTCTGCCATGCCTTCTAGACCAGAGGACATGGCCTATATCCCTGCAGCCTGAGACTGACCTCTAAGAGTGTTTCTGGAAATGGGATATTTAAATATTTTAGGTCTCAAGGTCACAGCATTTAGTTTGAAACACTTTTCATCAACTGCTCCGGAATTCCATTCATTTAAAAATTTTTTTTCTTCATATTATCATTTCTGTGCAGTGCTCTAAAACTTATTTTGTGAGATTTCAACCTGGAGGTTTTATCATTGACTTACAATGAGCCAGACTTTTACCCTTCGTTTAAGGTTACTTTATCTGTGCCTGTTTATTTACAACACCCATGTGGGAAGCAAATATTTTCTGTCAGGGTCCTTTTCAGCAGCTCTCCCCAGTGCTGGAATTATTTCCAAGGTTGGCAGAGATAACAACTCACAATCTAACAATAACAACCCAGGCTAGAGCTGCTGGCAGTGTCTGCAGGGCAAAGTCAGGCTTTAGAGCTTGGTTTTGCTCATGTGTTTGCACCATGTCCCCTGCTGCCTGCAGATTGTGACACAGATTTATATGTAAAGATGTTTTTATGTAAAGATGGCAGGAAGTCTGCTGGGTCACACTGTGTTTGCACAATCAGACACCCACGTTTCTGCTGGGGATTTGTCAGCAAGAACTGCAGGAGTTCCAAGGATGGAATTTTGTGTCACATTGGGTCAGAACCAGGTGTCCCACAGAGACCCAGGTACCTGAGCTGGCATTGAGGAATTCCCATGGCCCAGAACAGGATCACCCCAGCATCACACCCATGAGAGCAGCACAGGTGACACTTCTCTCCCTGAGAGGGACAGCAGCTCTCACTGCCCTTTTGGCAGGCAGTTCAGGTGGGACATCAGTAACAACCCTGAATAACGCCAACACCTTTGCCCTATTCTGGACAGAATTCTGCATTCCCAGTCAGATTAACCTCCAAAAGAATTTTACCAAAGGACAGCTAATGTGGGTTTGTTATCTGGTAGGAAACACTGTCGTTCTCAGCAGTGAAATCAGAGCCAAACTTCCTCCTCCTCCTCCTCACCACGTTCTGTTGGGAGAGCTGGGCTCCTCCAGCACCAGCCTGTGCACTCAGCATGTGACACAGGCTGTAAATACAGTCATCCTGGGCACTAAACCCTAAACAACAGTAAAGAGTTTACCTGTATCTCCTTCTTAAAATAAACCAAACTGCGGAAAACATGCCAATTACATCCTCATTAGATTTATTACTAACATTAACCCTAGTCCACCACACACTGGGAATCCTTTTAAATCCCTTCTTTTCTCTCTGGGCAGACACTTTACTCTGCAGACAAGGCTGCTGAAATCTGTACATTGCTACCACTTCAGGATTTATCTATGTTTTGCCTTTTTTTACTGCTCTAGTCTTGTCCTCTCATCCAAATGGGGAAAAAGTGCAGAGAGAAAACACGAACTCCACCCCCTGGTCCTCCGAAACTGACTGCAGCAGTGGAATGATGTTAGGTCAGAGAGCTGTTATGTAAGGGGTGCTTGTTGCGATTTCTGGGCTGTGCTGTGGCCTGCAGTGCTCTCCATCTGGAAGGCACCTCCTGCTGTCCCTGTCCCTGGGCACAGGGCTGGCAGCAGGAACTGCACCTGGCAGGGACCAGCACTGCCATTCTCCCTTCTGGATCCCATCCTGCAGGAGCTGGGAGCTCTCCCCTGCTCAGGCCATGGAATCCCCTCTGCTTTGCGCTGGGAGGGGCCCTGGGGCTCATCTCCTTCCATCCCATCTCCACTGCCCAGGAATTCCCTGCAGACCCTGTACAGGTCAATGCCAGCCTGAAGAACCTGCCCACCACCCCACAACCAAGCAATGCCTCTTTTCACTGCTTAAATCATAAAAACTGCCATTTCAATACATTATTTTACTGGCAACAGGAGAAATGCTCGGTTTGCAATGATGACTTCAGTACTAGCTACACACTAACTTTGTGTAGCTCTGCTCCTCTCGTTATTTAACTATATTGCTTTATTCTTGCCTAATTATAATTGCCCACATTTTAAAAAAATAATAATAACAAAATTTTGTCCTGCTTTTTCCCTGTAGTCCACCAGATAGCAATTTTCTGCTGGATTAAACATCTCAATATCCTTCAGGAATATGTACACATCAACTAATTGTTAGAAAAAAAGATTTGTTGTTTTGGCTTTAAATATAGCAGGGGGCTTTTGAATTACAGGCTAAAATTTTAGGCAATTAAATAATTTTTTTAAGGATCTCCTTCTCTTCCGAAAGCCCTGATCTAGTACATAACAGCAGCATGCTGAAAAGCTTATGCATTTGAGCATAAAAACTTTAAATGGAACTAATTAACTAGGCATAATTTTAGATATATATTTAAGTTCTTGGATGAATCAGGCACAACATTTTTGGTTTCTAAATCTAAATAAATGGGGAAGAAGCCAGCAGAAAGTAAACACATATACCAATTTATCCCAGATAACAAGTTTTGATGCTTAAATTGCTCAATACTTAAATATCATTGTGAAAAGCTGTCAAACATCAGATTCAGAAACATATTTTCCCTTGAAATACATAATGCTGCTGCTGCAGTGTACCCAGTGGAATCAGATTCCCACTTCCATGGGTAATGAGCTGTACTGTATTAACAGTGACACACTTGTACACGTAATACAAATAAGAACAGATAAAACACCAACTTCCACACCAACTCCCCAAGTTCAGCTCCAGGAGCAGCAGCTCTGGAGCTCTGGCACTGCCCTGCTGGCTGTGCCTGGCTGAGCTGCAGGAAATGAAGCAGCCCTTGCTCTGCCAGGGCCTCGGCAGGGCTGTGCTGGCACAGGGCAGGGCACAGAACCCAGCAGGTTTCTCCTCTTCGTGGCCCTGCATTGCTCTTCTCCTGCACAAGTCATCATTAGCAAAGGGGAATTTTGTCTGGCTCCTGGAAGTGTATTCAAATGTTCAGATGGGCTAGAAAAGCAGAATTGTTGTTATTATTATTATTAATGTTGTTATTGTTGTTGTTAATATTATTAATATTGTTTTATAGTTTGAAAGTGGGAAGTATTGGCCACTGACTGGTAACAAGTTTCCTCAATGGCTCTGGCCTTTCAATTGCAGGTGAATTATTTTCCAGCAGGACACCTCAGGGAGCTGTATCCCAGTGCATCCCTGTGTGACTCCCAGCCCTGCCAGCATTTTCCATTTGCACTCCCTCTCCTCAGTGTGAGGGTGTCACAGACCCAGCACTGAGCTCTGCTCAAACACAGGTTCTATTTTCAGCCCTGCCTCTGCTCTGACAGGGGCCTTGGACAAATCATCTCTCTGTGTACTGCAACCTTCCCAGTGATGAGATAAGGATAATAATTCTGATTTATATCACACGTGGATTCTCAACAATAGAGTTCAAAATACTTTACTGTTCTATATCAAGCACTGAAATAGTGCTGTGGGCTCCAAAACAACCTCTCCTTCCCTCCTTTCTCCTACTTTCTGCTCCACACTAAAATCCAAACAAGTAGGTCCTCAGCTGGTAAGTTTTATAGGTTTTCATATTTCATAAAATGTAACTTACAGAATATGAAAATGTTAATGTTTACTTTATGGGGAGGGCAAATAATACTACAAAACATTTGGGAGATGAGGGTCTGTAAAGTAAAACACAGTGAAAAAGGAGGGACAAAGAACCAGTTCCAGGAGGGATCATGAGTTGAATCTAATTATTCTTCTTGGGGATACATTTCTGCAAAAATCATCTAATGCAGTAGTGCAAGATAAACTGTGTTACAAGCTTGGTAAGCCAAGTGAAAGGATATCAGGAGCAAACAAAACCTGCTTTAATGCCTGAGACAAGGCTCTAAGCTCTCTTTGGACACTAATGAAATGAATTCTCATGGTTTCATGTTTAAATTCCCATTAAATTAAAAATGAGAAGCTATTTATGAACTTTGAATAAATGCCTCTGCATTTTTACCAGGATCCAAAGCACATGCAAATTCCACAGCTGCAGGCAATCAAGACACCACGATGCCAGCAGCAAACTTGTCTTCTTGCACATGTAAATCCATATAATGACACTGAGTCACCAAATGTACCCACAGATTTACACAGTCACACTAATCAAGATATGCTGAAAAAACAAAAAACAAAACAAAACAAAAAAAAACCAGACTAAAACTTTATTCAGGAGAATTTGTATATTCTGGAGCAGTTGTAGAGTTGCAGACTCCGGGCTGCAGGCTCTGAGGGAGGGCACTCTCCTCCTCCTGGGGCCACCAGACTAAAGCTGCTCTAGAGATGCAGCTTTCCATAAATCCATCCCTGGAAAGCAAGCACAGCTTTCTACATGGATTTTGTTAACTTGGGAGTGTGACACTTGAATTCCTGCTGCTAAGGTTTCCAATCAGCCCAGAGAACCATGGAATCTCAGAACCCCAGAGTGGGCTGGCTGGGGAGGGAGCTCAGGGCTGATCCTGCTCCTTCCTTGGGCAGGGACACCTTCCCCATGGCCAGGCTGCTCCAAGCCCTGTCCTGCCTGGCCAGAGCTAAAAAGAGCTTATCTGAAAGTGCAGACACTAAACCATGGAAAGTCTGTTCAGTCAGAACCCTGAACAACAGGCTAATCAAAATGATAAACAAATCCATATAAACAGATCATTTAGTCACTCACAAGAGGTACAAGTACACCAATATACCTGTGGATCTGAAGTACTCAAAGAACAGTGACTTAGCAATTACCTGTTCTCACAGACAACATTCCTAAAGCTCACTGGCATTGAAAATTTTTTAAGTTAGTAGCCTTTATTGCTTGAATTCAGCTGCATGTGCTGGGGTTTTGAGCAGCTGCAGGTGCTGGGAAAAATATTCACTTTAAATATTTTATTTATCTGGAATGAAACAACCTAAAAAATTAATAACAGGCTCAGCCCTATCTGTTCAGGCAGATGGAATGAGAGACATTTATAATGATAAGAGAACTCCTGAAGCACAACTGAACACACAGTACTTGAGACCTGGTGTCTAAGAACTTTATGGTCAGATTCCAGCAGCAAAACTAACTGGCTCACACAAAGAGTCACCATTTAACCTGAAAGATGATGCAGAATTTAAGACAACTTCCAATTTTTAAGTTAGACTATTCACAGGAAACCTTCCTCTCCCTCCTTGCTGTCTTCTCCCAGAGCTTTATTCCACACATCCAGGCTCTCATAAAACTGGGAAATGAAGCCATAATTTCCTTTTTCAGTCTCACTGTGTTATGCAAACCTACTGATGTAGTGAAAGTTGTCTTCTACTGCTCTGTATCTCATTTTCATGCACTGCCCAATGCCTTCAGTGCTGTGCTTCTGGGGCTTCTTCTCACAAGCCGTGAATTTATTTCACTTTCAGAGATTTTTGCCTTCTTATGTACTTTTACCTAATGAGAATTCTTTAGGAACTCGCTTTAGGAGACTCTTTCTTTCCTCTCTCATCAAAGGTTAGCTCCAACTATTTCTAAAACTTGGCTTGTTAGTCTTAACTGGAACTATTCCAATCCTCCACAAGCCTAAAAGTCTTCATCTAGTGAGCCTAAGAGGCAAAAAGCTTTGCTTTCTCTTGCAGAATTTAATTTGGAAATATGTGAGCTGTACTACTAGATTATTCATATTTTACAGAATCATAGAACCAGAGAAGAGTTTGGGTTGGAAAGGACNTATGAAGAAACATTTTTGTGCGTGCTCTACCAATTCAAAAATCTCAAAGTTGACACTAATAGTTTTAAAAGCAACAAGACTGAAAGTTCTGTGGAAACACAGCAGGTGACACATGGAGTCAAGGCACTTCCCATGGGGTTACCAACTACCTGGAACAGGAGGTGATGCTGGTGGACACTGGGACACCACAAAGCTCATCCCAGTGAAACACAACTGCCTAATTCCAAGCTCACAGAGTTCCAAGGATGTTTCATTTAGACAAGTAACATTAACAGCTTGCTTTCTGCTGCTGACTGCCCTTTCTAAAACCATGACTACCTCGAGTCCTGGTTTTACTGCTGACATTGTTTCATCAGACGAAAGGCTTCACCTTGAAGATTATTTGGCAAGAAGAATGGGAAAATAAATATTTAAGGTCTATTCAACAGTGGGTTCTATATATAATGTGCTTTATTTTGTTGCTGAAACCAAAGAGATTTTATTCATGATAGCAATCACTAATCATAACAGCAGGATGCTATTTGAAGATAAGCCCACATGCAAAAGCCAGAATAAGCTGTGACACATTTACAATAGCATTCACAAAAGGCATTCTGCTCTGTAATTCTGCCTGCTTTGTTGTAGAGCACACTCAATGACTTTTAAAATGACATTTGACAGATTTCATGAAAATATGTGTTCATCCCAGTATACAGTCCAGCTCTATCACTTACACCTCCTGGGCAAATCAACCAAAGCACAGAGAAAGCTTCCTTTAGCAAAATGTTAAAACTCCTTTATTGGGATCTGAATGACAAGGTGTCGTTGTCGAATAAAGTTGCAGAGATATTTGAATAAGTCTGAAGGACATGAAGCCATCATTGTTGGGCTGTAAGAGTGTTATTACCTAAATGAAGTGCTGTTGGCCAGAAAGCCCTGAATTTACAGGGTTGGGAACCAGGTGCTCCTGTATCATTAGATCAGCTCACCTGCTAAGGCAGAGGGAAGAGTGCTGCTGGCAGGTGCAGGAGGAACAATACCCAGAGGATGTGTATTTGTGTACACAGAGATGCTGGGCTCAGGCAGAAGGCCAGACACAGGCAGAACAGAGACAAAAATCCTGCTGGGCTTGTAAGGAGAATAGCTCACTCTCCCTGAAATAACAGACTGAGGCAGGCACTGATCTCTGCTCTCTGACCAGGGACAGGACCCAGGGAATGGCTGGAGCTGGGCCAGGGCAGGGCCAGGCTGGAGATCAGGAAAGGTCCTCCTCTTCTTCCCCAGAGGGCACCGGGCACTGCCCAGGGAATGGGCACGGCCCCGAGGCTGCCAGAGCTCCAGGAGCTCCCAGGGATGCCCAGGGTGGGATTGCTGGGGTGGCTGTGCAGGGCCAGGGCTTGGACTGGGTGATCTTTGGGCTCCCTTCAGCTCAGGATATTCTGGGATTCTGTGAATATAATTTTTATCTAACTCATGTAAAAGTTTTCATGGATATAAAATATTCCACAGTTAAACTCAAAACTGTGGCCTAGAGTAATTTCCAAATGCACAAACAGGCTGCCTTTCTCTGCCCTCCTCCATTTAGGAGGGAAACTTCACTGTCCAGTGCTTTCTGCACCACCTACTTCTGTGATTCACTGCTGAAACAGGATTCCCCTTGGGAAATACTACTTTGAAAACACCTGACGTATTTCCACCCTACGTTTACTGTGTTTCATAGAACAATAGTTTCTCTTATGTCAATCCTACTGCTTGGTAAGTCACTGCACTGAAGGTGTATTTACCCTGCAGGCTGGGTCAGTCACCTGGGTCAAGGACATAAAGCACTTCAGACCTTTCCTAAACAGCAGCTGAAAGAGTCAGGATAAAAGGAGAGAATATTATGAAGCAGAGGGAGTTATTTATGCCATCACTGCTGAGAATATGAAACTGTGATTTGCCAGGTCAGATCATGGTGTGAGCACTAACAGGGTTCTGTGACCTTACAACTCAGCACTGCTTTTTAACTAAGTCATAATTCTGGCATTTTGCACTGTCCCTGTAACCCTAAATCTAAAAATCAGACAGAAGTGTGATCTGTACCTGTCTGCTTTTAGAAGCACATTCAGTAAAGCTGGAACTAAAATGAAATTGCTCTATCATGTTTTATGCCTAAACTACATTCTGCTCTCCCAGCACCCCCAAGACAGCTCTGAGCAAACTGTTCATAATTTAATGAAATAATTTGAGAGTGGTAGCAGCTACTATCTACTTCTTCAATTATCTCAATTCATCGATCTCTTCCTGCTGAAGCAGGTGGAATCTCATACCAGAGATGCAAAAAAAAAACCAAAAACACACAAAGGTCACATTTTTCCTCCCCATATTTTCCTCCTCCACATATTCCTCCCCTACTACATTACAAGTAGTAGGGGAGGAATATGGAAACTACAGCAATGGTGATGATAATCTGTGTAGCACAGATTCTTAGAGCCCTTACACGTCAGTGATGCTTTATGAAAGCAACATGCCCAGAACTAAGGAGTCAGGCACCAAAAAAACCTCATTAACAGCAACAAAACCCCCACAAAACACTCCACTGACCTTTAAACATCTCCAGTAGACCAATATTTCTACAACACTATCAAAATAATCCTTCAGTTCAGCTGCTTATTTGGAATCCACTTCTGGCATTGCAAGGAGGATGTTTAGCCTTCAATGTTTGTGTACTCGCTGAAAATACTTCTTTGTTCAGCAATTTTATTAATTTTCCTCCCATGCAAGAACCAGCTGGCAGAGAGAATGCACCAGCTGGGGTCAGATACTCAGGACAACAGAGTTCTTGTTTCTTCATGAGAGATCCTTAATTGTGCTAGAATCTGCCCCCTATATCACGGGGACAATCAGTGACAACAGAATATCCACAAGAATCAAAGGCTATTTATTTCTATTGGCCCATCTTAACCCAGCATGAAATGAAATATTAATCTAGCAAATGAACAAACTCCCAAATATCCACCAGCACATGGCCACAGCTTCAGATCCAAAGGATGACTAGTGAGGCATGAGGAAAGTTAGTTTGAAGAGATAAACATGCATAGGAGCAATGACAAAGTACAGAGGCCAAATCAGCTTTATTGGCTGAGTTTGGTGACTTGACCAAACTGTGTGTGGCAGCAGAGCTCAGGACTGGGAAAGGCTGGATCATAATACTAAAACTCCAGAATTCTTAATATTCTTCTAAGGAGAGGTTTGACCCAGCTTCCACTAAAGACAGGCTAATTGGCTTTTATAGAAAAAGATAATTGAAAGCAGCCTTTTCCTTTATTTAAAAAAAAAAGACAATAAAAAACACTTTTGGTGAGTTAGTATTTCAAATAAACTTAGCCTGTTCAATGGCCTGGTGCCTTCTTAGCAACATTTTGGGACATATAGTTTCTTTGTTATCTTTATACATTTTGAAAAATAATTCTTTTGCTGCCTCTTCTATTTATGACTCACTCATAATAACACAAGTGACTCATGCTGTCAAATTACAAGCTATTACTTTGGAAAATTATTTTTTCCACTTCCTTTTGGATAAAACATGACAATTTTCACTGTTTTGTTACTAAGGGCAGCTTCCGACTACTTAAAAGATTCTCAGAACTTTATTTTCTAAGTAAAGCATATGTCAAAAAAGACATAAGCATCTCCCACCTTTTGTCTCTCTCTCACAGATGAATACATGTGAAATAGAACAATTACTTAAAACTAGTTCCAGAATTTCCGAGGTTGTTGATCAGTAAACTGAATTTCAATCACCAGATTTTATCTAGACAATACTGCCTTTGTTTGATTTAAAGACGGTCTCTGTAAGCCATTAGCACATGCTGGCCTAAAATTATTTACTAGGGCTGCCCTTGGCACAGGCAGCCTCAAGTTCTCCATTGCAGGGATTTCTGGTCTGACTCTCCAATGAAGTTTTGTGGTGCTTTCCCATCCAAAGTGTGAAAGGATGTCCCTAGGTGGGAATTGGCTTGCTTGGAAATGAAATTAAAAAATGAACAAAAGGCCGCAAAAGACACCTTGGCATATCCATAAGCACAACAGCTTGAAATAAATTTATTTATGCTAAATGCAAAAGCAAGGCCTGAGATAAAGCTTTGAACTGAGCAGAATGGGAACAGCACTTTAAAACACAACGTGGCAAGTAAGAAGTGAGAAGGGAAAAATGAATGACTGGGTGAATTTACAAACATGTACACAACGTCTGCTCCATGGAAAACAGCAACTGCAGCTCCCAATCTGTTTAGTGATTATGGCACAGCACTGAGAGGGAGGCAGCACACAGAGCAGAGCAACATGAGGCTGTGCTGAGGGGTGAAGAAATTGCAGGAAATAGTTTATTAATTCACAAAGCTCTGGAGCAGGCCACCTGCAGAGGTAAACACAGCACCTGGGATAAAAATTGCTCTGGAGAGGGAAAGGACAAGAGGTATGAGGGAAGATATGGAAAGCAGCTTGCTGGTGGTACATCTACAGCTCAATGCAGTGGTGATAAATATGAATCAAGGAGAAAAATTAGTTTCCCATTCTTGTTTTAATTTTGCAAGCTTCAGGAAAAGGTCCTGGGAAACTGCGTGCCTCATTTACCCAGAGAAGTTGCCTCACTGAAGTTAACAGATGGAAAGTGAACCCAGCTTTATTCAAACTGAAAATAAAGCAGAGGTTTTTGAATTTTGCCAATAAAACAAATAAAAAACAGAATATTTAATGTCACGCAAAGACCTTATGTCAGATAGTCATCACTTGCTAAATGCCTTTTTTCCAGTTTAGAAACTGATGCATTTCCTACAAGAGCACAGGGGCTGTGGAGAAGACAGGCTGGGGTTTAAGGCCAGCTATAACCTTAAACCTGTAGCTGATACAAGGAAGAAACAGCTCAAAAGGAATGGTTTTAATCAAATCACCAATCCTACACAGGCTAACACAGAACCATAAAGCTAAATACATGAATAATACCTCTCCTCTAGTTGCCTTACTAGGAAAAGAAAAAAACGTTTAAAAAAAGAGGAATTCACTGAAGAGTGTTGGAATCCAGGGCACAGGGAGTGTTTCCCTGCCTGTATTAGGGAGCCCTGACCCCCAGTCAGACACTGTTTTTAACCTTTGTTCCAGGGAAAAATTGCTAAGGCTTTGGGATGAGTTGGAGAACACAGGTGTGAACTAGGTATGTAGCAGTAGTAGTAGGAATCTATCACAGGGTGNGAGAGCATGTACCTTGCCTGTTAACCAAACACAATGTACCTCCAGGGCTCCTCCAAGGAGAGCTCCCACCTCGGGGAGGATTGCTGCAAGCCCCGGGACACAAGGAGACACAGCCCAGCACAGGTGCAGGCAATGCACCACAGCTGTGTCTCCAACTGGGGAAACTGGGATGGGGAAACTCCCCAAGCTTCTTGGAGAGCCCTGGACTGAGAACTCATCAGAGGATGTCCATAATGACTGACATGTCCTCATGAATGCCAAAATCAACAACCAAATAAGGAAGGTAAGAATGCCTTTATCTGCAGGCAAATGCAGGTTTGCCAAGAGGCTGCAGTGATGCCTGTAAAACTTCAATCCTTCATTCAAATTCAAATTCAAACAGAGTACAAAAGGCAGCTAACATGCTGCCAGGAAAACCTTCCCCTGAAGCACCACACCACAATCCTGGCTGCTCATCAGAAAGAGCCCTTCGCTGAAAGGGTGTGTGCAATGTTTCATTCATCACCTGCCTTGCTTTTTAAAGGGGGTAGATGGAGAAAGAAAGATTAGGCTGTGTTTGGGATGTTGTATTAGGGAGCAGACTGGCTTGAAGGGCAGTATGAACCTAGCCTTGTAATCTAACTGAGCAATTCCTTGGGACACACCTGTTGATCAGCTGTTGGCAGGCAGGGATTTTCTGGATGCAGGAATCAGCCTGGCACAGCTCAGACATCCCAACTCACTGAAGGCTGGACCTTGGAACAGACACATTCCCTGCAGCCCTTCTCCCTCTCAGGGGAGCAAACAGTCAGGGACAAGCAGTAAGTGAACAGGGGGAAAATTCAGCACTAAATGCAAACCCCCAAATCTCACTTTATTAGATTAAAAAAAAAAAAAAAGCTTTACATTGGCAACAACCCACTCAGAAAAATTTATATCCCCAAACCCCCCAGCCCAGGAACGACCCCAGAGGTCAGGTGAGCTCCTCAAGGCAAAAGCCTGGTTGTTGCTTGCAGGAGGTTGGCTCCTGAGTCATACCAGCTCCCTACTTCATACTTTTTTTTTTCTTACCAGGAGACTGCAACTACTTGCCTAAAGAAATGAAATAAACAGAGAGCACTTGCCAAAGTACTTCCACCACTTGGAGCAGTTTGTTTTTCAGAACATTCAGTGCCAGACTGCTGAATGGGAAAGAGAAACAAGAGGAGAGCAAAATCTCTCCTTTAATAATTTCTGCAGAGCTTATCACAGCAGCACTGAGATATTCACAGCTCTTTGGTTTCTTGCTGAATTCAAGTGGAAAAAAGATCACCTCTTTCCTTTAAAACCCAAACGAACAAAATGGGAAGTTTGAACAAACATAGAAAATTAAGAGCTGCTTTTGCAGTCATCACCGATTTCAGCAGAAATTGAAGATGCTTAGTGAAAACTGGGAGAAATCCCTGACAGTAAGTACTAGTTGAAAAATTGTCAAAATATTTAAAAACAGGACATTGTCAACAGAAGAGAAAATTAAGATTGGAAAATCATGATTGCAAACACTGAGGGGCTGTAGGAAGTGAAGTTCAAACAACAGCCCAGTGCTAAATTCCAAACAGCCAAACCACAGAAAATTCATCAACAGCAAAATACAGGAATCTTTAAAAGCTTTATTAAATAATACAGTCCTGTGCTATATTCTGAACAGCCATACTACAAGAAAATTAAAAATAAAGGAGTCTTAAAAAGCTTTAATACAGATTCAAATGATTATCTACATCCAAACTGACCTTTCAAAGTAGTACTAGCACTTAAGGCACAGTTTCTCCAAAACTAGCCAGTAAGTTAAACAAGACTTACATTACATAAACAAGATACAATGA
This sequence comes from Leptocoma aspasia, assembly GCA_013399835.1. Taxonomy (NCBI): domain Eukaryota; kingdom Metazoa; phylum Chordata; class Aves; order Passeriformes; family Nectariniidae; genus Leptocoma; species Leptocoma aspasia. Next base: position 342,984 of record VXAX01001751.1, read on the forward strand.
CATGTAACAATCCTTTTGTTTTTAACACTGTCTGAAACCAAAACTCTACGCCATGCACTGGGTCTGCATTCCATTCATCTATTTGCCTGCATAGTTCTGTACACAAAGTATTTTGCATGAAGTATTTTGTTATTTCACTTTCCTTATGGTCCTTAGGAAAGTTCAGACAGCCAGAATATTATTCACAGTTAAAACTGAGATGCTTGTTGTATGTAAACAAAACCCTTATCTGATAGCTGCAAAACCCTGCTTACAAATAAAAGTGACTGGGATGTGATTATAAATTCAAAATAAAGGATTCCTACCAGAAAAAAGGTCCACTTAGAAGGCACATGCTTTCACATTCCCAGTTCAGAAAAGTGCTTACAGTATCAAGGAATACTGCAGTTGTACTCAAAGGAACTCACACTAAGTTCCAGGTTTCTTTTTTTTTCTTTTTCTAATTGTTGTTGTAAAAAAACCTGCGGATTATTCACAGTTGTTCCAGCATTCCTCATGCTAAACCAGCATATTGTGCTGATGAATCCCAGTGTAAGGCTAAACATAAGAACACTTATTAGTGCAATACATTCCTGAGTTTTTGGAACGCAAAATAGAAACTAGTTCTTCAAAATACACAATCCTTCAAATTTTTGGCTCATATTTCATCTGTTTTTCTAATTTCCCTTTTTTAAAAAAAAGGTTCATTAGAAAGAAATCTAATTTTTACAAAAAGTAAATTAAAAATTGTTATCACTCTAACTTAGATATAACTTCTAGTTGCTTGAAGAGTGCAAGAAAGCCAGATTAGCATAAACACTGCTTTTTGTGCAGGCAGCAAAAAAACAACAGATAAAACAAGCTTTTGAGAATTGAAGCACTGACATAAAAAATAAACTCAAAGAGCCCTAAATAGTAAAAAAAAAAAAAAATTAAGGACCTAGTTATATTCCAGAGCAAACTTGAATTACATCCCAACTGCTAAAGGTGCTGAGCTTGCTAAGGCACTGGGTTGTACATTTATTTTTATTTGCCAGCATGAGGAGGAGCCGTGCTGCCTCTACCGAGAGGCGTAACCCGTGCTCCAGAGCGTGGCCGAGGGGCTGGTCTGCCTGCTGGAGGCCTGGGAGCTGAAGGAATGTGCAGGTGACACAATGGAACCTGAAACAAGGGAAGGAGAAGACAACAATCAGGCTCGGCAATGGTGGGAGAAGGAACAAACAAGTAACTGCTCTTGATCAGCTGCTAAATACTGGCAATGGGTCTGATGATCCATTCAAAGTGAAATCATCCTTTTAGCTTAGTGCCTCTCGAAAAGGTATCCTACAAGTATCAAAAGTTTGTGGGTCTTCCTGTTCAGGACTTTTTAAGTCTGAGGGGGGCACAATACATTTCCCATCAGCAAGTGACATTCATTTGAATTTGCCTTATTTTATCTGAAGCATCAGGCACTTGTGTTTACCACCAGGCCTGCAGCTCACTGTAACTTAAACACATCTGAAAGAATGTGAATTATTTTTCATTGCCACTCTTGATTACAGACCGTCCTACATTCAACTCCAGTGCAATGGCCAGACTAATCAATTAATTCACTTCTAACTGGGTGACAGCTGCTTACTGTTAGGGGTGTGCTGAAGACTTGTCCTTGGGTGGAATACTGGCTGATTGTGCTGTCCATTCTGCGAGAAAAATGCATGGTAGGCTGCAAGACGATTGAAAAAGAAACCAAAATCATTTCATGTGGCAAGCATTCCTTTTTATCTTACAGCTAACACACTGTAAGAAGCTATAGAAAAAAAATACTTTGCAATCTTTCCTTCTCTTACCTATGATCATAACAGCTGTCCCTGCTAAGAGTGCAAAAAGCGTGAAGATCATCACCTGGTAAGACTCAACAAACTGCTGGAAGAGACTGGCCTCGTCTGCAGAATTAAGAGGAGGCAATATTGAGTTAAAAAGAGCATCTTCTCCAATCTGCTTTAAGAGTTACCCTCATAAACACCAGAGAAGCTGAAGGTTTCTTCTGGCATACAGAGCGCAGAGGTAAACTTACATCTCATGGGTGCAGTGGTTCTGTCAGTCAGGTAGATCACTGTCACTGGGATGGTGATGGACTGGTCTGTCATGGGACTGGAGACAGTCAGAGTGGTGGACAGGGAGCCCTGGCTGGGAACTCTGGGGTCAGCCAGGCTCACAGTGTACACCACGTAACTGGGCAGCCCATAGGACTTCTCCTTCTCCAGCACCTTCACTGCTGGGGACTCGCATTTCACCTGCACAGGGAACATCCACCCTGAAACAGACTGCTGGGGACAGCACAGCACACCTCCATCCTCCAGGCCAGGTGCCAGCAATGGGTGATCCCACAGAAACACAGCAATTCACCCCTCCAGAGGAGTCAGGTGTACCTTTGCAGTGACACCTGCAGCGTTTCTCCCTGCCTATTGCCAAGGGTGCCCCCTCTCACCTGCCCCAAAATCCACAGACCCTCAATGGGCTGTGTGAGCTCTGGGCAGTCAGCCACACACATTTTTGGGCAAGACTCCCCCTGACACAGGGGTCAAGCAGGTTTTTGCTTCCTGATCCACGAGCTGGTTCACACATGCCAGGCTGTATGCCCAGGTGAGCCTGACACACCTGTACTACCCCAAAACCCCAGGGCCAGGCTGGGTGGGCCCCTGGGCAACCCAGTGAGTGAGTGGCGTCCCACGGCAATGCATTGGAACAGGATGAGCTTTAGGGTCCCTGCCAACCCAAACCATTCTGGGATCCTGTGCAAAGTGAAAACTGAGGAAGAACACGTTCCAAGACAAGCATTTCCAAATCACCTCAGGAACAAATCTAAACACAGTAAAGATGGCAGGGAGTGCCTTGCATTAGAAAGCTGCACGTGACAGTTCAAAATGCTTTCAAGCTGTGCTGGGCTACTTCTGGGACCACACTCACCTCCAGGCTATCCAGGATCTCACTGGCACCAAAGATTTTCAGGACGGAGCTTGTGTCCTGGTTGCTGAGCAGCATCTCAGCCTGGTCAGCGTAGAACCAGCGGCTGAAGGGCACCTCAGTGGCCAGCTGCTCCCCGGGCACGGCGCTGCCCCGCACCGCCGCCGTCACCCGCAGCGCGGCCTTGCTCCTGCTCAGGTGCTTCAGCTGCTTGTCATTCAGGCTGTGCATCCTGATGGAGCACGTGTAGTGTCCTGCAGGAACAAGACAGCTTGGGCTGTTAACTGCTCATCTTTAAGGGTTTTTCTCCATGCACAGCACGATTGCTGGGACACCTTCAGGGAAAAGCTAAAACAGGTGGTAAAGCTCAAAGCAGCATGATGAGGAGTGCATAGATGGACTGGGACAGTGTTGAGTCAAACATCACAATCCCAGCACTACAACTACAGAATTATTCCTTGTCCCAAACTGAACATCATGAAAAAAATACTATGCTGGTAACTTCCAGTCACATTTTATTTTAATATGCCACTGAGACTCGGTTCCACTTCGAATATAACACTTATGCTAAGACTGAAAAGCTTTACTGAAAACAAGATTGAACATCCTATTTCATATTCTTTTCAACTAGTGTTAAAATTTTAGCCAGCTACCATCACCATCAAGTCTGTGAAGATGTAGTTTATTTATAAAAGCTCCTTTCAAAGTTATATATTCACTGTGTTTCTAGTCTCATATGGGACCAATTAATCTGTTATTAGCAGTAAAAGTAGTAAAAACTTCCCAGAGAATGGAAGATAAAAAGCATCAGTAACAAGGAGAACTTGCCAGGTGCATCTTTTCCCTTTATTTTCTTCCCCTAGCTACGTAACAGAGGCATATGTAGGGTAGAATAGGGGTTTACACAATGGGTGCGGGGATGAATCTAACAGATAATTAATGTTCTTTTCGTGAAGTCCACAGTGCTTTGGTTCTGTTCTAAATCAACATTATACTTTCAAAACATTAACATATTTTGTAGACTTGGCAATTTTATTTTCACCTCCACAGTGTCTGGCAATTTAAACCCCTTTTAAGACCCATTTCATGATGTTTTGGGGGTGCATTCCACTTTTGCAATACTTGTCACCTGAGTGCTCCTTTGCTTCTTATTACAAAAACTCTAAAAAACATGAAGTGGGCTGCCACTGACTTCTGGCTTTCTCTGAAAACCAACACAACATTTTGTCACAGGCAGAAAACTGACTGAAACAAGAAGTGTCCATGTCAGCAACTCACTGAGGCCCGAGCTCCTGCACAGCAAAGCCCAGAGGCTTCAGAAGGAAAGAGAGGAGGTTTACATTGGATGTTAAGAAACCCTTCCCTGCAAAGATGGGGAGGCCCTGGCATAGGGTGCCCAGAAAAGCTGTGGCTGCCCCTGGATCCCTGGAAGTGTCCCAGGTCAGGATGGGAGCTTGGAGCAATCTGGGACAGTGGAAGGTGTCCCTGCCATGGCAGGGTGGCACTGGATGGGCTTTGAGGTCCCTGTGGAATCTGCTGGACCAGAGAGCTTGTGTTTATCTGCAGTGTGGATCTTGTCACATCTTACCTGAAACTGCATCAAATCCAGGTTCTGCCACAAAAATATCCTGTGCTGGGAAGTCAAAGGCATCACTGTTGAAATCTAGATGGCAACTGATAATGGACTGGGGTTGTAACTCAGCGATGGCTTCAGTCTGAGCAGGTGAACACTCCCCTAGAGGGAAGGAAAAAATTCATCTCTGATTAACTGCAAAATAAAATTGTAACTAATTAAGTTGAATTAATTAAAAGGAAAATCATGGCTTGTAGTATGGAGTTATTCTACCACCTTCTGAAATAGTTTCACGAGGTTATGTGTATCTTAAAATCACAGACAGCTGTCCTTGCTCAGGGTCTAATCCCAAAAGGACAGCAATGAAAATTTTATATGTTGTGGGGTTTTCTTGACAGGAATAATTTATTTGCAGGAAAGAATAAGCTGGAGAGAATTTTCTGCTCAGATGTCTCTTGAATAACTTATACGATCCTGGGAGCCTCGAGTTAGATTTTAGTATCTGGCGAGATGATTTTTTTGGTAGGCTAATAATTTACATATGGCAAAATAAAATACTTTTGGAAGAAGTGCTCATTGTTAAGCTAGAATCTAAAAGGATCTATAATCACACAAAATATAGCTTATTAAATAGAGGACACAATATGATACTTAATCTTTGTATTGATTGTAACTGGTGATAAATTCTGTAAAAGATTTAAGGATGGTAACTAAGTAAGAAAATGTAACAACTCTAAGAAGGCAACTGTAATTAAACATATAAGCAATTAGCTGACTGCCCATTAACTGTTGTTTATATGATCAAAAATGGTACTTCTATTGAAATATACTGATTTTATTAGCTGTGAAATATTAATAGTGCTCCAGAACACCTTCCAAATTCTGTCCCATGGCTCCTAGAGCTCCTGGGACTCTAAAAAGGCATTTGAGGTTCCTGGAGATCTTGTTACCCTTAAACAACAAACGAAAACCCCACAACACAAACCAAAGCATCATTAATCCATAAACACACAATAAACCATCGGCATAAATATTTTTTAATCATACCTTTCAAATTTTTGGTTTTTTCCCCAATTGAAACTATGACTTTTGAGGCCGCTGCTCCCTGCAAGCTTGTCTGCATGCCACTGACATGCATTGCTGCGGTCCTCTGAGGTGCATTAATCAAGATCTGAAAAAAGGATGAAGCACATTGTTACCAAAAACTGTTTCAACAAATAAAAATTAAGGCAAAACCAGACTAGATTGGCTGTGAAAGACTCCACAAGGTGTTTTTCTTTGAAATCCCATATTTCTCTAATATTAGAAACTGCCTTTCCAAGCAATTTAAGCTAGCAAAAACATTTTGTCTTCCTACACAACCCCCAGAAGTTAATATGCATAAAGCTCTAATGTCTAAATTCAATTTAAAAAGAATGTCTAGTGCTTATGCTGGCTGATGCAGTGAATTGTGTCAACAGTACGATTGCACTGCAGATAAACAAAATAATTTAATGGAGTTCTCCTGATCAGTGATGCATGGCACAACAATTGAGCAAGTTCTTGCTGGCATCTCATCCTGCAGTGAAGCTTCGTTCATAACAGCAGCCATACTCAAAAATTGGTTAGCACCTGGAAACAACTTAGCCAACAAAGGAATCAAAATGTACAATATAAGAACAGTAGAGGTAACAAATCAAAATTGCTATACTACATTTTCCTCCTTAGCACAGATGTTTAAAAAAATGATGTTTCTGGCCACATACCAAACACTTCCCAACCATCTGCATTTCTAAAAGAACATTTCTAAATATTTATAAAAAAAAAAAATCCATAGAATACAGCTTGGTGAGGGTCCACCCCAAACAAACCAATCTCAGCAGGAAGGGAACAGTGCCTCACCTCTCTGTAGGTTTTCAGTAACCCAGGGATCTCATAGTAGACAGTGACCACCCCAGAGTCTCTTGCCAGGGCCACGCCAGTCTTGGAGTCCACAAGAAGAAGAGCACTTGAGGAGGAGCTCCACATGCCTGGCAGGCCTGGAAAACACCACGAAGGCACTGCTCAACACCCTGCTGCCAACTGCAGCATTTCCTGGGCACTGGTGTTTGTGAGTGCCACTGCCAAGCAGGGCACATACCTCCCAGTGCCCAGGAACTGCTCTGCTGTCTGTGAGTGCCACTGCCAGGCAGTTATTCTGACACAAGCCCATTAATACTAACAGTCAAACACACTGAATGAAGGCCTGACTCTGCAGGAGCCCCACAGAAACAAGCCTTTGCAGCTAATGGAATAGAAATGTCTGAAGTGGGACACTCAGGAATTCAATACAAGAGACATATTGCACGGTGCAATTAAAATCAGAGGAGTTGATCAAACCTATTTTTATCATTAACAAGAACAGTGACATTTGATTCTGAACAAACAGGATAAATTAATGCATTTAGTTTTGCTGAGGGTGAGCCAGAGCCAAGCTGGTGTCCCATGGAATAGCTGCTAACCCACACAGCTGCAGGCCACTCACCTTCCTGGGCTGCCAGCAAGGTCCTCAGGCACAGGACATCACCCACCACCACATCTGGGAGCTCTGGGAAGATGGCATGTTGCACAGGCAGTGGGATGTAGTCTGCAGTGCCACTGTGCTCTGCATCCCACACCCTGAGCAGGGTCAGCCCCACGTTCACAGTCCTGACCACAAAGGTGTTGTTGGCAGCTCCCTTGGCGATCTGCACGAAGTCGTCTCTGCACACAAACACAAGTGCTGCTGCATGAAGCAAGGCTTGGTAATGGCATCATCTCTCCAATAAGAGAGGCACCAAACTCTTCAAATGGCTGACTGCTCGTTTTCAGGAACAGTCTGATGAAGTCCAGCAAAGTAAGGAAATTATAAAACTTATTTAGGTGTCAGAGGCAAATTTCAGTTCTCAGCTCATCACTATACTGAGGAAATAATAAGATGCATGAAAACTACTTCTTAATTGTGAGAACTGTAGAGCTTTAGAATGACATAATCTGTCTCTTTTCCTTTTTCTCCAGGGAGTTAGGAAGACAAGAAATTCGAACACCAATATGCAACTTCTCAGACATAATGCCATTGGATTGCCAGTTCTGGTATTTACCCAAATTCAGCAAGGTGCTCCACAGAAAACAAACCATGTTTCAGTAACAGCACTAGTGGTATTTCACTGAAGACCACAGGACAGCTTCACAACATTTATTCTGTGATGCAGAGACCAAAAGGCCTTTTGAGGCTTGTCCCTACTGTGGGAAGGTTGCACAAGCCTATCTGAGGAGCCAGCCGTGATCTAGAACATTCTCTACCTTACATAAGCCCTCAGTGAGTCAGTGGAACACAGCACGGGGAGAGGCAGATGCTGATGGATCAGTTGTTTCTCTGGGCCACTGCTGCATGCAGGGGGATGATTCAGAGTCACTTAGAGCAGAGCACAGCTCCTGCAGGCCCCGCTGGGATCATGCTTATCTGGGCAGCTTTCCACAGCTAGGGAATATCGATTGCTAACTGGAACTCTCCTTCCTGCCACTGCCTCTGAAGGCAGCAAAGACAAACCCCTTGCTTTACCAATCCTAGCCCAAGCTGTATGTTCAGTTAGTATCTTCAGAACAATCTTTGTTCTATGTGTGCCTGGCCTTTTTTTGCTCTCTGTAATTACCACCCGTGACAGAGACTCACCTGTTGGTGGCAAAGTTGAGCACAGCATTGTGTGAATGGAAAGTATCTCCAGAGTTATCGTGGAAATGGACTATAAACGTCAGTGTCACACCCAAGGGCAGGGCCAGCAGTGCCTCTTTGCTCTGGGTGAGCAGAACTGGCCTCATGGAGATCCTGAGGTAGGAGATGGGACAGACCTGGAAAAACATCAGCAGTGAGAAGGAAAGTTAAATTGCTTTTTACGATGCCCCCATAAAAATAATCTAAAAGAGTTCTTATTATGTAACTATCCAGAGCTACCTTTATGAGCCATTTGCATTTAGCCATATGCCAGGACTAACACATGAAGCTGTTATGATCAGTATCTTCGTTTCACGGGTTGAAAGGGGCCTCTGACTCTGCCTGGTCCAGCCCCCCACTCACGCTGGGTTACCCAGGACCACGTGCAGGCAGCTCCTGGGCATCTCCTCGGATGGAGCCTGCACAGCCTCCTGCACTCTGTGTTCAACAGCCACCCCAGTAAAAGGTGCTGTCCTATATTCAGACAGTGTTTCCTGTGTGTTCCTCTCGCCCTGTCATGGCTGAGAAAAGCCTGGCTCTGTCTTGCTTTGTACCCTCACAGCTGATACTGCTTAGCCCTTTTTTCCCAGTACCACTGGGAACTGAAACAAGCAACAATCATGTAGAAACATACACCACACACAGACTTCAGAGAACACATTACTACCCTATCAATTCAAACTGTGACGATTCCCTGGATATGCAAGAGAAGTGGCCCCTAGACCTCTCTCCTAATAATTCCTGAAATAAAAGGTGCAATTGATTGCCCAGGTATTAGAAGAGTAACTCACAATGTATGTGTGAGTAAGGAGATGGAACAGTCACTGCAGCCCAGCTCTCCTGCAGCAGGTGAGAAAGCCAAGCTGTTCGAGGCAGAGCTGGCAGCTGACAAACCCTGAGGGGTCAGCAGGCTGAGCTTTGTTCCCTCGGTGCCTCTCCTCAGCCAAGACGGAAGTTGGGAACTGCTCCAAACTCCTCAGGAGAGTCTGCTCCGTTAACCACATGTGCACACCCCCACATTTCTGCAGTAACACTCCAGTGAAGAAAGGTTTTCTGAAGACAAAGACTTGACAAGCTATTATTTTGGCTTTTAAATAGCATATTACTATTCTTGATTAACTTACCTAGGTTAACCAGCAAAATCACCCAACAAAAATAACTATATCTGCTCTTTTTGTTACAGCTGATGGAAAATAAATAATGGATGGACAGAGGAAGCAAAACCCCTCAAATATATTGAGAAAACTATTTTAAAAGAAGGCCTCGAGCTTATCTTGTAGAAAAATCCCTTTATTTTCCTGACCTAAGAGGCTCAGCTAAAACGTAAAACTCTGCAATCTGAAAATGTACATGTCAGAACTTAAAAAGGAAAGGACAAATTTGGCCTCAAGCAAAACACATCTTTGGTGAAACTGGGGGGGAAAAAAAAGTGCCTATAACATCAGTATATCCCACTGTCTGCTCCACAGGCTGGTTTCATCAGTTAAAATCTCCGTGCATACAGATCTCTGCCCAACAAGCTGTGCTTACAAGCCAACAAAAACCCCATTTCCCTGACAGATTATCAAGCTTGCTTTACTTTAAAATCTCAGCAACTGTCCCACAAGGGACAACTGCTAAATTTAATATTGATGAAAACAGCCTTTTACTGTTAAAGCATCTCAGGTTTTGACTTTTTTTTTTTTTTAATTCAAGGAAAAATAAAATAAAATACTGAGTGCAGCAGGTCCAGACAAGAGCTGAGCTTGGTCCCACGCTAAGATAACTGTCACTCCTTCTTCCCCCACCCTCCCTGGCTTATGTAAGAGCCCTTCTTTGAGCCAAGTTCAAGGTCTAAGTGTTAAGTGATGCTGCTGCAGCAGTTTGGTTCTTAATTGTGTACACTTGTAAACAGACAACACAAGACTTATGAAAGAAGGACAGAGTGAAGGAGATAGCTTTGCCTTAGAATGACACAATAGATGCAAGCTCATCTCCAGCTCTGTCACAAGTTTTCTGACATAACCTTCAGCAAAGCCTCTCAAGCTCTCTCAGCTCTTCAGCCATAAAATGAACTGTGTTACCTCATGAGATTAAAAATATAATTTCCATGAAGGCACTACAGCAAGTACAAGAAAACAAATGAGCTGTACAAGGTGCTGAACCAAGATGGGTCCTACTACAGAGAGCTTTGTATCACCATCCTGTGTACAGGACAAACTCACACAGGAGGATCTGACTTCAGTTCCACTGGGTGCTGTCTAAATGGCGTTTGAGCCATCCCCAAACTCAGACATCTTTCACTTGCTAAAGGGAAGAAACAAGGTCACCAGTAACAGAGCTGGAGAATTCACTGCCACCACCTCACAGCAGGGGTGGCTTTAGTGACACTGGGCCCCCATTTCTTGTTTCATTCCCCACACAGGAGGACAGATCCACACCCTGTCCTACAGACAAAGCTGAATATCATGGGAAATACCAAAATTCAAATTTAAAAATTCCACCAAACCACAGTGATTACAGGAGTTAAACTCAGAAATAACTTAAAGCACTCAATTGTACATCCTTCTCCTTTAGCTGGGACAGAGGGAAGATGCTGACAGTAAAAAGGGATAGGAGGAAGTGGAGCAGTGGGTATCTCCAGGCTCATGCTGCCAGATGCAGGAAGTTCTTGGCTCAAGGATTTTCTGAACAGAGATGATGGGCATACATTCCCTGGTGTCCCACAGTTCAAAGCTCAGAACTATTAATTCCTACACTGCTCATTTTTCAGAAGTGAAGTTCAAGAAATGCAGCCAATAATCCCTGCTGCAGTAGTGAAGATGTACTTGAGGAAACTGCAAAGGAAGGGAGCTGACAGTACCTTAACTGCAGCTATGATAGTCTGGTTGATGCCAAACAACTCTTGTGAAATCACTTCAATCGTTGATGATCCCATCACAGACCCAGAGACAAGGAATCCTCTCTCATCGATTTTCACAACAGGGACTTTGTCTGGTCCATCCAGGACACGGTAACTTAGGGAGGCCACTCGGTCCCTGAAGCAAAACAGAAAGTAGGGAACCCCTTAAATGTGTAAAACCATATTTAGGGTCTCTTCCAACACAAACCATTCTGTGATTCCATGCAACTAAGGGTTCCCTCCCTCTAAACTGTAAATGCCTTTAAAGCTTTGCCCTCAGTGTGTGTTCTACTGTCTCTATCAGACCATTATTATGCTGGGAAAACTACATTTCAAACGTAGGATGAGTCTAAAATGTCAGTCTTTGAAAACAGATTATGTAAAAAGAATTTCTCATTTGGAAATGACATTTTAATCTGAAAATCCAGCCATAACCTCTGTGTGAGAAATACACAGAATTATATTCCACAAAGCCTCAATCACCCATCAAAACCTATACAGGAAGCAGGCAGCAGGATACTGCTTTAACTGGCTCAGCTGCTTTTAAAAAAAGGATCTGAAAGTTCCCAATATTGAATGAATTTTCCAGCTACAATCTAATACAAGATTTGACAAAGCCCGAGAGAACAGGTAAGATACCATGAACCAGCAGATAAGCTGTATATTAAAATGGATGAACAGTGCTACTGAGAGACTGAAACAGCTCCCTTAAAGACAACTGCCCTACAGTTTGGATAAAGGGGTGACATAAGCCACAGTATGGAAACTGAGCACTGACCTGTTGGTCCGAAGTTTAAGAAAGGAATTTGGTGACATGAGGATCTGCTCTGCTTCTGTCTCTGGAGTGATTAGATGAAGTTTTTCAAACACCTGGAAAGTAAGAGGCATTTTGGCCCACTGTTGTGTGCAGACAGTAATTTACTTTATTTATTTAATTTTCAAAACAAACAAACAAACCCAAACAGAACTGTTTCTTTCTTCTCTTGTATAACATACATGGTAAAACAAGACAACTGAACATTAATTATTTGAGAATGAGAGAGCCAGTATCTTCTACAAGTTATATTGAGAGCATTTATTTCCAAGGCTATAGCTAAACTAGGAAGCAGTATGAAAACAGAAGATTTCTCAAGGGAAAAGGTGTTGGGAACCTCATATTCACCTGAGTTACTTCAGACTCCCCCTGCCCCCATGAACGGAATGAGCCCAATGAGGAACATTATACAAACAAGAAGAAGGGCTCAAAGATAAACCAAAGCTGGAGCTACTCCTGCATTTCAAATTCCTGATTTCAAATACAGACTTCAATCCAGTTCTGAAGGAGATACTTAAACATGAACTGTGTAGAAAATCATCCTACCTGAATTTGGATTTCATCGGACAATTCTCTTGCCATGTTGTAGAACTGGTTGGCTGCAGCATCAAGGACCTTCACTACAACCTTCAGGCCTGTTCTTCCCTTTACTCTGCCATAAACATCCACTGCAAAGTTGTAGTTTGCAGGAAGCTGAAAAGCAGCCTTGCACAGGAGAAAGGGATTAAAGTTTGACTCATGGAAAGCCCAGACACTGGCACCGAGGTGCAGACAACTGATCCTGGATTTTGAGGCAGTGGAGGCAGCAATATTCCCTGCATTGCCCTGATGTGGCTGCTTCCTTTTCCCAAGCTTCACACACATACACTACACACACACACTTTACCTCACTGTGCCTTGTCCTGACATCCAGAGTGTCCCTCTTGGTGACAGACCAGTGGAACGTTAACCCTGGCACAGCATTGCCAAAGGAGAAAGGAGTCTGAGTGCTGGTGATGCCCATGACATAAACTGGCATCTGGAAAGAGAGAAACCAGCCTGCTTAGGTAATGCCAACATGCAAACCAAACAGCTGTCCATAGCAAAGAGAATTAAAATTCACTGATCAAGAGAGAGGGTCTCTCATGAAGAAAATGGTTCCTCTCAGAGCTGCAGTGCTGCCACCAGATGATGTGACAGGAATGAGCACAACGTGCAGTTCCAACATGTGAAGGTGACAGAAGCCAATCCCAAACCAACTCACCTGAGTACCAGCTTTCATTCGTGTAATGGGTGCCCGAATTCTCACAGCTGTCAGCTGTACCACCTCAACTTCCACCTTGTCCTGGCAAGGAGGAAGGGAAGACACTGTAAGAACTTGTCAAACTGAAACCAGAGTTCACTTTCAGGCTCTACAGGCACTATTTTGCCATTATCTAGTCACTGTTGCTCTGTGATTTCCATGACTTGTCAGAAAAAATACAGATGGGCAAATTCAGCACGACTGTAAAAAGCTAGAAAGGATTAACTTTTGATTGACAGGCATTTAAAAATGCCCCCTAAATTGAAAAAACATATCTGCTCAATATTTCTGATGACATAAATGATGGAGCTGAGAGGTGAGAGAGAGCAGTGGACAAGATCACAGGCGGCCCCAGCAGAAGAGGGATGAAGAAACCCAGGAGATAAAGGATGACATGGAGAGGAGTTCAAATGAAAGGAGGATTATAGAGCACCAAATGGGACAACTGAGAATAAAAGGATGATGTTTGACTCTGACATCTCCTCTTCATATATCCAGACATTCCTGATAGATTTTATTCCTGCTATACACTGGGGAGGAGAGGTCAGACCTGGACCTCACCAGGCAGCAGACTGACCTTTCAAGTTCACTTTGCCTTCTGTCACACCCTTAGGGCGGACTGCTGCCCATACATTAAAAAGCAGAGATTTACTAATATATTATTTTTTTTAAAACTTACTTTGTGTCTTCTTGGGCTGTGCTGACACCTTTCAAGCAGCAGAGCTTTGTGGTTCACAGCAGCTGTGCTGCCCTGAGCTCAAAGGAAGAAGTCATAAGATCTGGCCCAAGTTCTGTTGCTCTGAGTTTCAGGCAAGTCCCAGAGACTTGTGCTCCTTTGCAGGCCTGCTCACCTCCCTCACACTCAGCTGCAGGAAAATCTAAGGACACAGATTCTGATGGAATATCAGGGATTCACTGCTTGCACCTCACAGATGGGTTCAGACCACAACAAGGGATGTCAGTGTTCTATACAGACAGCTGCAGCTTAGGAGACAATGTGGGTTTTTTTCAGCAACAGCTGCCTTCTGGATCCTCCTGACCTAAGAGGAAATGCAGACAAGGACAACCTTCTGCTGTGTTGGAAAGGCTTCCTTAGATGGGCTTTTCTAGATGCACTAACCAATTCTGAAGATACCAGACTGGTCATAAAGCCTCCCTGGTTATCTGTGATAAACTCTGGTTTAAGGCACAGCAAGATTTACCTACCTGTTCAAAGTACCACCTGTACCAATACCTGTGTAAATTCACAAGCCAGGGAGTAAGGAATTCTGAGTTTTCATCTTCAGGAAGCCAGAGAAGTGCACGACCTAACACTGCTCATGCAGAAAGACTCTGTGCCCCCTTCCAGAGCCAAAGCCATGAGTCAGAGACCCCTGTCAGCCCCCAAGAGCATCATAAACACTACCTGGGACACTGCCACAAGCTTCTCTGTCTCTGCATCAATAGCCTGCAGCACTCCTGTCACCACCCCGCTGCCAATGGCCACTCCTCTGACCAGCCCAGAGCTGTTCACTGATGCAATGTGCTCGTTGTCGATGGAGAAAATTATGTTGGAGAGAGGCTGGGGGCCCCCTTCAGCAGTGATCTGTCAGAACAGCACACAGAACAGTTAATGAACCCTTCAGATCGTTCTTCTGGTCACCATTACAGGGCACACCCTCCCTGCTCAGCACCACAGTGACTCAGTGCTGCCTGAACCTTCCCAGGACAGCTCAAGGACTATTCCCCCTGTCCCTAGCAGGATGTCAGCCTGGGAAATGCGTGAGCTGAGCACAGAAGTGGACCCTGTGCTTCACAGAGTGTCACAGGCTGATGCTACCTCCACTCCAGAAAGTTTCAGAAAACTTTATCTCCCTTTCCCCTCAGCACCCTGGTGTAGAGCTCTGCTCTGTGTTTCAGTTTGTACAACAAGCCCACTATGCATAATTTCATGGAGCTGACAGCTTTACTCACGCTGTGCTGGTATTTAATAACAGAAAAGCTGACACTCCATTGACAAAAGCAAACACAAATCCTTTGATCCAGCAATAGAGCAAAATGGAAGCCAGCTAAAGAACAACACTGTTCTTGTTCAAAGAGTATTTATCACAGAAACACACAATGGGTTGGGTTGGAAGGGACCTCAAAGCTCATCTTGTTCCATGGACAGGGACACCTTCCACTATTCCAGGTTGCTCCAGGCCCTGTCCAGCCTGGCCTTGGACACTTCCCAGGATCCAGGGGCAGCCACAGCTACTCTGGGCACCCTGTGCCAGGGCCTGCCCACCCTCACAGGGAACAATTCCTTCCCAATATCCCATCTGACCCTGCCCTGCGTTGGGGTTGAAGCCACTCCCTGTGTCCTGTCACTCCAGGCCCTTGCCCAAAGTTCCTCTCCAACAATCCTGTCAGTCCATTCAGTGTGAATGCAGATAAAAGTCAAAGAGGAGTATCTACTGCTGAAAATCCAGTTATGAAGATTCATTTTACAACAGAAATTACAAAGTAAAAATATATGTAAGAAGGTGCCTCACCTGAATCATGGCGCCAATAATTAGGGTCACTTTCCTTGGCAGTAGTCTAAATGGGGGAAAGACCTAAAAACAGAAATATGAATATCTGTGTTCAGGATCCTTCAATCAGGTAAATTATGCCACAAAACAGTACAAGTGTAAAACGGAGTCTTTAGTTGCTTAATCACAGTAAATTGAGCATGCAGAAATTTAAGTCATCATCTGCAGTTAAACAACACTGAAATCTGACTGGCATTAGGTCAGCTCCCAGACAGAATGAATTTTCTGGCAAATTGATTGCTATACTGTAACCATAATTTATGTATTCCTGTTCCATTGTAGCACAGACTTTATTTATGCATATATCTTATCTGAAATTATTTACTTCAATCTGCTGTGGAGCAGAATTGATTCTCTGTCCTCTTCTGTCAGCCACAGTTGCCACCAGACTTGTCTGCCCAATGGTCATCCCACGCACCAGGAAAGCAGCAGTGTGGTCATCCAGAGCCTCCCTCAGGGGGCTGCAAAGAAATCCATTAAAGACACATTCTCTGAGTAAATTACAAATAGTAAAGCAAAGGACTCATTTAGTGCCCAGCAGTTTTACCACAAGGCTAAGCAACTGTGTCTCATGCCAACTTAAGGAAATTATCACATTTTTACATATGATGGCTCTTTGCAACCTGTGCTTTATTGTAACATTAAATACCAGAAATGAAAATGAAAGAAGTAACAGACACAATGAGTTTTATAACATCAGATGTGCCTTCAGACAGCACTCTTCACCTGACACTATTTGCCAAGTCAGTGCTTCCAAGATGCACAAAGCTTCACCACTCATCACACTAGAGGAAGGCAGTCTCACCCATCAGCCAGCAACATTCAAGCTGTTACTTCAGGCAATTTCCTTCACAAATAATTTTTTACCTTTTAACAGATTATTAAGACTTCACAAAAATAAAATAAATAGAATCTCAGCCATTGTCTATTACTGTGCCGCCTACCTAATACCTTAATTTTTTGCTAATTCTTATTTGCAGATTGATTTCAAAAATCCATTAACTTACACAAGTGAGACAAGCTGAGATGCTGCTCTGAGACTAAGATCCATGACAGGGAAGTATTTTGCCAGAAAAGGTTTCTTTGAGTCATCCAGAACTCTGACATAAGCCTTAACTGTTTTTCCAATCTCCACCTGAAACAGACACATCCAGTCATTCTGCATTCAAACCACTCTTATTTATCGGCATAAACATTTTCATTTTATTTTGTATTACACTTGTAGTAGGGTAGTGGAGATAGCGCCCCAAGGTAAGATTAGCACTGATTTTAAAGACTAATCCCTGCCAGCTAGAGTTAATGTCAGATGAAATGAATGAACTCAGGTCCTTCAGCTGGCGAGGGCATAATTAAAACATCCAGAAATATCAACACTTCTTTTGTTTAAGGAGCACCCAAGGCAAGTGGAATGAGCTGGACTTTTTTCTGTTCAGTTTTAAAACCTGACATATGGAAAATGACCTAAAAGAATTGCTCACATGCACTTTAAACAGGAGGAAATGTAAATAAGCACGTCCATATAAACAATGGATTAATATTGCTGTGTAAATGCAAAAGTTGAGATTGCTACCACACAGAACATAAATAGATACCTGATACTCTGAGACACTTATAACCTAAAGGGATAAATTTGGGAGGGAGAAACAGAGAAACAGGGAGGTTGTAGTTGTTTCTCTGTTGTAGCATCTTGTCCATGTCTGATGTCTGTGTTCAGGACCAGCACAGGGAGTCAGGGCAGGCTGGATCAGCTCCTAATGCTGCTTCCAAGGCACTGACCTTGTCAACAACTCGCACATACAATTCCTGGATATCAGATACGTGAATTTCAGCTTCAGCTGGGGCAGGGAAAGCCAGACACAGGTCATGAATCATTACAGTCACTGATCCTGGGAGCAGAGGCTGCACCTGCAATGCCAAAAGAACACTGCATTATAGCACTTCTTTTGTCTGTTGTTCACAGGATAAAATCTGTATCACTTTCAGGGCAGAAGCAGTTGGATGCAGGAATCTCCAAGCTTAGACACAGAGAATTCTTCCACCAAAATAAAAATCAAGCTGTAAAACGTATGTAAAAAGTATCATGCTACTGAGCTAGTGCAAACAGCCCCCAGGCACCAAGTGAATTAACAGCTCTTCATCTGGAACAGCCTGGCCTCCTGTAACTCTCCTGCCATCAGGAAAAAAACCACACAAATCTTTCAGAGCAACAAAACTCTTCTTAGTAGAGTGAAAACCAAAGTGATAAGGAAAAAAAAACATTGAGGACAAAGATTATGCCTATAAAGCATTGGTTTTGCTTCCTGTAAGATTTGTACTCTACTGTTACTGCTTTTCATCTGAGCAGCCAAAACCTGGTGATAGATCCTGGCAAGTAACAGGACAATTGAGAGATCAGGTGTTTCTTTAACACAACTGTTATTCCACTAATTTTGAAGAAAGAGAATGTTACACTTCTTAACAGATAAAGAGAATAAAACAGTGAAGAAAGAGTCCTCTGGTCACAAACACAAGCCCTCACAACTAAGCACCCATCCCAAAGTCCTGTCTCCCAAGGCCATGCACCCACACCTTGTTCACATCAGCTCTGCAGCTCTCCTGCAACTCCCTGACCTTGTCACAGACCTCAGGACAATCCCAGCTGTTCTCCTGCCTTTGGCCAGGCACAGCAGTGAAGTTGGGTGCCCTGTTCTCTGCTCTGAACTCTGAACAAGGGGAGATGGCCAGGCCCCCCAGTGCAAAGGAGTTCAGTGAATTCTCAGCACTGCTCGGCAGCACCACGGGAGGCAGGAGCAGAGCAGCGGGGAGAGCTGACATTTTGTTCTTTGAGGGCACCACTCCTACTTCTGCCTCAAAATAGAAAGGGATGTGAAGTTTTAATGAAGGTCAGCTTCCAGAACAGCAGCAGTTCCCAGAGAGGGTGGCTAATACAGGGGCTGGGCAGCAGAGCAGAGGATGTGGCCGGGGAGGGAGCTGGAAGGGAGCTCAGCTGGGCTGGGAGACCAGAGAAAGGAAACAGGGAAAAGGACAAGCAGGGCTACTGCAACTTTTAAAACTCTTCCTGTCTCAGCCACCTCTGCTGTTCTCCTCTCCCATTAGGTGTCCAGTGGCTCCCAGTATCCAGGGATATTGCACTGGTGACCACTCTTCACTCCTCCCCTGCTACCACCCACCCAAGCTCAGAGAAGCTGCTGTGTCAAAACCAGAGGGAGAGGTACAGAACTTCTCCTCGGCAGCCCACTGGAAAGTCTGGGAATCACTGCTCCAGATAACCTGAATTTAGTTTCTCAGAAGAGTTTACTGCCAACTCATCCTCTGTCAGCTTGGCTGCACTGGTCCTTGCCATGGCAGCAGCCTGACAGAGCCTGCTGATTTCCCAAGCCATTCTGCTGCTTCCATGGAAAAACCCAGGGGTGGTACTGGGATTTAACCCAAACATAGCACACAAGGCTAACAAACCTGCCAAATGTGTGTGGGGTTGCATTTTTTAAAAAATGTGTTTAAAGTGGACTTTTCTCTCCTTTAATCTGACAGGCAGGTAAATCCCTTCATACACTTCACAAAGCCTATCTTGCTGTCACTGCTCCCCTCCTGAATTCCAGACAAGAGCACTGAACCTATCTCATGTAGGTTAAACCCATCAGGGAGACCTGATTAAAAAACTATCAAGAGTTTGAACAGTGTATTATGTACAAAAAACTCCTCACCTCTTCTACTTTTTTCTCATCTCTGTGCCTAGTTGGAAAAAATATTCCCACCTCACACTTACAACAGTTAGAGACAATCAAAATGTTTCACAAATTCTTTTGATATTCTAATTTCCACCTTAGTTATCATTATTTCACAACTTCATCAGCATTACTTCTTGAAAGACCAATCTGTAAATTACACATTTATAAAAACTACTCTTTAAAGCAACTTGTTTCGTTTCAAGTTCTTGCCTAATGAAAGCACCAATGCAAACACACAGTTTTATTGCTGTTCACTGCAGAATGCATTTCATATCCTGGGCCTGATGAAGTCAAGCACACCACTTTAGTGGCATCTTCTAGTGGAAAAGTGGATTAGAAACTTCATATAACTTCATAAACTCGTTAATAGATATTCATTCACAAAATCAGGATGCAATACTGTGATTAAAAATACGCTAGAACAGCACTATAGGATAGAAGAATTTGAAGCTTTCAGAGGTACTGGCCCACAGCAAATACTCCCAACATTACTTTGGAAGCCAATTAATCCTATGTGTAGCTTCTGAATAATTCTGTCACGTTATTCTTCGTGGTGTGTTTGTGAAATCAGGAACATTTCACTGCAAAGTTGTAATGGGTGAAGTACTCGGAACTGGCTTTTATTTTATACAGAGAACACAAGTGCATCACAGCTGTAATGAAACAATTTCCCATACCTGAGACTACATCTGAAAGTGCCAGTGCAAAGGTCACCTGCCTGAAGCACAACTGTGACAGGCAAACACATCCAAAATGCAGCTACTGCTTCTCTATCCACACCTGCTGGAAAATGCCCAGGAGTGCTGAAGCTGCAGAGGGATAGCCTGGTTGCCAAAAAGGTGTAACACCACAAAATACTGCACTCACCAAAGCAATGCCTTGAGTCTCCTCATGTGTCACTCTTACAATATTTGGCACACTGGTATTAATGAAAAAATATCCAGAACCTTGCTGGATGAGAAGTTCTGCCTGCAAAATCAGAAAAGCATCCAGAATTAAGATTGTATCTTTCTAGTAAAGCTATCTCCTCACACATCTTCTGTCATGTGTGATGTTTTCCTCCCTGCAGTTGGAAAGCAGCAGAGTGACTCCTCACCTGCACATCAGGGTGGTTGTAGATGGAGACCCCAGTAGGGCTCACTTTCACATCTTCCACAAGCATCAATTCAATGGTGGCAGGCCCTGGGAGCACAGCTTCATGCTGCAAGGAACAATGTTAGCAGTTACAGCAGAGGCACAACACTGCCAGTGTCCTGTGTGTGCAGGAGGGATGGTTAAAGCAGGTAACCAAAGTTCAGAGCACAGGCTGAGGGTGTGAGATGCCCACAAGATCCAGAGGGCTCAGTCAGTCACCCTGCACAGGGAAGGGCATCCCCAGGGCTGGTCTGTCCTGCACCCCTGCCCAAGCCAGAGGACAAGGGCCCAGGCACTGCAGGATCAGTGAATGATGTCTGACAAGCACAGACAGGGCGTGAACTCTGAGCCATGTCTAAGTTCATACAGAATGATAAGGCAAACACACAAAGGTTTCTATCTCTAACTCATCTTTTCGTGATTCTTCTTAGCAGGCCACTAAGAGAAATTCTTCCTTAAATGTAAGTACATGAACACAGGACCAAATGCAGGTTTAATCACTCAGTCCTAACAACATTAGCTCAGAAAAGGAAAAAGGTTTCTAGAGGAAGTCACCACTCTGTACCCATTTCACCTCATTAGTAGAATTATTTCCTTGAGGTAGAAAGGATGTCATCTTTCCCTAATGACATAATAGGGTGTTCCACTTAAACACGGAACAATCAAGACATCTTAATATCCCATCTACTAGATTTGTTTGTGTTTTTGGCTGCAAGAAAGGAGAATGGGCAGGTTTGAAAGGAGAACAGAGTAGCCCACTGCTGATGTACTTGGAAAAAGCAGACAAGTCACCTAATTAAAAAAAAAACAACTCATGAGACCACAAAGTACAGCAGAACTGGCATCTACAGCTACCAGAGTCCTCCCAAATTTAAACACAGAGAACAGAACTTAAGAGAACTCCAGTGTTCTCCGAATTCAAGGCAGAGTTTAGAGCATTCACTTTACTAATCATTTCTAAAAGTGAGAAAGAATATTGAATATTGGTTTAACAAAGCAGAGCACAATGAATTACAAAATGATTGCGGAACATCAAGTATCCATATTACAGCTCAAATTTTTAAGATAAAAAAAAAAGAAACACAAACAAATATCTCAAATAACTTCAGCAGCAAAGTAACTGTGTCCCTGCAGTAATTCTCACTAAGCTGTAGTCAAATTCTTCAGAGGAAATGCATCTACACCATGCTTCCCAACAGGAGAAGAGTGGAAACCTCACAGAAAAGTCAAGAACCAAGTGGCAAAACAGATCACCTCTCAAAGAATTTACTAAGCAGATGCCACACCTGGGCCATGCTGAGAGGAACGTGGCCCACAGGGTATTTCACTTTACTGGTGCCTATCTGGTACCTGCTCTGAATTAAATCCTGTGACCTCTCATTGCATATTTTACTCTTTGCCTCAACTCTAAAGTTTTGAAGGTACTGCATATAGTCCAAATCCACTTAAACCTTGCTTAAAAAGATTAAACAGAAATTCCAGTTAGGAAGCAGACTATTTTAATAGTCAGTTATTGCACACCTCAGGTTATTCCATAGGCTGAAACCTGCCCTTATACTCAGTTTACAAAAGTGTCATAAACAGAAAACCGCCATCTGCTCTCTGCTCATCATCACTATCTTTTGCTGTTTTTCTTCCCTAGGTTGAGTATCTACAAACTAAATATTTTAGGGAGTGGCTAATGACTTGTAGAATGAGAGCCTGGGCTTATGGCTGGCACTGTACAACAGAGAAATCTCTCAGGAAAAAAAAAAAAAAGAGAGCATTAGTCAGAGCCCAGACTAACATATGGTACATATGAGGAATCAGTCAGCTTTTGCTTTGCTCATGCAGAACTTTCCCACCCAGCTTTGCAGGGGCAAGAGTCCATTTGCTTTCCCCAGTGACAGCTGCATGAAGCACATGGCTGCTTTAGTGAAGGACAAGCAGCAAAGAGTCACTAATTCATTAAAAAACAACTGAAACACTTCTCTGTAATGCCCTTGCTCAGACGGTTAAAGAACTCCCAAGGACTTGGACAGATTTGATATGGATAGCAGCACTTAGGGCAGAGGAAAGCAGGAAAAGCCATGAACCAGTATCAAACCTCTGCAAGAATGAACCAGACTCCACCACAGAGCTGCCTCGTTTGTACAGTGCTGTGTGTGGAGGAAATGCATCCCCCAGGAACACTGGGCATTAACCACAGGGAAATGGCAAACCCCCTCCAGGTGCTGTTACCGGCATTTTGGCTCTGGCTGCCTTCAGGTGGGGCTGCTGGAATCCAGTGGCAGTGGCAGAGATGGCAGCAGTTCCAAACTCACGGTCAACTACCACAGTTTGTAAGCCTAGAACACAACAAAGGTGAAAAATACACTTAGTTCCCCCAGGATCGTTCTCATCAGACAAGAACTTTCTCTCTCAAGACACGTTCTAGACATTGGACTTGGTTCCTTTTTCCTCCTCTGTTTAATAGCACACTCTAAAAAATGCACACTGATGTTAAACTGAAGTATGACTGCAGATTACAGTAATTTATTTAATCAAGCTGAGACATTATTAACCAGATTTAATCCTGACCTTCAAACTATGAAATGCTCATTTCAACCCACTCATACCGTGCATTTTCTTCTGACCATTCCCCTCTTCCTTCAGAGTCAGCTCCATTGGCAGCTCCGGCTCAATACGAGCAATGGCCTTATTTGTGGATTCCCACTCAACACTAAGAGAGCTGAAGTTATCAAATTTCCTGCCTTGCTGGTCATAGGCAGCCAAAGCCAGTATTGGATTGCGGTAATTGGAAACAGGAACCTGAAAAAGAAGGAGTATTTTGAACAGATATAACAGGATTTTTTAATCTTACAGAAAACGCATGCTGAGTTCCATGAGGTTTGTTACAACATCAATACATAAAGAATGTACATTAAAATGAGCCATCAGTACAAGGCATTAAGCTAAGGCATGAATCTCAACAGCCCTGAGATTATCTCAGTTGGTCAGAGCATGGTGCTGGTTACACCAGGTGGGTTCAAGCCCTGTATGGGCCATTTAGAGTTGGACTCCACGATCCTTGTGGTTCCCTTCCAACTCAGAGCATCCTGTGACTCTCTGAACTCTAAGGGGGTTTTACTGGAACATGGGTTTGGGGTTTTTTTTAGCCAGTGAATTACCTTAAAACAAACTAACAACAACAACAACAAAAAAACCCAAACCAACAACAACAAATTGAACCACAACTCAACAAAATTGTTTTTACAATTCAAACAAATTATGACAAACATTGCTGTTTGTTAAAGCTCAAAATTCTGATGCTGCTCTGGTACTAAGGCAGGCTGACACATAATGGAGCCAGAAAAGCAGGTGAGCTCTGAGGTGGCTAACAATACACCAAAGTCTACTTCTCCTCTTGTTATTACACAGAAGCTCTTTAAAATGATTCATTTTAGGGAAGGAGGATGACTTTTATGTTTGCCTGGAATATTAACACGACAAAATGTGGTTTACTCAGCAGCCAACACGTGACAACACTTGTTAGGAATAAAAACAGAACAGCAAAGTTCTTTATCCCTGATAATCTACACATATCCATTGTCCATTCACTGCAGGACCCCCCCAAGCCTGCTCTGTGCAGGAGCTCCCAAGGGCACCAGTGTGACCACAGCTCCAGTTACTGTTCCTCCTGCAGCAGCTCAGATGCTTTATTTCACACATGGACCTCCAAACACTGATCTTTCAGCTGTAAGAACACCTTCTTCTCCTGCCACTTCCCAGGCTTACCACTTGCTTGTTCTGCTGGAGCAAAGGGCAGGAGAGATCAAGCTGAGGGCTGCCATAAACAGGAACCAAATTCAGACGGGAAGGGACAGCACAGACAAACTTCACCACAGCAGGTTCAACCACTGGGAAAGGGTTGGTGACTGTGGGGCTGTTCCCAACTGTTAAGGTAATTACCTGAAAACAGCAAATGAGGGAAGAGTTGAGTTCGGGCATGCTGTACTTCCACAGGTCTCAGTTACACTGTCATATCAGAATGAAAAGCAAAAATACAATTCTTGGGGACTTACAGCACTATTAAGACACAGGAAGATGTAAAAGGGGGAACATATTTCAAGAACAGTTCTTTATCACTATGAAAGTACTGTTCCTAGGAACTCTTCCTAGGTGTTCATGTTCATTACTATCAAACTTGATTCAAACAACGAATCTCTTGTAACTGAAAAAGGAAACAGCAGGTGTTCTTGCAGAGTGAGAATAGAACAGCCCAAAGGCAATATTTATAGTCACTTCAGTGAGTTTAAAAACATCTCATCTTTTATTTTACACTCCTTTTTTAGCCTTCAGCAAAGTGAAGTGGATATAAAACCAGAGAAGGCCGAGGCAGCTCTGGTCACCTGCCTCATCCCCTCATGCACTGGTGCTTGGCAGAGCCACACAGCTGTGATGTGCTGGGGACAACCAGCCTTGCACAGACCTGCACATCAACACCAAGGCCTGTTCCTTTTGATTCTGCACTTACACAAATAGCTCCACTTTGCAAAGTGTCCACTGAGGAAATCAGTGGAACCTGGCAGCCCAACCAAAATGCTTAGGCCTTGCAGAATTGCAGGAGGAAAACATATCGAAGCTAAGAGCTTCATGGGCTGGGGAGGGTGAACAAAGAAGGAGAAATCACTTCTCTATGTCGGAGAGAACAAAACCAGGTGGAGAATGAGCACAGCCACGCTCACCAAGGTAGCACAGAGAGCAGAGCAGTCAGCTCCTGTGGCTGCCATTTGTTAGAATAAACAGAATTACACTGGAAGGTAACATGGTTAAGAAGAGCAGATCAGACAGAGGAGTCAGCCTGCTCAGTAACCTTCTGCTCTGATCCTGTACATGCAAACTGAACCTGCTCTCATCAGGATGTTCAGTGCATCCCACAGCATAAGGCTTCCACAACCTGGGTTTATACTGCAATAAACCCATCATAAACCACTTTTTAACATAATGTTGTGAAATGCTCACTCTAAAATCTGCATCACAATGCATAAACAATGTACTTACCCAAGTTCTTTACTGGCTCATTATAAAAACATCCTGCTACATAATAGGCATATGGCACCATAAATCTGTCTGGAGCCAGTTCTCAGTGCCTGATGGAGGGCAACAGCAAGCCCTTCTGGCACTTACCTGCTCTCCCAGGCTCCTGCACAGCACCCTAACCCAGTGCTGGTTGTTGTTTCGAGGTGTGGGAGGTTCAAGTAAAGACAGGGCAATGCTTTCTGCATCCTCAGCAGCAACGTTCCTGAAGAACTTGGAAGGTTCTTGGACCCATGGCCTTGGTCCTCCTTCAAACAACATATCCTTACAGGAACCCAAAGTCACTAAAGTGACAGACAGTGGATCGATAGCCTGTAATCAATCAATTAATTAATTAAAAATTAATCATCTATTTACACTGTTTGGTTGTGCTCTGCAAAATAAAATTCCTTCTGAATGGAACAGCTGTACTGGTTACTTGGATAAGGCTGTTATTCCTCCCATGCAGTGGTTTGTCAGCACAATTAGTGAAAAACAGAGCTGCACCAAAATCCACAAGGATTCTGTCCAGCTGGATTAGATTCAAAGGAAGCCATGGATCCAAAGAAAAGTTTTAGCTGTATTCTAATGACATCTCTCTCACGAAGAATTACAGAAAAAGGGAGACCCTTAATATATTCTTCTGAGCAGAGAGATAGTATTCTGCTACAATTTTAAAGAAGTATTTAAAATGAATGAAATGATGTTAAATTGTGCTTTCACTTGACAATGCTCTCTCCAGAACAGCTCTGTCTATGTAGTTATTCTCCCACACAAGTTTTACTTCAAGCCTATCTAACAAATTCTGCAGTGATGTGCATCCCTGGGACAGCCTGTGCTGTTCACCACCACAGCAATTAACCTGACATTTAGTACGCAAAAACCATTTCCAGTTTGTGTTTCACAACATATTACATCATTCTAACCACAAATTTGTAGGATTTGCGCTAACATTTTTTCCGTATTGGCAGTCAAATACTCCAACTTCAGCCTGCAGCCAGTTCTAGACCTCTGCAGGTGAGGTAACAAAGCAGCCTCTTCTGTATTTCCATCTATTGACCCTGGACTCAGCTTCTTTCTTATTTTCTTCACTGAACTAGCCAGTGGTGGAATGTCAACCCACCCACCTCAGTTGTTCAAACCTATTCCTCACACAGCCTTCTCCCTGTCACGCACAGGTGTTTCAGTGATTGCTCCAGGAGCAGAAGAAGCAGACTCACTCTCAGTGGGACGTAAGCGGCGATGGTGATGCTGGCACTGAGGCGCACGTGCCCATGGGTGTACACAACCACCAGCCTGGTGTACCCCTGAAATTCAGCCTTCACTCTCAATCCACTGCAAAAATCAGGAGTTGGCTTAAGTCTTCCTGTCAGATGAATTAAAAATATACAAGAGCTTATTTGGAAAGAAACGCCCAGGCATGTTCATCAAATTCAAAACGGCTGTTTGAAGGGACCTTACCAGAAAGATGGAGAGAACTTTTTACAAGGACATGTAGGAACAGGACAAGGGAGAATGGCATCAAACTGAAAGAGAAGGTTTAGATGGGATACTGGGAAAGAATTCTTGGCTGGGAGGGTGGTAAGGCTCCGACACAAAGGAGAAGCTGTGGCTGCCCCTGATGCCTGGAAGTGTCCAAGGCCAGGCTGGACAGGGCTTGGAGCAGCCTGGGACAGTGGGAGGTGTCCCTGCCCATGGCAGTGAGTGGGACTGAATAAGCTTTTAAGGTTTCTCCAATCCAAACCATTCTGCATAAAAAAGCAAATATATCCTCAAAATAAAACTACTTGGACCCCTTCCCCTCTGAAGTTTGGCATTTCTGTGGGGATACAGCGCAGGTACAGAGCTATGAATCAGTGACCTAAGGGAGAGGTGTGACTTGGGAGAGGTGTGACCTGTCACCAATTTAACTTCCAAACCAGGGAGGGAGTTAAAGCACCTTCAAGTGGGCTGAACACGCCAGGGTTCTCCAGCTCCACCGCGAGCTCCAGGTGTGAACAGTCGCTCAGGGGGACCAGCTCGCCCCTGTCCACACTGGTCCAGCCACTGATCCTCAGGGGCAGCTCCAGCACCTGCCCCACGTGTGCTTCCACCTGGCAGGGAGCGAACTCCATCGCGCTGGGCTCACTCACGTACACCTGCCGAGGGAAGAACAAGGACAGCTGTGTGCCAGTGCTCTGCTCCCACGCCAGCCCAAGCCCACAGCAGCTTGGTGAGCCTTCCTTTTACTGCTGCTCCTGTCATTCTCTCTTCTGCTTTATAGACTTTGAAGTGTGGACTAAGTTGTGCGCTATCTCCAGGAGGTACCATAACCTGTCGCGCTCACGCGCAACACGATCGCAGGGACACAGCACAGCCACAGCTGAGAGAAGGCAAGGGAGAAGAAGGCTTTATTTTGGTTTTCATATTATATAGAGTTTTGGGAATGACCATCGATTGGAAGGTGAAGTTACCACCTCTCCAACCACACTGGTCAATGACAAAGTCCATCAAACCTTTGTCCTCCCAGGAGAAAGAATCAAAAACAAAAAGACAGTTAGAAAAACATGTGCATGTTTACAAAAAGCAGCATGAGAAACTCTATCACAAGAATGAAAACATCAGAAGGCTGAAAATGAGAGTGACAATAACTGGTTGGGAGAGGTTTAGCATCCATTAAAGAATCCACCTCAGACCACAGATTTCATAACAATCACTGTGATCAAAGCTTTTATTTGCAGTATCTTAGCTACTTAATCTTCTGCAACTGGCTTCAGGATACCAAACCATATGGTACAGAGCTAAAACTGTAATCTGTGGGATTAACTACTCCTAAAACTACTAGTACTAAAAACTTGTTCACTGAAGTCAGTAAACAGAACTCTGAAGACCTGTTCCACAAAGAAAGCAGCTCATAACACAGGAACAAAGACATTCAGAAATAAGCTATTCAGATTGTGCAATACACTGCTCTGAAAGCTCACATAGACAGAAGGTTTCTTTCTGTCTTCAGGCTTTGATTTATGTTCGAGGATAAGAAGTTTCAGCTGAACAAAATCTTCATTCCTGTGTCTCCAGCTGGTAACTGTTGCACTGCTAAAAAGCAGCATCCTGAGTTGTTCAGAGAATTATTTCACAGTGAGTGTGTAAGCTAAATTCTGAACAGATTTTAAATGACATCCCACCCATCCCTTTGGGGCCACCAGATGCACTGTTCCTATATTCTCCTCACTCCATACCACACACTGACCACCCTGACCTAAGAACAGGGGATGGTCTGCAGAGACACCACAAAATCCCTCTTGGGAGCTATGTTTTTCATTGCCATTTTCTCCTAATTTTCCTAAAATATTGTTTCTCCTTGGCCAGCTTAGGTATCTGGAGCCAGTCTGCAGCACTGTGCTCACTTCAGTTGCTTCTCCAGACAGAAATTTCCGTGCACATCCTGGTAACAACTGTCACCCTTAGGTACCAAGGGACAACATCCACGTATTACCCTACAGAATGAATTTTTAGTTTCACTTGTCCACTAAGATGGCCAGGCCAGGAGTCAATTACCATTTCCTTCTTGCACTTAAAACTTCCAACAAGGAAAAATATTTGCCAAGGAAATCAGGAAGGGGCAAAAATGGGAGCAAAGTTAATGCACTGGACAGTGTTTGATTCCCTAAAGCACAAACTAGAACAAATCATTTAACCTGCCACAGGGCAGGAAGTGGAAGGGGAATGCCTATGGCATTCTCAGCTCCTTCGCTGTTTCCAAAAGCCATATTCAAGAACAATCACTGAAAAATAAATCTCTTACCTTCATTTCTCCATAATGCAACGGATTCCGCATGTCAAATGCCTGAATAATGCTGACCCCAGCATCACTCCCAGTGGTCATTACTCCTTTGACTGTCACTGTGGCTACTGCCTGGTTAGAAGAGGACCAGCTGAAGTTGCCACTTCCACCCTGAGCCTGGAATACAGAGGGGAAAATCTTTCAAACATTTAATCAAGTACACGGTTCTCACATTTCACAGCTTTGGCTATCTTGCCTTTGGATACCTTCCATGAAAACCAGAAATGCACTGAGAATGGGAGATACAAATAAAATAACACCTCAGAACTTAATAAGCAAGATGAAATAAGAGAGAGATGAGAAGATTGCTACCCTTCATTCATTTTAATTTCAGCTTCTTTCACACGCCAAAATAAATGTCAAAAATTCCATCAGAGTAAAACACGGGTGAACACTGGAACAATTTTTTAATGTCTATTATTTTATTTTATTTAACTTCCTCAGCATTTCCTTTAACCTATTTCATAATTAAAAATGAACAAGGTGATAAATATCGTCTAGATGGATAGTGTGGAAAACAAACAAATCTACATTATGCAGGAGCTTAGCTAGTAATTTTTACCAGGAAAAGAGAATAAATGGAAAATGAAGAGGAGGGCCATTTCCCTTCTTCCTTCCTCTGAGCATGTGCACAACCTGATTACAGAAGGACACAGACAAATGAATAAATAGGTATTGGTGTGTTACAGGAGATGCATGGGATGTGGTGAGAAAGGCTAAAAGAATGCAAGAGCTCAGCATATTTGTAAAGGTATTTTAGCTGAAACAGGGAGATGAGCAGAAAACATAAAACAGAAATACCCCATTAATAACTGTATGAAGTCTCACATCCTTGTCATAAACCCCAGACACCTCACTACATTTCCTCCCTCTGGCAGTCAGTCTGCACTGAGGAGAGGAAGGGTAAAGGTGCTTCCCCTGCAACCCCATCGTTACCCACAGCCTGGCAGGGAGCTCCACACTTCTACTTGTGAGCAATGCCCTTCCCAGGAACCTCCACGTGCTCAGCCTCACACAGCTGGCACTGCACCTCTCCTGTGTGGACTGAAGGAAGGCAACAGAAACCACCTCATTAGCACAAATATGAACAAACAACCCCCAACAAACCAGACAGCTGACAAAGGAAAACCTGCCAGGCATTCTGATACCATCTGGAGAGAGTTACTTCAGCTATAAACAGACTTTGGCTAGATCCAAAAACCCCTTTCCATTTATTTTCAGAAAAACTTTATTCACCCATTTGAAATAGCCTGACTGAAGCTATGGAGTGGGAGGCAACCTCTGATGGAGAGGCAGGAACAGTTCAGCTGTGTGTATGCTGTTGACAACCCCTGGTATTGTGGGATGGAGAGACCAGAAGAAAGGTCTCAGTTTCAGCAAAATTTAAATCTTGGAGAAAAAAGTTTCTATGTTTTTACAGAAAAAAAATCAGGGTAAAGTAAGCACGGAAACAATTATTGCAGTACCAATGAAGGAATGCTCTCTAGTGAGATACTTCATTATGTATGCAAGGTAAGGTGACATAAGAATAGAACTGTGAGAGAGGTAGGAAACAAACCACATTTCCTTTCCCTTACTGGGAAAACTCCAGCAGAATTATGATGAAGTACTGAAAATGCAGATTTGTGCTAAGAATTTTTACCACACTCTGCTGGTGTGGTCAGGAATAGCATGAAGTAAACCAAAGTAATCCCACAGAACAGACAAGCAGAGATGCAGGGCTTAACTCAGTGGAGTTGCCTTTAGGTTTACACTGGAGAAGGCAGTTTAATCCCTATGAGATTGATTCTCTCCATAGAGTCACTTAAACACTAAGGCAGGAAAAGACCTCTGAGATGATCAAATCCACCACTGAACTACATCCTCAGGTGCCACAGCCCTACGATTTTTGAGTGCTTCCAGGGATGGTGACTCCACCACTGCCCTGGGCAACCTGTGCCAGTGCTTGACAACTCTTTCTGTGAATAAATTTTGTCTGCTATCCAATTTAAACGTGAAGCTGTTTCCTCTCATCCTGTCCCTTGTTACCTGGAAGAAGAGCTTATTTGGATATGGTTTACTTAAGACAGATCCAAAACTGAGCACTACTTTATGCTAAAAGGGAGAGGTAGGAGTTGTGCATCCAACACCTGAGTGCAGGGTCCAGGTATCACTGGCCTGGGATGAGAGTCTGGGCTGAGAAAGCACAACTTTCTTTTCCCTGCTTAGGCTGGAGATACTGGATACTGGAACACAAACTATTTGCTTCATGAAGCATAAGGAATAACTGACAGCTTGGGAGCAAAGACACACCTAGAAAACATGAAATCATCCTTTCTGTAAATGAGCTGCGGCCTCTGCCTCCCTGGAACTTTGTACCAGGAGTATGAGGTGTGTGGCCAGTGAAGAATACTGATGTCCAAGGCTGGCAGAGTGCTGCTAGTTAATCTTGTCATGCCCTTTTTGCATGTCACTTCACACTCCCATTCATATTTCCAATCCTTGCCAGCAAAGAGCAGCCTCTAATGACTGCTGTGGATCTTTGGATATAGGATGCTTCCTGGAATTCCAAACCACTCCAGGCATAGGTGCGTAGTGCATGAGTGAGGGAGAGAGGAAGGGAAGACAAGAGGTAGAAGTCAGTGGGGTTTTGATGTTTGTTGGTTTCCTGGTGCTTTTTTTGAACTGTATATTAATTTCTGTAACTAACATCCCATGAAGTTCCTCCAAATTACATTTTGGATGCCACTGGGCCTGAAGTATCCAAAGTCAACCCCACCTCAGTGGTTTCAGGCCTGCCTGAGCTACACTCCCTGCAGCTGGGAACTTCTTTGGCATACCTGGATGGTGTACTGGTAGACTCCTGCTTTTGGCTGCCAAGGAAACATTAGAATGCTGGGTAAAAGAAATATTGGAACATACATCTCCACATCCTGCTGGTTTCGCACTGGAACTGGTAAGGTATGAACACCTCCATCCTGCAAAGTGCAAAAGCACAGTGTTATAAATAGCACCACAGAGCTTCCCAGGGTAAATGTTTAGTCCTTATGTACAGACAAGTCCTTGAAAACACCTCAGAGAGGAAGAAAAACTATTTAGGACCAATTATGAACAGAGTTCCTTGTGAGCAAACAGCTCCTGGCAGCAAGGTGTGCCTCTGTATTAAATGAGTGCTACTGCTATGAAGATCCAGGTGCCCACATTAATTTAAAAGGCAAACAGCAAGAAGAAATACACTCTTTCACTGCTCCTATTTTGAGACATCATTTGGAGAACCAATCTGGAGGCTCGACACCTATATTTACTCTTTGCTCATCCCACTGTGTACAAAGTTCAGCCTGAAAGACCCATTGCTCAGCCCCCCCAAACGCTGGCCTTCACAGCTCTGCTGTCACTGCAGTGCCACAACCCTCTGGCACAACACACTGTTACTGCAGCTCTGAGGGAAAAACAGCTCTCAGGGGATGCCTTCCCATTGAAGAGAACATCTGACACAGCAAATGACTGTGGCTTATCACATTGTAGGAGCTACTAAATCCTGCTCAAGGAATCACTAAAATGATTTCACAGCAAATGGGTTGAAGTGTTGAATTTTAAAGCAAAAGCAACTCACTTCCACACCACGTGCCCTAGTTAGCCATACATTCAGCAGCCTGCCCAACCAGCAGAAAGTTAATGAATATTAATTTGGAGAAATGTGCAGGCTGATATATTTGGCAGATTGTCATTCCAGAGTGTAAGGTCACTTACCAATTGACAGCAAACTTCCCCAATGTAACTGACTGCAGAACAAGGCCAGGGTATGAGAGTGATGATCCTACCACAATAAAGTGTAAAATTCCCTCAGCCTGTGAGAGGCCCCTTGCCCAGCACAAGGATCTGCCACGAGAAAAGAAATCAGTGCTGTGCACCACTGCCTTCACAGGAGTTCGCCACGTGCTCGGGAGCAAAATCCCACAGTCTTTATTTAAGCAAATCCTCTGTTGACTCAATTGACTGTTTTCATGAAGAAAGGATTTTAGAATTTGGTTCTTAATCTGTTCAAACAAAGACAGCTCAGACCCATGTAATTCTTAGGTTTCCTTTTGCCAGGAAGTCACTACTGCACAGCTCAATTATTTTCAGGCCTACCAGTGAAGCAGAGGAGACACTTTTCACAAAGACACACCTGATCAACTACTGATGTCAGTGCAGCATCAATCATGGTCTGACCCGCCTTTACTGCCATCACATAATGATAGGATCCATTCAGAGAGGACTGCAGCACCTCAAAGTATTCTTTGGACAGCTCTGTAGTAATTCTGATGTTCTAAAACCAAAAAATGAAATAGGAATTGCCACAGGTAACTGACATCAATGGAGGACAGAAAGCCATAAACATACAGCAACAAGTCAGTGAGCAAACCCCTGTTCAATAACAGAATTCAAAGACACGCTGCTGAAACTGATTAGAACTTTCCCTATGGAAGTCTCAGTCTTTCAGTAAGAGTCTACCTTTAGACACAACATTAACTCCACAAAGTTTTTTTTTAAATTACCAGTCCCATGTAATTTAACATGAAAGTACCCATATTTATACCACTAAATAATTCGTATTTTACAGTATTTTTCTAATTTTTTTCTTCTTCAACACAGAAGAACACACGAATATACTGCCTCAGCAGCACACTACTGAGCTCCAACTCAAACTCAAATCTGTATCCCAAAAAGCAGTTATGGGCAAATAAAATAATATTCTCCTAGCTCCAATACTCTGAAAAGCAATAATTTAATAAAATTTTTCTCGTTGCAACTGAACTATTTAAATTTCGTTTCCTTTGTAGTTTTTTAAAAACTATGTATATTTGGTACCTAGTATATAGAATGTAGGAAGAAGCTCTTCCCTGGGAGGGTGGGCAGGCCCTGGCACAGGGTGCCCAGAGCAGCTGTGGCTGCCCCTGGATCCCTGGCAGTGTCCAAGGCCAGGCTGGATGGGGCTTGCAGCAACCTGAGACAGTGGAAGGTGTCCCTGTCCATGGCAGGGGTGGCACTGGATGATTTACGGTTGCTCCAAGCCCCATCCAACCTGAAAGACATTGTCCAACTTCCATTTTTTTTCTACAGCACTTAAGACTCCAACAACTCCACATGAATCACCCAGAGTGCTTTATTTTTAAAAAGTAACAACAACAAAACAAATGGAAAAAAATGAAAAGGCAAGAAACAACAAGCTTTGCACTGTCCTGGCTCAATGTAAATAAGAAACCGCTTAAATAATTCCAAAGCAAGTCAGGATTTAGGAGACAGTCACTGAAAAGTATCTAAACATTTCAACTTACATCAGATAAATACACCTTATTGCTTGATTTGTCATACACGTCAACTGTAATTTCATAAAGTCTGCCTGTTTCCAGGACCCATCTGTCACCTGGATGAACTGTAAATCCTGCAAAACAGGAAATATTGAAAAGCACAAACCAACATCCTCTTTATCTAATGGAGAAAAGCATTTTGCTTCTGGTGCCCACACTCTGTGGATGAACGTTCATTATTTTACACTGCTGACTACAGAGATAAAAGAAAATACATAAAACCTATTTCACATTGAGCTACTTTTATGAATAAAATTACTTTCCTGTGAAAACTAACACTAAATGGAAGCGTAGAGATACAGCGTGAAAATCACAGAAACAGGGCCAGAAATTGCATTACGCAACCAGGAAGGTTGCAGCAATACCAACCCAAATATGCAGGAGGTACCACATAGACAGTGCTGTTGGGCAGCCTGGACACCCCCTGCATGCGGATACCTAAGGCTCAGTCAAGGAACACACGGGGTCAGTACAAGCCAGGTCAAGATCAGCATTTTCCTGGGACTCCTCATGCCTCTTTGGCTATTTTAAAGCTAATTGTACACTGCATATAAACATTATTCCCACTTCACTGCAAGACAGTGAGCACTTTGGAGAGATCTCACTAAAGAATATAATGATTGAAATATAAAAATTAAATAAAGCCCCATCACATTTCTACAGTCACTGAGGAGAACAGACATGATTTAAGTGATCTTTTGCCAACCTAATTTGTTAAAACATTACAAGGCATCAGACAGCTCTGCTGAGACTGAATTCACAGCAGTGCTGCTTTCCATGGCTCCACCACTGCTCCTGATTTCCAGACTCCTGGTACAAATGAGGATAGCTTGATCTTTCTGTGTTGCAAAGGGTGGAAAGCTTGTCTCCTGCCACAGAGTGGTGGCTGGAGAAGCATTCCCAAGGAAGGATACTCTTGTGCACCAGGACAAGGTTGGTTTGGCCCTGCTGCAATGCAGTCACAGTGGATGTTGCCTGGTCCAGCTCGGCCACTGGCCGGGAGGAATCTCCCTTGGGATGGACAATGTTGTTCTGGAGCTGCAGCTCGTACTGGTCTGATGGCATTGCTATTTCTGGAGGTGAAACAAAACATATGAAACAATAAAAGCAGGTGTGGCAGTGTTTGGCTGCTGCTAATTATTGCTGATTATTTTTTATTGATGCCTAGTGCACATACTGAATCAGTCTTTTAAGTGTCTTGTAAAAATAGCACTTCTGTCATCACATCAACACACACAAAAAAAATGAGCTTCTTGGCAAATCTAGTGTCTGTCTCTCTATGAGAACTGCAATTCTCAACTAATATCATCTCAGTATTTAGACCTAAAGTTCAAATGATTTCCAGCTTCAAAAGAAAAACAAAAGACAAAAGGGAAAAAAAGGAAAAAGGAGAGAGGAGGGAAAACTCAAGGCACTGCATTTTGAAATGGGCATAAAGCCAGCTAACCCACATTTATAAAGGCTTCACTTTGTGGAGCAAATCTATTTGCCAATAAAACATTTTCTATTAGAAAAGTTACTAATCTAAATTTCATTTAAGTAAGAAAGTCAGTCAGTTCCTTAGTGACTATCAACATCTAAAATGACACTGTTAGCTCCTATTTTAAGTTACCCTTGTCTTTACATCCTTGACAAATCTGGACAAGTATATTCTTAACAGTCACAATTTTTCTTGACTGAAAGAACTAAACAGCTGTATCACTATGTGCCTTAGGAAAACAGTATTAAACATTAACCAAGTAGCTTAAACACAATTAAAAATTTCTCAGCAGTTAAAAATTCACACAAAGCATTAAAAAATAAAAATAAATGAGAAAAGAACAAACCCGTGATCTTCCCTTGCCTCAGTTTCTGAACTCTGTACTGAATTGATGTTCCTACCAGAAGATGAATGTCATAAACTGGATTTAAAAGGATGTTTTCCAAAATAAGCAATCTGACTTCTGCAGGGTGAACATCCTGTTGATAGAGGGGGGAAGAAAAGTAACCACATTAAAAGCAGCTCATTTGTTTGAAACAGACCATGCAGCAGGAACTTAGAATACAGAAGTGAAAAACTTTACTTGCTGCAATTGGCTCTTTCTTTTGAATTTTGTCACAACAGGGTAATGCAAGGGACAGTGAATGGTACAGAGACCTGCTCTGTGCACACAGTGCAGAATGAAGAAAAAAATCATGTCTGTATGAAGATCATTTTGGAGAATAAAGAGAAACTTGAGAGAAATGCTCATTCAGAGATTCAGAAATCCATCTCCCCCCCCGACATTAAGAAATCTTACCTTATAGATGCTTTCCTGAAGTCTTGCCTTTAATTTAGAACTCCCTGTTTTCATTCCAGACACCAGAATGGTATCTCCTTGCTTGGCAACTTTTTCCATTTCCAATATATAGGAAGGTGGGATGTAAGTGGATTCTAAGAACTTGAGTATACTGAAAGGTGAATCAAAAAGTGAAGAGAAAATTGTTAACCAACCTTTGTAAATGCACAAAGAAACACCACCAGCATCTGTTCCCAGCCACTTCCATTTTTAAGCCAATTTAAGATGTTTGCCTGGGACCAGATATCCAAATTATACTCATTTTTTGAAGTATCTGCAGCTAATTTCTGTGACAGATAAGTGTGTTTGAAGCTTGCTTGTGAGCTATCAGAAGACTGCACATGTTGTCTACAATGACCCCTCCAGTTTGTTCAGTAGGTCAGACTGCAAAAACTCTCTATATTGTAGAAG
Source organism: Leptocoma aspasia (assembly GCA_013399835.1). Lineage (NCBI taxonomy): Eukaryota > Metazoa > Chordata > Aves > Passeriformes > Nectariniidae > Leptocoma > Leptocoma aspasia. The sequence continues at coordinate 380,498 of VXAX01001751.1, forward strand.
AACTGATGTGCAAGACCCAAAGCTTATGTTTATAAAAGCAACAGCTCAACAAACCCAGAATGTAACTCTGACCTCTCTCAAGAAGCCAGGATGTATTTAATAAATGACTATGAAAATCATCTACAAGCAGAACACTTGCAGTAGCTGTCAGAAACTTCAGTGAAAAGTGGCAAAAGAGAGAGAAGGAATTTACCACGAATGGGCAAATGACAGGAAATTTTGGAAAGAGGAGCATGTTTTACAGGGTGTCACCTTCTGTATGCATATCATCTGCTTGGCTTCATGTGCACTTCCACAGTGAAACCAGAAGAGCCATATGGAGAACAGTTATTATGATATTAACACATTCATGACTATTTATGATACATTTTGCAAAGCTGTACCACCTGTAGAACATTTTTATGCTATCATAGTTATGCTAACAGTAGAGCATATATCAACATTCATTTGGTAAAATCACATCAGCAAATACTTATACTGAAAGAAAAAACTCCATATGTACTAGGACTTGGGATATCCAGTCATTCTGGATATCTAAGCCATTCAATTCTGGCTCTCACTCATACCTGCAGCTTCAGGTGTACTATGGGCTTAACAGGCTTTCCCCAGCTAATGCTGCTTCTCTAAGGCTGCAAAATCAGTTTGTGTTTGCCCAGTAGCAAAGTCTTGCTTGCTTCCCCCACTCCCCTTGCAGTGTATTTGGAGTATCACTTTGAGGATGGAAGTTGGCTGTTAACCTTTCTGCTCTGTAGGAGAACTGATTTCCCCACAAGGCATCATCCTACTTCAACTCCAGAACTAAGTGTCCACCAACACCTGAAACTCTTCAGGTTCAGAGAGCTTCTTTCTGAAATGGATAGGGACTTATTTCCCTTAAAAAGCTAATAACAAAATTCTGCTGAAATCCTGAGATAACAATCTTACTGATAAATCTTCCTTTTGCACGACGTGTTTCAGCGAGATCAACAACAGCATGTGTTTATTTCTAATTATTGCATCAGAGCTATCAGAACTGCTCACTAACACTACCAGTTAAACTAAACAGAGAACAAAAGTGCCCATGCTGTCGAGTAGGTAGATGCTTAAAAAAACCCAACCCGAAACAACTGACCCTTAACATTATAATTTTAGGCATCAGTTCAGTAATCAGTGCCCAGATGTGGGGAAGTATTTTTACACATCAGACCGAACAGACTTTTGAGACCACAGGGAATTACTTTACCGTAGAGCGTTGTGGGCGTCTGAGAAGCCATCGGCCTCTGGGTCCTTCACCACTGTCCAGTCAAACACCAACCCTGCCAAAGTGCTGAAAGTGTTTCCTACAAATCAAACAACCAGATTAAAACAAAAATAGAGAACAAGCACAGAGTCTTCCTGGTACATAAACCATTACTTATTTCCCTGGGAAATTTCTCTATTTTATCCCTATAAGAAGAACCATGGAGCACCCTTGAGTTTGCACAAACACCAAGCCATGAATCCAGCATTACCCATAGGATAAAAACAAATTTACTTTTCATTGTTAACATATCACCATACTTCACCTGGCATTCATTGTTTACAAACACAGGTGGGAAGGGCTCAGTAAGTACCCAAAACAATTAATTCAACCTTTTATAGCTTCTTGACACATTATTTCCTTTCAGTAGCTGTCCTAATAATCCCTTGATTGGTGTGCTATGCGCGCACAAAACCTGATCGCTGAAAGTATGGAATTCTTACCAGATCATGGCTCTTTTTCTGATGCTACAGACTACAAAAAGCAGAAGTTTTCTGCTGTTAAATAATTATGTTAATAAATAATTATCCTATCAAATAATAATGCATTCAGTCCAAATGCACTGACTCTTATGAGCCTAAATGGTGCTTCCCAAAAGTGAGTGTTTGTGTAGTAATTAACAGATTGAGCAACAGGTGGCTGGTCTCAAACATCACCTCTGAACTTCCTGTTGGATACCTGACTGGTCACAAAAATTTCCTTTTGCAAAATTCTTTAGACTACCTCAGCTCAAAAGAAAAACAGAACAGACAACTTCACAATGTATTACCGAGAGAATCTCCTTAAAATTCTGCACTTGGCTTCAAACAATCAACAATGTGACAAATAAAGCCAGTGCACGTATCAGACAGTTAGATCTTTCAATACATATTTAATCTCCTACAAGTAGATCTCTTACCTTCTGAATCCAAAGCATGGATTCTGAGCTCCAGTGGTGAATCCTCAAGGTAGAGCTCTCTCGTTGTGGACACAACTTGAATGCCATGGATTAAATCAACGATGGCATCACAGCGAAGCACTTGTCCAGTCACTTGAAGAGACATCAGAAAGAGCACAAGAAAGCACAACACTGGACGTGCTCATCAAGAACAACAATAAGTCAAGATGCACCTCAAATTTAGCCAGTGACACAAGACACACTGAAGGAACTGAAGCTTGGTCGTGACCTCGATGAAGAAACTTGTGGTCAAATGGTGGCTCAGAAAGCAAGAAAAACAGTTCCCTTCCTCACTGAACTGCAGAACAGATCTGCAGAAACTCTGATTTCCATCTACACTGACAGGTACCGGTGTTGTCTGGGAGTGCTAATGCAGAGTTGCTACAGTGCTCTCATGTCCCAGAGAAATTAATGATTTTTACACACAGACAATAAACGCCCATAAACTCCTTCAGTTAGTGACTGCATGGCATTTAATTGGCCATCTGGTTTTACCTCTCTGTCACTATAAAAACTAACCAGTATATTGCATGACAGACACAAAAGAACTTCCAGCTCTTTCAAATGCGAAGTATCTGAATTTGCATTAGTCATTTTTATTAAATACTTTTTTATATTTCAGTCACTCCCTCTATTTATGAATTTTGGGGGGGCGAGGGGTTTTAAGAGTTACCGTTTTCCTGGGTGTATCATTAAAATCATTAACACTTATTGGAGGCAAACAGAAGTTAAAACCCACGCCCACGGCAAGTCCAAACTGACTGTGCATAGGAACTGAAATTTGCTTGTGCACCTCCAAATCTGTGCTCGGCTCCCAGAGGATGGCAGGACGCCCAGGAGAAGCAGGGGTTTGCTCAGACTCACGTGTATCCTCGGCAGAGATGATGGTGGTGAGGCGCGTGGGCTGCGAGGAGCGCGCCTGCACCAGCGCCCTCCGCGAGCAGCGGCAGCCCTCCTGCCCCAGCGGCTCGATGCTCGCCACCTCCGGCCGCGTGGATGACCTGCGGGGTGGGCTGCTGTCAGCACCGCATCACAGCTCTGCCTTCACAGCTGCCATCCACCTGCCATCTGCTGCATACTCTGAGAAGAGCTGCACGGCAGCAGCTCCTCGAGGACCCCAGCCAAGGATGAGGATGGGGAAAGCCCACACCAGAGGCGGGGCAGGCAAGCTCAGCAGTCTCTCCACCATGGAATCAAACAACCTTCCCCTAAACCCATGGAGCAGGCCAGGGCATTGCATAGTGGAGCCCAGCCCTCCCTTCCAGTGTGCCAAAATCGTCAAGATAAAACAACACAAAAGTTGAAGAGTTATTAAAAACCAAGCCTCTTGAAAGTAAATCTGAGATAGCAGCAATACGCATCTGAGGGGTAACTGCAGAGCCAGTGAAATGTTTCAGCAGCCAAAGCCCTTGCTTATCACTCCAGACCTTCAGCCCTGTGCCCAGGCCGTGCTGGAGCTGGTCCCAGCTGCTCCTCCTGGCCGTGCTCACAGCCCAGAGCCGGGCAGGAGAGAGGCAGCTAAAACCCAGCCCGAAGCAGCCCCCGCTGTGTGCCCAGGACCCGCTCACAAGGGCCCTTTGAAGGATTAAAACAATGAAAGCAAGCACTGATGGGTGACAAAGCTGCTGGAGAATTGCTTCTCCGGATGATGACAGCAGCTCTGATGAAAATGCATCTGGTATGCAAAACTATCTGGTAAATGCAATCCAAACCGAGCACTGGATCCCCCCAGTAAAGATGGGGAAGTTGGATGGGTTTGGACTTTTTCTCTGGGAGATGTACAAAAATGCCTACCTAGGGTGTGTGGGGAAAATTCTCTAACCCAGGAAGGAGCAGGATGGGAGTTCCAAACAAACAGCAATGTCATGTATGCCTGAATCCCCAGACACAGGTTTCACGTCCTTCTCTTACTGGCACAACCAACAAATCCACACCAGGGAAAACCTAAATTTCTCCCTAACTAAAATTGTATCTATTGAAAAATAACACATCACACTGCACTCAATTATCTGAGAGTTAACAGCTGCAGCCCAGGTGAGCACGGACCTCTGCTTGTAGCCACTGCAATAAAACTGCAAATCCCGTTTCAAACCTTAAGCTCCCAGCAGTATTTTGCTTACATAAGGAGTAGTTTTAGAGGATTTTGAAACAACAGTACCAACTGCTGACCCAGAATTTCAAAATATTTTATCTGACCAAGGAAAAAACAGCCGACAGCAGTATGCAATGGGCAATTGAAACACCAATTAGAAGCTTAAACCTGGAAATTATTTGTTTACATCTATTCTATATACCCAAACAATGTACACAAATATATGCATATTTTTAATAGTGTAGGGTTTACACTGTTTCTAAAATAATATGACTTTCTGTATTAGTAGCACACTTAGCTTTACTCCAAAAAATGACAAAATTTTTTAGACGTTAAAAGTGAGTAATGAGTTATTTTCCTGCTGTTTTCAGGCAACCATGAAACAGTTTTCCAACACTTAGCAAGTTTCTTTAAACAATATTAGCATTCACAACAAGTAAGGCTTTTCCTGTACTTGGCTGGTTGGCTTTTGAAGCTGAGCATGTGCATTTGACTTAGTCTGCATGCAAGTATTTTAAAGTAAGTATTATATGTTGGAAATTGACTTTTATTTAGCTCTTTACATCGCTTAATATTCTCTGCCATTAGATTTTTTGTTATTAATTTGAGTGCTTTGCATTCTTGCAGTCTGGTATTGATTGTGTTTACAACACAACAGGGGTTTCACTGTGGTTTTTATTTGTTCTTTTAATATCTGGCTATGAATTGTAATACAAAACCACTGTGGTTTGCACTAATAGTAGTGTTGTAAAACTGAATCTAATTACAGGATACTTTTCAGACTAGAAAAAGGGAGGAACAAAGATCAACAAAAATTAAATTTTAACAGTAAACTTACATACACTCCACAATTTTAAAGGAACTTTCAATATTTTACAGCTCAAAGCCAGTCACTGCAGTAGAGAAACTGAGATTAGACACTATTTGGCTTCTAGCAGTAGTTTAAGAGGTAGAATATCAACGGATGTCTTTTTTTAATACAAATTTTACTCAAGTGGGCCTTTCTGAGGCTTGGTTTCCTATGGATTTACATTTAAAAACAATCTGCATGAGTAGTGTTTTTTCCAGCAGAACATAGGAAATATCTGATGACCCCTCTATCATTCAGCAATATCAAAAGCACATTCTGTTTACAGCTACCTGGATGCAGGGCCAAGCACAGAGAGGCAAAGGCATTAATCAGCCAGGCTGGGGATTACAGCGGCACTACGCTGGGATCACTACTGGGTCCTAGATGGGCAAGAAAAAGAAACTTCAGCTTTAAGTGACAAAAACTGCAATTTGTATCCTCTGCCAACTACAGCAGCTCTTCAGCAGTGTGTGACATTGAGAGCTGGGCTTGTCAGAGGGCAAAATTAGATCCTGAGAAGCCAGCAATGGGAAGCATTTCTGGCACTAGCTCTGGATCCCATGCCAGCGCCTGTAAGAAACAGCAAGGCAAGGAGGAAGCACTTGAAAGAACGGTAAGGAGGGAAGGGAAAAAAGCTTACAAAAGTCCCCAATTTGTATTTCCCTCAAAGTAAAATCCTACTTGCTGAGGAATGAATGGCACCGGCAAAGAGGCTTCAAGTCCTCTCATCGATTTCTGCTTCATTCACAATTTCCATACCCCCCATGGCCCCAGACAGAGCCATGTGCCAAGACTGTAGCCACACATCTACCCAAACCCAGGCCTGTGTTCTTTATCGACTGTTCTGTAACACCACATGTCAATACCTCACTAGATTACACTTCATTTATTTATCCGTTGGTTCAAAGATCAGGCACCTATTCCTGTTTCTCTCCCTGGCAATTCTGTGTTGATTCTTATTGCTCCAGTGTTTTATACTGTTCTGCCAGCTCTTCACACTAAACTCAGCTGACTGAGTCAGCAAAAATCCACCTCTGTGGAGCTGCACCACAACTGTCAGTTGATCTGATCTTTTAGAATTTTATCAGGCATTTGGGCCGATATGTAGTCAGAGGGAAACTGGGTAGTAAAAGTTTCCAAGAGTTTGGGAAGATTGGACTGACCAATACACCAGGGACATCATACTCTCGGGACTAAAAAATGACCAAAAGTATAAAACATTTATAAAATGTTCAACAATGAAAAGTTGCCCAAAATCAACAAGTCCCTAATCCTTCTGTCTGCCTTAGCAGGCAGGTGATGCTTAGACTGAGAAGAAGCTTTTTTCAACAGTAAACTTGCAGTGATACTGACATACCAGCTAAGAGAAACAACATTATTTCTTGTGCCTCCGGGGCTCTGTGGGAACACTTCTGCTACAGACTCCTGCTCTGGTTCTGAGCCAACACTCTCAGGTAATACACGCACCTGAGCCACAGCAGCACAGCCACTCTCACCTTACCACCTAGGACACCTCAAACCAATGCTGAGCCCCTGCTGGTACTTCCAAGAGCTTGAAGCCCTGCTGGGAAAGCACATCCGGGTGAGCCAGGGAGAGGGAGAACATCCTGCTGCCCACTGCAATGCCTTACAAGAGAGAAATGCAGAGCAGGTGAGAAGCAGAGAGGGGAATAACAAACATTATTGAAGACGTCACTTCATAAAAGGGAAGTTAACAATATCTCACACAAAACATTCTTCAGTGAGAGTCACACAGGCTTTTTTAGACCTGTGGTAAAAAGGAAACAACGTAACTCACAGATTACCAGGGATGACACTATTGGTCTTAGACCAAAAGCAACAGATGTCAATGAACAACACTACTGATACAGATTTTTAAAAATAAACAAGCCAGCACACTGAGAAGTAAAACCAATTTGCAACAAAAACACGACAAGGTAAGGAGCTAGAAAATGAGCTCTGCCAGCCAACTAGTGTCACAGCAGCACTGTGCAGTGGGTTTGTGTGGAGGCCCAGGGGTCTACGAGAGAAAGGGCAGTGGAGATACACCACAGACTCCAAGCATTCCTCACAGTGAGCTGAGGCTTCCCGCATGGTACTCTGCAGCACTGTGTTAATTTATCCCACTTTTGCCCTTCCCATTGGCCCGCTGGCCTTCCCTACCCCTTTTACCCTTATATGTTCAAGTTCTAGTAAGTTCTCCCTTTTCCCATTACCCCACTGGTTTGTGTAACCCCATCCATCCACCCTGGCATTCCCTATTGGTCCCTTCCCAGTGTACCACCCCTGAGCCCTCAGACCACTGGATCCCTGATGCTCTCCTCCACTCCCTCTCTCCCTGTATTTAACCTGGACCCTGCTTTGTCTTTGGCCCCTGGAGTCCTTCAGCGTTGCTCTACATCAAAGCACACTGGAACTCCCTGCCTGGACCCTCCCATGTCTCCAGTGCCGAGCTGCTGCGTGTCTGTGTGCCGGTGCTCTCCTGGCTCCCACCCGCAGGCACGAGACGCTCTCAGGGAAGGTTGTGTCCACCACCACTGTGGACCCTAACAGTGGTGGGCTCTCTGGTGCGACCCAACAGGTTTGGGCTCTCTGCAAGTACCTGTGCATCCCACAGCTCCAACAGCACTTGGCCACTGCATCTCTCCCTTCACCACTCTGCCACCAGCTCCCCTCCCGTGGCAATTACCTCGATACAACCTCCTCAGTGAGGGCACACACAAACGTTTCACTAAGGTGGCAATAAACTCCTCTTCATTTCCACCAGCTCTCACCATGGATCTCAATTCTACACTCTATGAAATAATGAAATACGTAAACGTATTTGTACACTGCAGATACTTTCTGCTGCAAATACCCAGTGATGGTACGTGCCTTAGGGGGAAATGGGTTTTTTGTGTGTGTTCCCCTCCTACCCCCAAAAATGTTGTTATGGTATGGCAGGTTTCAAGGAGAAAATTCTGCTTCTGAATGCTTTCACTCTTCCAGGTGTAACTTCTGGATTAAGGTAATTAAAAGACAAATAGAGATGCACTATAAATGCTAAATATATCTGTACAGATTGTGTTTTATGCCTGAAGATAATATCACGTACAATATTTACAGATAGAAACACTGTATGCTTTGAAAACAAAGCTTTTCCCAAAACGTTATTTTAACATAAAGGCAACCCAAACTATAGAAGGCACGAGCATCTTGAAAATCAGAAAATACTTTACAGCCATGCTTATAGCTTTACCACTGCTCCCAGTCTGCTGGGATGATGATAGAACTTAACCTTTTCCCTCTGAATCAGTGGAATTCTCAGACACCACTACAATCACTTCAAAAATATCCTACTTTCAGAGGTAAACTTGAAGGCTGAAAGGGAAACTGGGAAGAAGTAAGCTCACAAAATACTACAGACTGATCTTTCAGGAAATTGGACACTTGCCTTTTAATTCTGAACGTCTGAGATGAGTAATGCAGGCCTTCAAAAGCTGTCATTTGCTATTTGTACAGATGCTGCTGTACAACCAGAACAGCTCTCAGAGGCCACCTCTAACTCCACAGTCTCCCACATTACAAACCCCCAGTCCCCTCTCCAGACACAGAGGGCCTGAATCTGACCATTTCCATTCAAATCCCTGCTTTCATGCACGCAAACACACCCATCATTTCTCAAACGTGAGGAAGAGTCACTCCTTCTGAAGTCATTGCATTTGGTGCTTCCTAACTTGCCATTCCAACAGCCCCTCTCCAGTAACAGCTCCTTCAGACAGGAAGCACACGGGAAACCTGTCAGCAAGTGGCTGTGGTGCTGCTCCTCCAGAGACATTTCTTTCTAACTCCCCACAGTTCCAGGCCTGCAGGGACAAGGATGCAGAGGGAGAGAGCCCCAGATGCAATTGCTGCCTCTGCTCAGTCAGACACATGGCTCCTGCTTCCTCTGGAGGGTTTGCTGAGCACACGTTGAGTTTTACAACCCACATCCTGCCAGGCCTTGCAAAGCAGAAGTGAATAAATGCTCATTTACAATCCTGCCACAGAAAATGACGCCACACAGAAGGTGAATTAGGTGTGGTTTTCTTAATTCTCAAAATTCATCTCTGAAGTGCAGCGGGAGAGGATGAAAAAGGATGTTGAAGACTGTCTACATGAGGGATATGAGTCACTGCACTGACAAACAGCACCAATAGAACCTGCTCTGAAGTGCACAAAAATCACCTCCATTAGAGGGATGAATGTGGGTCAAATCTGGCATTTCTCTAGAGAACAATCTAACATCTTTTCATTTGCAGACTTCAGTGAGATTAGCAAAGATCTCCATGCTTCTGACAGCAGAACAGCACCAGGCATGTGCAGGAATGGCTGCAGCCAGCCCAGCATCACCTAACAGCTCAATGGAAAACAGGAGAGAGTCTATGCTTCCAGATTTTACTAGTGCTTTGACGATTTTTGGGGTTTAGCTTTATGCAATGTACCTAACCTCACAAACCAAACCCTTTTAAAGACTCAGTATCCTTCAAAAATTAGAGTAAGGAAAGAGAAAAAACCCATTGTTGTGAGATTTTCACTAAAGCAGTCCATTAAAAATTAAATTACATGACCACAAGCAGCTCATCTAGCAACTTTAATTTAGTTGACTTATGGATAAAATTAATTACTGCTTTTCTGCATAAGCACCCTCAAATATGTAAATTGTCACAGACCAAAGGTTTGTACCCAGCCCAGAAATGAGAAATGTACAACAACCAAGCAAAGAACCAGAGAGAATGAAAATATAGCCCTTTAAGACGTATTTCAGTAACTGCCACATGCAAAACAACTGAAAACTGCTACATGCATCCATCTGGCAGGTATGGAAGTATCATCCTAAACATACCTCTACAGCTGCTTCTTTTTCAGGTGGGTACCTCCTGCTCATTACTGATTAAGTTACCATTCTGGAGCTCGACAGAAAGGACAAGGAGTTGGCAACATTTGTTTATGCACATGAAGACTATTGTGAGCTTTCTAAATTTGCACATGCTGTGGGATTTGCCTTCAGCCCCTGTGCTCAACACTACCCAGTCCTCCCCCCTGTGCGCGGCAGGAAGGGGGCTCCCAGCCAAAAGTTCCTGGAGTACATCCCACGTGCTCAACACCGAGAAAACCGGGAAAGCTCTTCGCTTTTAAAACTCGACTTCACTGTCCCCAGGCGAAGTATTAAGGGAGCTGTAACCTACACTTAGAACAGCAGTGAGAAGCTCCCGACTTAGCTACGACTCCTTTATGTCCACACTGTGAGCTCAAAGCTGTCAGGACCTTCATTACTGATTACAGCAAGAGAAGGGGCATTTCTGCAGCAGCAGCGCATTGGGGTGTGTGCAGGCAGAGTGGGCACAGTACCTGGAGAAGCAGGTGGAGAGTGTGTGTGTGGGGTACAGAGAGAAGCAGGTGGAGTGTGTGTGTGTGGGGTACAGAGACAAGCAGGTGGAGAGTGTGTGTGTGTGTGGGGTACAGAGAGAAGCAGGTGGACATGCGTGGGGTGTGCGGGTGGGTGTGCACAGGGTGTGAGGCACATGTCGGGCACGGAGCCATGGCGGGAAGCTTCCTTTACAAGCCGGGACCTTCTGCTCAGGGCCCGGCCTGCAGACACCGCCTCTCTCCAGCGGGTATAACCCCGGCTGCACAAAATAAAACAACCTTTCCCCTTAGGGGTTATCTCCACGTCTGCTCCCGCACTGCTAGGCCGCCCAAACCCACCCGCAACGAGGTGAA
>VXAX01001751.1:394524-411384 GCA_013399835.1 Leptocoma aspasia
GGCCTCCCCCGCCCTCCGCCCCCCGGGGCCGCACCGCCTTCCCTCGGGGGAACTCCGGCGGCGCCAAAAACCAGGCGCTGGTTGTTCGAAAAACCTCCTTTTCTCCGGGCCGTAACCCCAAGCATCTCATAGGAGTCGTGCTCCAGACCCTTCCCCGGACGGGCTCCAGCACCTCAATGTCTGTTATGTCGTGGGGTACCAAAGCTGGACACAGCATTCGAAGCGTGGCTTCACCCGAGCCCAGCACAGGGGGACGGACATTTCCCTGGTCGTGCTGTCACACCAGTGCTGGAACAAGCCAGGTGCCACTGGCCTTCCTGGCCCCATTCATGTTCCCCGGGCACACTGGTGCTAACAGCGACGCTAAGCTACAGTTCATTTGCTATCACGGCATCTCAGAATGCTTTGGGTTGGAAGGGACCTTACATCACCAGCTCCCACCCCTGCCGTGGGCAGGGACACCTTCCACTATCCCAGGCTGCTCCCAGCCCCAGTGTCCAGCCTGGCCTTGGACACTTCCAGGGATCCAGGGGCAGCCACAGCTGCTCTGGGCACCCTGTGCCAGGGCCTGCCCACCCTCACAGGGAAGAATTTCCTCTTAACATCTAATCTCAAACACCTCTCTTTGGGTTTGAAGCTCTTCTCCCTTTTCCTGTCACTCCAGGCCCTTGCAAATAGCCTTTCCCCATCTTTTTTGTCAGCCCCTTAAGGTACTGGAAGGCCACAATTAAGTCCCCCCCAAAGCTTCTCCAGGCTGAACAAACTCAATTGTCCTAGCCTTTCCTTGTATGAGAGATGTTCCATGTGTGGAGGATTTGCCTGTCCTCACCTATGACAGAGGGCTGGTATGTGTATGCATCAGGGGAATGGATTTCAGGAAGGGCACAAGCATCTTGGAATAAAGATCGTTAAATCCTGCCCAGAAGATCAGCTGCTGTCCAGGGACACCACCTCAGAGTTTACCCAGATTTAATTTAGGTGGTATTACAGAAATTAACCAGTTCTCATTTATTCTAAGCAAGTAAACTTATACAGGATATTTTCTTTACGTAGGAACACTTTTTGCAATATTTATTCAGCTCGTATTTTATTTATCAATACCTCAGCAATACTGTTCCACTTTCTATCCCAGAGGAATGTGTGCTGCTGGACAGTTCACTTCTCCCTGCAGCTTCTGTGTGTGTATTACTCATTTTCTGATTGCACATGATGAAATTGTGTGGTCTGATTTAGAGAAGAGCTGAACTTTGCACCTGCAATTCAAGTCAGTAGGAGCTGGACCTAGAAAGATGTGTGATGTTAAAGGTGTTGGCAAATCAAGCCCTTGCACTTTAAATTGCTCCCCAAAATACTGAGGGTTGTTTATTTTCTTTTTCTCTCGATTAAGTTGGAACCTTTCTTTGTAGGCATGTTAGGAAGATAATTTCAGTAGAGACTGGGAAATTAGGGAGGAATGTGAAAAAATCGCCCATGACTAAGCAGTACAATGTGTTTATAGTTAGTACAATTATAACTGAATAAATAAGAAGTAGATAGTGAGTACCTTGCATCCTGTGTTGTGAATGAGGTGAGGAAATGTCTGTATCCCAGTACTTCCTAGCTTTCAAAGCAGGGTGTGCAATCTCAGAACTTTTTTCCTTTCTCTCATCAACAGTGGTGGTGACGAGTATTCAATGTGAGAACAACAATTTTCCAGTAACAAATAGTTCTTAGACTTGAGTTATTTTCATAAGGACCAGCAAGGTGCAGTTAGGACCTTAAAGCTTATTGATGAAACATAACAGTGAAGTACTGTAAGTAAACATCCAACACATCTTTCAGAGCATACCCAGCAATTTTAAGAGCAGAGTAAGGCAGGAGACACTGATGAGCAAATCTGCAGTTTCCATTATCTGGTAAAATTACAAAGTGAATTTTGTGCTCACTTGAATTGGAAGTCATGCACTGCAGCACTGTGTTAGCATTTCTTTTGGCCAGAGGAGGGTGAGCTGGGAGGCAGCCAGAGCAGTGTGTGCTCTGTGAGGAGTCCCTGACATCGGGGGTAGGAGTCACTAAAACATCAGGGGCTGACTTAGCAGCGTTGCTGCACTGCTCTGCTTTCCTTTTCCCTGCTGCTTTGAGATCCATAGGAGTCAGCACATCCCTCCTCCCAGGACAGACAGTGCAAACACCTCCTCTCAGGGTTACCTGGTGTGCTGGAGAATGGGAACAGGATACACACACCAGGAATCTGAGGTCATTTTACAGACATATCAATGTACACCCGAGTAAGTCTGATAAAGAACCCAAATGGAAATGTCTTGGTCACAAAGAATGCGATTACAGAGCGATAAGAGGGAGTGCTTTAATGAGCTGCTTGAGGAGGGAGATAGGCAAACAATAAATGGCTGTTCTCTAAGAAGCTGAGCCTTTTGTGCAGGAATTTCAAGAGATTTTAGAGGCAATCAAAATACATGCAATAAATAACAAAACACCAGGTGCTGATAATATTTCTACTGAAATATGAAACTAAAAGGGAGAGAATTACTGAAAGATTTTACAAACTCTTGGTTTGAAGATCTGAAAACACTGCCAAGGAACCAGAGAGACATGTACTCTGATCAAATCTTTAAAATCGATCAATTTCTGAGGGAAATATATTTTTCATAAAGCTAGAAAAAACGTGTATCAATATATTATGAGGTGATCTGTTGGCAGTGAAATACTTTTAAATCCTTGTTCAAGAAAAGGAAGTTTTGAACGGCACAGTGATGAAGGACATCTGGACAAGAAACACCTGGCTTCATTTTCAAGCATTTCATATTTTTAAATGTCTGAGTACTTTAAAATATTTTGAACATTTATCTTCAAAACAAAAGAACACCCTCCCCCTGCAGAGAACCCAAACCCAAACAACAAAGCCAACTCTGAATAAATACAACTGAGAAGGTGCAGCAAAATGCTAAGGCAATGAGGTGTGGAGGGTTGTTTTAAAGTGTACTGGGTGAGGCTTACTCAAACCAATCCTAGTACCCCCTGCAGGTATCTCTGCACTTGTGTGTTAAGTGTCGGGCCAGCCCTGTGAACCTTCAGCAGCTGGGTGCATTATGTACAATTTACTTGTAAGAACGGTTTCATTAAGCTGAAAGAATCAGGGCTCACCCAGTAGAATGACGAAAAACATTCTCCATTATCACACTCCCGGACCTCTCAAATAAAATAATATTTGATTTAAAGGCTGAAGAATGACTGAGAAGCACTAGTAATTCACTAAATGAAATGCCTGTTCCTGTAGGGATGCAGCTCTGGTTGGGAAGAGAATGGGGAGTTGCCTACACCATGCTGAGGAGGAGATGAAAAGGGCAGGTCAATAGACTTAACAAAGAAGGTGGTCTGGGAGTAGTAACTTTAGAGCAGAATAACAGGGATGGGGCTCTTTTTTTGACTGATGCTGTGTTTATGCTGCAGAGCAGAACAGTATCCTGCAAAAATCACAGGGAAAGATGGTCAGCTTCCTTCCTCCCTGTCAGGCTGCTGCTCCCCTTGTCCACCACTGAGCTCAAAGTATATGTATTTCCCGACTGACCAGCTCAATGGCTTTCATTGCTGGGCTTTTTTCTGCTTAATTCACTTCCTAGTTCCACCCCCATAGCTGCAGAGCCTTGCAAAGAATCTCCACCAAAGGAACTTCAGTCAAAGAAGTACGTAAAGTATCCAATATATTAAAAGGTATCTAAAAACCAACAGAGGAACAGCACTTCAGCTGGTGTCCCTTAGCGCCAGCAAGACTCAGAGAATCCTGGAATGGTTTGGGTGGGGAGGGACCTTCAAGCCCATCCCATCCTAGCCCTGCTGTGGGCTGGGACACCTCTCACTATCCCAGGTTGCCCCAAGCCCCGTCCAGCCTGGCATGATGCTGCCACCAGGAGCACATGAAGCGGTCTCTGCTCAGCTGCTCCTGCTGCCTGCAGAAACTGAGCTCTAAGAGGAGGCATTACACTGCATTACCTCACAATGGGTACTGGAGACTTGCAGAGTACAGAAACAGTCCTCTTTCAGTTATTTCTTTCTCATTTTCTCCACCAGTACTCACATTCAATTTACTGTATTAGACTTTAGTATCTTCATAGACCTATGGAAGGTTTTATGAGAACATCCTTTCAGCCTTACTACTGCTTTCTACAGGGGTAATGAGGGACTGACAGCAACTATAAAACTGAACATTTTGGTTATCCTGCCAGAATTTTCCTTCCTTCCAAGGTGTTAGGCCAAAGGAAGGCATAAATTCATAAAACATCCAAAATTAAGGCGAGCAGTTACTGGTGTCAAGGAAGGAATATTTAAAATTGATCGAGGTTGAGTTTGTTCAGGTTACTGAGACAAGAGCACTTGTGTTTAGAAATTGGGTAAAATAAGAGCCAAGCCTGCCTTTCTTTGCATGGCCTCATATGCCAGGGATGCTGCTGGGAGTTTTCCAATGTGTACCAGGTACAACTGAGTCCCCAGAGGGAAATGCAGCTCTTTAGATTCCTGATCCTATCAGATAAATCCATTCGATATGCGAGACTTTCCCAGATGGTATAAAACCCAAGACCTCACTAATTTATGCAGGATGAGTCTGATAACATTGAGATTATGAAATAGCAACATCAGATAAAAATAAACGGTTTTCACTTCAGAGTTTATCTACCTTTCTAATGTAAATTTATGGTTATTAAAGGAGTTTATTTATAGGTGTCTTTCCAAGCTGTTACATAACAATGCTTCTGCCCTGTGCCTTTGTACACAGATAGAAATCACATTAATGAGCTATTCACCCAACAACTCAATGAATGCAGGAGTGAGGAGAATTCACAAGATGAGACAAGTAACAAAAAAAAGTCCCAACCTTTGTTTCTGCTTTAAATACATCAGGGAAATTTAGCAGAACACAGAATTCTTAAATCTTGAAAATAATAAATACAATTTATGAGCGGGCATGTGAATATGTTTAATGACTTAGTTAATAGTACTAACAAAAGTGAATTTGGTCTTTTCAAGGTCACTTGGTTGCAAATTATGCTATGTACACCTCACAAATCTTAAGTAGGTAGTCCAGTACAATAATTCTGAGTCTGTTTTAAATATTAACACTCTTCTGAATTCATTTGCTATTTTTTATGCATTAAACACCAACATGGGACAACATATAAAATCCCATCATCTTTTCTATTTTTCCCATTCTCTTCACATAGAGGTCTTCTGATCTCATTTATCTCAGCCCTGGCAGTGATCTAGAGAGTTCTGTATCTAAACAACAAGGAGCTCAGACTTCTCCATCTACAGAAACACTAGAAAGTGTGCATTTCAACTGTGAAATTGCATTTCTTCATTTAAATTTTTTTTCATTCTAATCTATACATGAGTACTAAAAATTCAACTCTTCCTACCAACCTTGAAGAAACCTAAATTCTGTAACATGTACAGTGAGTCTTCAAAGGAGGCATCACTTCCTGCAGTAGAATGTCAGTGGAAAAGCAGGAGGTGCTGCAATACACCACAGAATGTAACAGATTGTGTACACACTGCACTCAGGTGCCCTGATTTCTGTTTTGTCTCCTAAAATCCCTTCAGGGTCATTTTTCCAGGTAAGCCACCTACCAATCAAGTTACTGTGGGGAATGGAATATTCAACACTGAAAAATTAGATTAATCTATGGGGCAAAAAAGTTGTCTTTAATGTGAATTTGCAACTGCAGATTTGTAACAAATAAAAAGGTTAAATACAATGTCCCTGAGACATTGCAGATAGTGAGGCACAGGACAGTGATTTTAAAGGTCAGGCATTTTGTAAAGGAATCTGCTTTGATACAACTTACTGAAAACTTTAGTAAAGCATGGCAGATTTCCCAAATAATTTTATGGTTTCACATGGAAAGGCCTATTAGTTTAGTAACACAGGTTTAGTTTAATCATTTTTTAATTAAATGCATTATTACACCTGCACACTTTCTGTGAAGTAGCACACTTTTTGTGCTAAGAAAATTTGGTCCCTCTAAATGTTCATGCATGAAGGAGGTTCACTTCAAGAGCATGTGAATATCCATTAACATTTTTTGTATTTTTCTCTTCTTTGGACAAAGTTCAAACAAGATGATTTGTACTTGGAAGACACTAATTAGAGTTTTTAAAGTTGCTGTATAAATTACACACTTTTTAGATGCTGAAGTATTGTAGTTCACAGAATCACAGAATCACAGGGTTGGAAGAGACCTTTAAGATCATCGAGTCCATCCCAGCCCTAACACTTCAACTGAACCCTGGCACTCAGTGCCACATCCAGGCTTTGTTTAAACACATCCAGGGATGGTGACTCCACCCCCTCCCTGGGCAGCCATTCCAGTACTTGATCACTCTTTCTGTGAAAAACCTTTTCCTAATATCTAACCTAAATTTCCCTTGACACAGCTTGAGACTGTGTCCTCTGGTGGTGTCGGCTGCTGCTTGGAGAAAGAGACCAGCCCCACCTGAGCACAGGCACCTTTCAGGGAGTTGTAGAGAGTGATAAGTTCCAGAAATAACTCTACACTTTCTGCTGAAGGTTATAACACATCTAAGTTTTAATATGTTAGTTTTCGTAACAGTGGCATGTGCAGACCCTGAGAGGCATTCCCTAGGTTAGGGAGACACAAGAAGCTTCCCCCATAAGATCCCCAGCTCTGTTGGACCCCCTGGGTTCCCTCCCCTTGTTCCTGTGCCCCTCGCCCACTGGCCCCTCACCTTCAGCCAGCCCCGGTGCCTTGAGCCAGCCCCGGCCTCTCGAGACACAAAACCTGGGTTCTGCCCATCAATTGAGGCTTTTGGACCCTGAACATCTGAGCGTGTGGCTGAACGAAACATCTGTGGGTGCTCTGCAGAGGCCTCGCTCGCTGCCTTACCCCGGACCTCACTAGCAGCCAGCCCGGGCTGCAACAGTGTGGCAGGACACTAAGAAACTGCCCTTTTTTATGTGGCTTGGTGATGTTTGTTCCAAATATATTTTTTGCTTTCAGAAATATCCTCTACAGATACTATACCACAGTGTCAGAGAAATGCGGGAATTTTTCTGATATCCAGAAAAATCTAAATGACTTTGACAAGGCAGCATGTCCTGCCAGCATGATTAAAGCTACAGTAGTCATCAGTTTGGTTCATCTTGTTCATCTTTGACTTCAGGCTTGATTAGCTATAAATGCTTACCTTGTCCCCTCTGGATCAAATACCAAAACGAGCTTTGATGTTCCCAGGATATTCTAGCCAAGGCACTTCTAGCAGTTCCATGGGGGAAAAATGCTTAAGGTACTGTTTTAGAGTTCAATTATTCCATAAACAGCAAAGGAAACAGGAGTACAGAGGTGGCTTCCCCCCCTTTTTAAATTAGATTTGGTTTTTCCTCATGTAGCCTGTTTTTCCCAAGATGCATAGTTAAATTCAGTGAAAATCACAGGTACTTGCACTTGCAAAGTTTTGGGAGGGGTTTTGGTTTGTTTTTTTCCTTCGGCTTAGGAGTAAATCACAAGTCATCCTGATTTTCCCTGTGTCAACACTGTTGTTCTCATGCAAAGACTGTAATTCATTAGGCTGTCAGTTTTCAATTCAGTAAGATGTTAATATTAGTATGTCCCAAGGATCTGGACTGTAGTTAGCATTTAATACATTCATTCATTATCCAGAAAGGCAGAAATGAGGTGTAGAACAGAAAAATGAGGTCAGCAGGATTTGCAGATAACAAAACTATTTATCTTCCTAAGAGAAGGCTGTGATGAACTTCATGGGAACAGAACTAGGCAAATTGGCAGCATAATAGTTTGTGAAACACAGACACTGACAAATGCAGGGGAGAGCACGGGAGATTGGCAAATCTGAACTGCCTGTACCCAGGGCCCTGTTCTAACTTCTCACTAACTGCTGCGGGAAAAAGAACACCCAGCACAATTATAGACTCTTCTCAATGCCCAACAGCGCTCAAAAGCTAAATAAGGTGGTGGAATACAAAAAGAAATCGCCTAGAAAAGACCCAAAATACAGTGGGAAAACATTTGTTCCTGTTTTCCTTTGAACTTTACAATAAGCCGGGGTCATTCCTCTCACCTGAGATCTATCATAGGAGAGGGCCAAGTCTCTAACAGTCCCTAAATCCATTGCAGGTGTATTTTGTTGCTGAGGCAGGAAGCTGGAAGCCCATTATCAGAACCCATGCTGGCTTGTGTGGAACTGTGAAGGTCGTTTGCCTCGCTTGGCTTTCCATTCTGGAGATCAGTGCATGCAGTGATATTGGGGTGACTGTTTCCCAGTCAGAGAAGAGCTGCTCCCCACAAGGTGTCATCAGTCTGCTTTTACTCCCGTGTGATCTCCCTGAGCACATCAACACCCATCTGCCATTTTATTTCTCCTCAGCAGACAACAGCTTGGCTCCACCAGGTTTTATGTTGTTTAGAAATGTTTCCTCTTGGGATCCTGGGAACATATTAGTGTTCTCATTTCTCCCCCATTTGCCTTTCTCATTGGTTGTGGGTCCTTTTGAGTAAGTTCTCACTCTCTCAGATCAGTTCTCTGCAGACCACTCCCAAGGAGGTGGTGAAGAGACAGGAGGATGCCCTTAGAAGTTCATGAGCATCTCCCATGCTGTGCCTGGAACCAGGCTCAGTTACAGTAGAAGCACAGGAATACTACAGCACTAAATATTTTTGTCAGACAAACTCTGCTGCAGCAGAAAATTGCAATTTGAACTTTTCCTCCAGTGGAAGTGCCAAACAGTTCTTTACAGTTCTGGTAGTAACCCAGACCCAAAATGGCAGGACGGTGTTTGTTAACAGATTTTCATGCAATTTGTAAAATTTTTTCCTGATTTTAGTTTACTTTTAGTTTAGAATGTTTTTTTTTTCTCATGTTAGAGGTTTTTGAAGAGTTGTGTGAAATACAGGAAAAAAAATAGAAAATTCTCCATATAGCCCAATATTGGCTAATTTTACAATCACTGAGTTCTACTTAAAATTTGTAAATCTTTTAAGCACCTCAGACTGTAAGAGCCCCCAAAGTGCCATTCTGATTTATGTAACTACGTAGCTGATATAATTCATAGAAAGAGGAAAAAAGCTTTCAAGCAACTCTGCACCATGCAGTTTCTCTCTGTGAATTATTCTCCCCATATTTTTATGTAATAGTATAAATTAATTACAAGGATGCCCATTTTAGCTCTATGTTTATCAAATGAAATTACAAAGAGATTCCCAGGAGTACACTGTATGAAAGCTTACATTTTTAGAAATATTTAAGTTGATGAGAAATTAATTTTTTCCTTATTAGTTCTCATTTCACAAACAGAATCTTCTTTGTTCCTAACTAGCTGCTGTAACAGCTTTGAGTCTTTAATTATTACTAATTATTGACTAAAGATTTGTTATTATTTGAAAGTTGCAGCCTTTTGGCTCTAAATAATGAATAAAATGGGGTGAAGAAAAAAAGGTACTGAATTATTCACTAACATTTGGTTTAATTACAATCAAGTGACCCTTTCTAAATTGGAAAGCACTTGGTGAAAAGCCGAAGACAAATGAGATTTTTCTGTATAAATAATGAATAGCCCTGTTTTTGAAATTTAAACACCAAACTAAAAACCAAACAAACAAGGAAAAAACCCACCCTACACTATCCATTCTAGACCTTTGCAGTAAGATGTAGTAGTTTTTTGTGAGCTCAGAACACATTCTGTTCAACTTTTCTGGAGTTCTGTTTCAGATCTGATGTTGCATCTGCTTGGCTTTAGGGACTGTAATTCTATTCCACTAAAAGACTTACTCTGAAAACTCCATAAAGGGTTTGTTCTTCTAGCTTATGCCTGATTTTCTTCATCCAGTGAACAAAACAGATGAGTTATACTGCAGCACTGTGTGAAAGAACAGTATTTGCAAGAACGTGTATTTGCTTCAGAATTCAAATGGGAAGCAGTTACTTGGTAACTTAACTATGCTCTTTTTTAAATTCTTGATATTCTTATAAAGGACATATTTTAATTGAAAAACCAATTTGGTAGGACATAGGATACTTCTGCAGTGCAAAGATCAGCTGTAAGGATCTAAAAATTTTGTTAATTTTCTAAATTCTTTTCAAAATGCATCTTTCCAATTACAGGTGCTCTGCTCCTCAGCACATTTATGCATGTCCTTATCCTTGGACACTGCATGCCCTCCAAATCCTCATAGTTAAATTGCATCTTTTGTTGTATATTCATCCAGATTTATAAGATGAGTGTATCTGAAGTAGATGCATGGTCTGGAGTTCACATCAGCCTGCCAAAGCTTGCATTTTAAACAGTAAAGTGTCGGCATTTTGGAAATACTGTCCTGAATGAATCCTGCCTCTGGAGAGATCAAATTAGTGTGTATGCTGCCAGGGCCAAACAGTCCCTGTCCCTGCCTGCATCACTGGCAGCAGTCAGCTCTGCCCAAGCACTCCAGGAAAAGGCAAAGAGCAAAGACACTGAAACCCAAAGCATGCTGCACTGCCAGGAGACAGCATCAATCTCTGTAAATGTTATCTGCAGCTCCTTTCAAACCCAGCCAGGATAACTCACAATCCTCCATTTCTGGAGTGAGGTATTTGCTAGGGAGTTTGTTCCTAATGATCTGTAACTTCAGGTATCTGTTAGTTCATCTCAAATCCACAGCATGCAGGGAGGTTTTGTGGAACTCTCTGGAGGACACTGGCATGACACCAAATGAATGGAGCATTTACAGTGGAATAAAAGTAATCTGTGATGACTGATGTTGTGCCTCTGGCCTTCAGCTGAAACACACTTGAAACTGTGAAGAATGTGCCTCCCCAAAGGCTTGGTTGTCTTGGCAATTTAAACAAATGAAGCAAGTGTTCAGATGGGATTATGTGAAGGTGGCTTCCAATTTGGGTTAATTTGGCACTGTGAAAAGGGAAATACTGGATTTTATCTCCTTATAAATCTGTTCAGAACAAAAAAACCCAGAACACTATTTAAGTTGTTTTCTTTTCCACCAAATGCCACTGTTCAGTTGTGCAAATATTCAAATAAACCAATAACAGCTTGCCAGAAGATAGGCTGCTAGAAAATGTCAGACACACGTCAGAGGTCACCAATTGTTACACGATGGTATATGGGACAGGAAGAAGGCCACATAGACTCTATGATTCAGAAGGCATAAAAGGCATTTATTAATAGAAATCCACACTTATAGAGAGGATCGTAGACCTAAGACCTGATTGGTCTTTTGGAAACTTCTCTCATCCTTTTGGTCAATTGGAACAACACCTACATGTAAATATCTTTCACAAACACCAGGTGCAGGGGATAAGATAATAATTGTTTTAATTCTTTCTCTAACTTTCCCAGGCCAAGCCTGGGAGAAGCTGTTTCCCTCTGTTACCCGAGACTGAGAATATCCACAAGAAAACACAGTTTGTTTTCTCCTCATTATTCAAGAGTGTGCCCTGAAATATTATCTACTGCATGTAATTCAAACCATGGTCTGCTGAAGAATAATTAACTTATTTTTCTGTCACATCCACCCATCCAAGACTTCCCACTAGTGAACAGATCTCAACCTTTCTGCAAGCCAGAAAAGTTGTAATGTGACGATGGACAAAAGACTGACACTGAAGATGGTGGCAAGCATCAGCAGTTTATTATACCACAGTATAACTTTTTATACTTTTTCTCTATGTCACATGCTCCTTTTTGCATTATAATTGGCTAACAAACTATGTGCACACGCCTTCTACTCTTTTGTAATTGGTCGTAAATTTCTCTGTTTCATATTGTAAATGTCAACACACATCCGCATTCCACACTTCTTCTCCCTCAAAGTTGTTTACCTATCTTGTTCAAGGACGCAGCTGTAACTCATCAAGGCTGAGGCTGCCTGCAGCCCCATTCCTATTCTCCTACAATTTCCCCTTTTTGCTTTTCAACCACAAATGTCATGCTTACCATCTTCTGCAGGGCCCTTTGCAGACAAGATAGCAAACATGGTACAAGCATCTCCTGTGTAGTTTCCATTAATTCCAGAATGCGTATGTGAATTGATTTTGATTCATCTTTTAAATTCATACAGCATTTACCATCAAAATCTTCACACACGTGCCCATGGGATAATAACAAAAATCAACAGCTGCACCGTTTCGTGAAGCAGTGTGGTAAATGCTATCCACATTAGCAGCCAGCGCAGAAATAAGCTAGCGGCTATGCCTTATGTTCCATAAATGTATGTCATCACGACAACCTACGGATCGTGTGTTCAGTGCTCTCCGCAATCCGCGGTGTGCGGTGTAGTTTACAGCCAGTGGTGTATCAGGCATTACCATACCTAACCATCCAGTGGTGCAGGGCTCCCCTGCTGTTCTGCTGGGATTCCCGTATTGCCGTGGTCCGTGCATTGACAAAGGACTCTTGACAATGATTTCACAAGGCTAAATATGATTTATTAAAATGACTCCATAGTCAGAGGATTTGGGCTATATGTGCCCAGGTGTCACTCTATCGAGCAACACGAAACGCAGAGACAATCGCAGCCACACCCAAGAGAAGACAAAGAAGAGAGAAACTTTATTTTGGTTTTCTCATTATATAGGGTTCTGGAAACGACCATCGATTGGAAGGTGAAGCTACCACTTCTCCAACGACACTAGTCAATGACAAAGTCCATCAAACCTTTCTCCTCCCAGGAGAAGGAATGAAAAACAAAAGGACAGTTAGAAAAACATGTGCATGTTTACAAAAAACAGCGTGAGAAACTCCATCACAAGAATGAAAACATCAGAAGGCTGAAAAGTGAGAGTGACACCCAGGTACAGAGCTCAGATGCTTACTTCATCATTCCCTGTACCAGAATGCTAGAATGCTTACAATATCAGAGAGATAACAATCCTTCACCTCCTTCTCCCACTATCAGGAGACAGGCAGAGAAATCCAAAAATGTCCTTGAATCACAAACCAGAGATTTTGTTTACAGAAACTTATACAGAGTAAAAAGACAGTAAAAGATGCTCTTCCATGGGAAAATTTTCCTGCAGGCTTGCACACAGAGAAACTTAATAATATGTTCTTGCAACATTCCTGGCCATGCACAATCTCTGCAAAGCAAAAACAGATCTTTGTGCAGTGCTCTGGATTTTGGCAAGCCATTTGCTGGCTTGCTTTGATCTCTACCTAACTGCTGACACCAAGCAGTGTGATTTTGATAACTCGAACTGCCAGGTGTAATATTTTGGCCAGGTGTAATATTTTGGTTTCCAGTGCCACTTTGTCTGGTGCGTGCAATAGGGTCACCCAAACATTCTTGCTATTCCAGGGAGTCAGGTGAGCCACAGCAAGGTCTGTTGCTCCAAGGGGTGTTATCCAACACAGGCCAAACACAACGAACAGGCACTCACCAAACTCCTGGCGTTTGTGGAGACACAAGAATATCCACGTCCCCAGGTAACAAGATCCCATGGGCCCTCCCAGGCTCGTGTTTGCAAACTGCAAACCCAGACTGGAGCAGGGCCATGGGTACTGTCACTCGGTGACTGTAACAACAAAAAATGCCTTAGAATAACAGGTACTGTACACGAGGGAGGAATAGTAAGATGTTTCAGTGTAAACCCAGCTTTCCAAACTCTTGCCTGCGGGGTTTCACCCTGGGTAGTGGTCATAGTTGTAGGAGTAACGATGTTAATACTACTAAATGCACCAGTGGACAATGGAGCCTGTGCTGATTTTAGAACTCAGTGAGGAGGGAAAGTAAGGCTATTCAAGCCACCCCTTTCAACAGTGGAGGAAAAAATACTAAGATTATGCACTCCCTGCCCTGCCTGTAGCCTCTGGCAACAAAACTGCTCTTGGTGCTCAGGGAAGAAACCACTTTCCCCCCTTACCCCCTGCATCAGCTCACAGTGAAAACATGAGGGAATGTACAGTTCTAACTTCTAACTAATGATCCCATTTTCCTCAGCACTCTGTCTGCTGCCACAGGTAAGCGTCCTCCTGGTAACTGTGATCAGGTACAGGAACCAGGAAAGAAATCTGAGCTACTTGACCAAAAAAGCATGAGATGGGCAGAGATTGTTCTTCCATAGTTCTGCCTCAGAGACTCACAGCAGGCCTGGGGCTGACTTTAATGATTAGAGAGAGACATTTTAGCAATGGCAAGAGCACTCTGCAATTCTAAATAGTACTCAGTTTCTCAGGTTTTTTCCCCAGCAGTGCCTTTTTGAGAGGTGATATCTCCTGCCTGCTCAGGGATCAATCCCCTCCCTTGACAGAAATAACACAACTTGCCCAGAATTTCAAGAATTTGCATTTAAATATGACATTTCCTCTTCATCCTTTACTCTCATGGACACTAATTGCCGATCACAGCTGAGCCTTTTAAATGACTCCTCATTCCCATTTGCCACACTCCAAGTCTGATAGATTAAAAAAACCCGAAACTACACAGTAGGACATTTTTGGGTTTCCCCATCCTTTACTAGAACATTTTAATGAGAAATGAGAAGTAAGAAGGAGGTGGGGGGTAGGCTCTGTACAGCCCTAACTGCTCGGCCCTGGCCGAGCTGCTGCCCTGGGCCTCCTCCCCTCAGCGGCTCTGATGGTGCTGCCCCGACCACCGGCGATTTACAACATACAACTGTTCTATGACAGAACACACACTCATGCTGAAGCAGACATAAAGCCTGCACTTTGTTAGAAACTGCAGCAGTGATTGTTCCATGAGCTGAAGCTCTGAGGGAAGAGCTCCGCGCCCCGAGCGCCCACCCTCTGCAGCAGCGGTGGCTGTGCCGAGCCAGCGCCTCATGGCAGGGTTTGCTTCCAGCTCTTGAGGGAAAAACTTCTTGCGAGGGTGTTCTCTGCCCAAGGATTGCAGCTCCGAAGGGGAAGCCTCTGCCCTGAGCAGATCCTGCAGAGCCCAAGATGGGCACTTCCAGGAACACGGGATCTGCCACAGAGCCCTCTGGGCTGGGGGCTCAGGGCTCAGTGATTTCACTACTCACTGCTTGGGTTCGCTCATTTTATTTATTAAAACAAAAACCTCTCGTCCCTGTACAAGCACGAGGTGTCGAACCTGCTGTTGCTGGCACACACCAAATCTCCTGCTGGATAGGAAGGGACTGGGGCTTGGGCCTGAGCTGGCAATGCTTGCTTACCTGAAAAACTCAGACATTTCAACTCATGTAAGACTTGGACCTTGGAACAGACACAGTCCCGGCAGCCTTTCTCCCTCTCAGGGGAGCAAACAGTCAGGAACAAGCAGTAAGTGAACAGGAGGAAAATTCAACATTAAATGCAAAATCCCCAAATCTCTTCTCAATCAATTAAGAAAAAAAATGACCTTTACATTAGCAGAAACGTGCTCAGAAAAATTTACATCCCCAAGACCCCTGCCCCCATGAGCCCATGAACGGAATGAGCCCAATGAGGAACATTATACAAACAAGAAGAAGGGCTCAAAGATAAACCAAAGCTGGAGCTACTCCTGCATTTCAAATTCCTGATTTCAAATACAGACTTCAATCCAGTTCTGAAGGAGATACTTAAACATGAACTGTGTAGAAAATCATCCTACCTGAATTTGGATTTCATCGGACAATTCTCTTGCCATGTTGTAGAACTGGTTGGCTGCAGCATCAAGGACCTTCACTACAACCTTCAGGCCTGTTCTTCCCTTTACTCTGCCATAAACATCCACTGCAAAGTTGTAGTTTGCAGGAAGCTGAAAAGCAGCCTTGCACAGGAGAAAGGGATTAAAGTTTGACTCATGGAAAGCCCAGACACTGGCACCGAGGTGCAGACAACTGATCCTGGATTTTGAGGCAGTGGAGGCAGCAATATTCCCTGCATTGCCCTGATGTGGCTGCTTCCTTTTCCCAAGCTTCACACACATACACTACACACACACACTTTACCTCACTGTGCCTTGTCCTGACATCCAGAGTGTCCCTCTTGGTGACAGACCAGTGGAACGTTAACCCTGGCACAGCATTGCCAAAGGAGAAAGGAGTCTGAGTGCTGGTGATGCCCATGACATAAACTGGCATCTGGAAAGAGAGAAACCAGCCTGCTTAGGTAATGCCAACATGCAAACCAAACAGCTGTCCATAGCAAAGAGAATTAAAATTCACTGATCAAGAGATGGGGTCTCCCATGAAGAAAACGGTTTGGTTGCTGCTTATGCTACAAGGATGCATCACACAGGAGAGTCAACACCCAACTTGTCAAAAGTCAATTTTGATTCCTTCTGATTTGGTACATGTTCTACAAACACCCAACACAAGGATTTTCATGGTTTTATTTTTAATCTTCAAAGCAATTCATTCACCTGGGATCAATGAGCTGGAATCACTGCCCCCTCCCTCAGCTCACAGTGAAAACATGAGGGAATGTACAGTTCTAACGGATCCCATTTTCCTCAGCACTCTGCTGCCACAGGTGAGCATCCTCCTGGTAACTGTGATCAGGTACAGGAACCAGGAAAGAAATCTGAGCTACTTGACCAAAAAAGCATGAGATGGGCAGAGATTGTTCTTCCATAGTTCTGCCTCAGAGACTCACAGCAGGCCTGGGGCTGACTTTAATGATTAGAGAGAGAGATTTCAGCAATGGCAACATCTGTTGTTCTGGATACAACAGACATGTTGGAGATTGTCAACATACAAAGGAAGGAAGTCTCCACTGCAAACAGAATGAAGATGAGAGAACCCTTCTCCAGACTGAAGGATGCTGATTCAGCAGGGCTTGAATTTCCATAAATCTGGTACAGATGGTAAACTTGTTTTGAATTCAGATTTAGTATCAGAGAATCACAAAAGGATTGGATTGGAAGGACCCTAAAGTTCACCTCGTTCCCCCCCCCCCCC
>VXAX01001751.1:411410-452459 GCA_013399835.1 Leptocoma aspasia
CACCTTGGGGGGATTTGTCCTTTCCCAGCAGCTCCATGCTCACAACCTCCGGCGTGTGGAGGACCTGCGAGGTTGTTGGGTTGTGTCAGCAGGATTGCTGTTACTGCTGCACAGAAATCAAAGGTCTGCCTTAAAAACCACCAACAATTTCTGTGGGACATGGATTTAGAGAGGGGACAGTGAGTGACCCATGGCCTGCCCCAAAATGGCAGAGTGACCCCTGGCCTGCTCCAAACTGGCAGACTGACTCCACTTGGCTTCAAACAACTGTGTTGCAAATAAAGCCATTGGACAATTAGAACTTTCAATACATATTTAATCTTCTACTAGTTCATCTCTTATCTTCAGAATACAAAGCGTGAATTTTGAGCTGCAGTGGTGAATCCTCATAATAGAGGTCTCTCCCTGTGGTGATACCGAAAATGACCAGATAGAACCTTTCCAATACAGTTTGAGTGTTAGAAAGCAGGCACTGTTTATTGCAGTGCTGGTCACTCGGAGGACTCCTCCTCTAATCAAGTGCCCTGAGAACTGGGTAAAGTTTTTATCACACACACGCATTACATATTCACTAGCTCTGCCTGCTTATTTGACGAATATATATTACTTTATTTTACATAGTCATACCCCTTATTCGAAGTTCTCATGTGGTTCTTTGGGGTCTGTCTTCAACATCCTTTTTAGGGGGCTGTTCCTCAACTCCTACTTTTGAATAACCACAGTGTCATTGTTTTGCATATACTTCTGCTTGGTCAGCCTTGCAGAGCTGAGCTGGCATCCTGCTTCTGTTTTGCATGACTTCTGTTTACCTCAGTTATGCCTTCATCTTTTTCTCCAAAGCTATGCTGTTCTGTTCTACTGTCCTTTTCAGAGTGAAATGCTGTTCCGTTCTGCTGTACTTATCAGTGGATATCATTTGGATGCCACGAATTAAATCAACTGTGGCATCACAGCGAAGCACTTGTCCAGTCACTTGAAGAGACATCAGAAAGACCACAAGAAAGCACAACACTGGATGTGCTCATTGATATAAACGATGACAGGAAATCAAAGCTTTGATGGAGTCAGCTTGGTTTTTATTAGATTGACACAACTGAGGAAAACACTCGGGAGTAGCCCGGGTGCTGCGCGAGGAGCTGTGCTGGAGATACAGGGTATAGATTCCGTAGCACCCTTCCTCTAAACACTGTATCCTACGGGAAGGGTCTGGCTCCTAGCTGCAAAGACCCTTGTGTGAGGGTGTGCTCAGTCTTTTAAAGGCTCGGTCTTTACTTGATTGGTGGGTTTTGGATCCGCTCCAGGATTGGCTCTTATCTAGGGTCTTTGATTGGTCTTTAACTGAGGAGCGTCCTGAGCCAATCATTCTGAAAAAGCGTCGAGTGATAGGTCATTCTGTTCACCAATCCTGGCTCGTAGGGATGATGTCATATAATGATGTAATTGTTCTAGAAGCTTCACTGTCGGTCTCTTGGTTTAACGATCCCACACATGCCCGACACGTCATGTGCACCCAAAACCGCCCCGAACACACCCCAAAGGTTCCCTCCCCTAAACAATCTCCCAACCTGAGTAACTTCAATTAACAAGATTATTAAAAGGGTGTGGTTTTTAACAAATATGAACTTGTCTTCTCAAGATCCCAACACACACCCCACTCATCAAGAACAACAATAAGTCAAGATGCACCTCAAATTTAGCCAGTGACACAAGACACTGACACGAAGGAACTGAAGCTCGGTTGTGACCTCGATGAAGAAACTTGTGGTCAAATGGTGGCTCAGAAAGCAAGAAAAACAGTTCCCTTCCTCACTGAACTGCGGAATAGATCTGCAGAAACTCTGATTTCCATCTACACTGACAGGTACCGGTGTTGTCTGGGAGTGCTTATGCAGAGTTGCTACAGTGCTCTCATGTCACCCTGAGTTTTCAACCTGATGTTTTAATTTCTGTACTGGAGTTTCTCACGCCGTTTCATGTAAACACAGCACATGTTTTGCTAACTGTCTCTTTGTTTTTCATTCCTTTCTCCTGGGCGGAGAAGGTTTGATGGATCTTTTCATTGACCAGTGCGGTTGGAGAGGTGGTAACCTCATCCTCCAATCCACGGTCGTTCCCAAAACTCTATATAAAACTAACTATAAATAAAACTTCGGCTTTTTCCCTGCCTGAGGTGTCTGTGTGTTCTTGTCGTGCTCTAGTGCGACACTCTCATGTCCCAGAGAAATTAATGATTTTTACACACAGACAATAAACGCCCATAAACTCCTTCAGTTAGTGACTGCATGGCATTTAATTGGCCATCTGGTTTTACCTCTCTGTCACTATAAAAACTAACCAGTATATTGCATGGCAGACACTGTCCTACAAAAAGGCACTTTCCACCTTTTGAAATGCAAAGAATCTAAATTTGCTTTCACAATTTTCCATACCTTTTATATTTCAATCACCCCCTTTATTTTTACTTCTAATTATTTTTATTTTTGTTAAGAATTACCCTTTCCCTGAATATATTATTCTCGTGGTTTAAAGCCATGTAGAAATTAAGCCCCGTGGAGCTGCTCCTATTTCCCCAACTCATCAGGAGAGAGTGAATCAAACAACCTCCCCTTAAACCCACAGAGCAGGCTGGGGCATTACAGTGTGGATTTTATAGAGGCGAATAATTCTAACTGGAGCAGTAGAAAAGACTGTTCTGTCATAGCAGAACTTAACTCACTTTGACATTAACCTCTTAATAAGAAAAAAAAATAATCTGGAGAGAGCAACAAATACTCTCCTTAATTTTACTGATTAGAATGAAAATCTGAGTAGGAAGCAGAAATGGAAGCCTGGAACACTCAGCAGGTGAGCAGGCAGGGAGATGAATTGCTTTTACCTGTTATTTTCGTGATTTTTTTTGCTACTGAGAGAAGTAAAAAAAGTTTCTGCTCCCTGCTGCTGCTTTAAATCACCTCACACCCCGAATCAAGACGGTATAAACTACCCTTAGTGCAGTACTAACACAAGAAGGTGTTAAAAGGTGTAATCAGGGTTCCTAAATGAGAAGGATGCTAATTGCTGGTCATTGGCATCTTTCAGCTGATGAGCAGCCTGCTAGCCTGAGAAATGAGAGAGATTTAGTACTGCTGTGTGATCATCTTCGACAAAATAACTGCCTGTGGAATAAAAACAAAAAATAAACTGCACCTTAGACATTAAGAGGAGTTTTCCTGAGATGCTTGAAAAACATGTTTTTCTTTTGTTTTGATTGCATTTATTAGTCATGTGGAAGATGGTAAGGAAAACAGAAGGGATCAGCTTTACCTGAAATTTATGAAGGATCCCTGGCTGTCAAGCTTTCTAAAAAGCAAGTATTTCTTGATACCACCTCTACTATTTTTATATATAAATATATGCATATTTCTATCTATCTCATGCTTCTTCACCAGTAGGAATTTTTATTGCAATACAACTACAAAATGTTATCTTGTTCTCAGGAAAATAAACACAAATCACATGTGGGAGTGTGATGCAGCAATATGTGTCACAACCAGATGGTGGGTGGATTCTGACAGCTCCTCTGGCCACGCACCAGAACACTCCAGAGTCCTGCTGTAGTTACTCAGAGCTGCAAGCTCTTTGGCACTTCCTTTTCTTTCTGCTGGGGATTACCTTTGCTTCATAGATCCCTGGCTTCCTGGAGAGTTCCTGGGCACAAAGCAGAGCAAGCACTGTGGCAAAACCCTGTCTGTTCCCTCTGATTTCTGTGACCATTACATCCAGTTCTGGATGAACAGTAATAAAGTCAATAAATAAAGCCAGTTATCTGATAATTTGTGCCGGAAATGTGCTGTGATAGTTGAGAACAATGAAAATGTCCCATCTGGTTATCATAAGACATCCCTATCTAAACCTGTGAGCACCTCATGGCGCCAGTGAGGAATTTTAGCTGAAGGCCTTTGATCTGAAGGAGTTTCTAAATAGTTCTGAGCTTAGGAAACTCCAAAGCTTGGAATAACTCCAGGTTCTTTAGTACTGGTTCACATTGCTGTGGTTCCCTTGCTTTTCTCAGCTGTGCTCAGGTGAGCACTGAGACTGAAATCCCTCCAAGATATCTCTGGAGGCATTGTTAGAGTGCAATTTATGAATCTAAAACTAGCACAGAAATAAGAAAATAGTGAAAAGCAGTATAGATTTGAAAATATGTTGAGTATGTTTTGTGTCATGTTGGGTCTTCCCAGGGGCAACGCCTCATTTCATGAGCCCTGGGCTTTTCTTGGACAGCAGAAGTGTTCCAAGTCACTGCAAGTGATGGTTGTGCTGCTAGTAGCAGAAAGTCCCTGCTCCTGGTTATAAGTGGTCAGTACCAGGCTGGATGAGGCCCTGAGCAAGCTGATCTAGTGACTGACATCCCTGTCCATGGCAGGGGGTTGGAATGAGGTGATCGTTAAGGTCCCTTCCAATCCAAACCAGTCTGGGATTCCGTGATATCTTTAGAACGTAAAACTGCATTTCCCTCCCCAGCCCCATGTAGTGGTTTTGGTTCGCCAATTTTAGAATTCCCCAATTTTGAAATTTTCCCAGCCAATGCACCACTGAGTGTGGTGGTTTCAGTGCTGGCCAATCACCAGTACACCCTCTTCCTGCTGTGAGATAGGAAGATAGGATTAGGAGAAAAGCAAAGCAGGCTCAAAACTTTAAAAGGGTTTAAAGAAAGTTTTATCAACAGTAACTAAAAGGAAAAAGAAAAAAGTAGTAAGAATCAAAACCATCCCTTCAGGACACTTCTCCTCCTCCCACAACCTTCTCTTTCCCACTGACAATGTAAAGAAACAAAACCTAAAACTTCCAGTCAGTTTACCACCTCTAAATTAGTCTTTCTTCAGCTCACTCAGGGGGGGGAAGTCCCTCTTGTTAATGTTATAGAGACTTCTCCACAAGAGGGGAAAAACAGTTCTCCCGCAGCTCCCGTGCCCTCACAAATAGCAGCCGCCTAGGTAAAATCTGCAATTGTGAAGCCCTTCCCATTTCCACAACCTTCCCAGAGCTGTGTTTATGGGCCATGTTGACTTATGGGGTTACTGTTTGAAAGATGAGCTGTTCAAAAAGCAAAGGTTCTCATTATCTATCTCAAAAAATCATCTTCATCCCTGAGAACAGAGATCTTCTCTCCTGGGGCACAGGATGTCATCACTCCTCTCTCTCTGTTCAAGCTCCTCGTGGGATCACAGCTACTTCATCCTCTGCTTACTTCAACCTGGTGACCCTTGCTCAAATTTGAACCCTTAATCTCCCCATAGTTTCATGCTTTACAGGGAAAAAGAGTCTTTTCTCCATAGCTCACAAGAAGATTTCAGCTCCAAGATCAAGGCATCTTCTCATCCCTTCCATCTGGGGCTTGACTTCTTCACTGACCTCGATGTTTTCATGTTGTTTTTTTATATTGTTTTTACCTGGGTTCTTTTCTCTCACCGGAGAGAGGATTGAAGCACTGAAGGGGTTAACATCTCGCCCAGGGCCTGCAGGTGGTTACATGACCCTTGGGAAGTGCGGCTGGGCTGTGTCAGGGTCGGCATTCCATTCCAGCCTTGGGCCACTCGGCTGCAGGGCCACTCTGGTCTCAGCTGCCTGATCTCCTCCGGCAGCCGAGCTGGGGGAAGGGAACCTGCCCAAGATGTAAACAGCCCGGCCCTGCCTCGGCCGGGGCTCCGCAGCTTCCCCACCCCGCGGCTGGGGCCCGCTCCCGGCCTGGGACGGGGCCTGGCGGGCTCCCCGGGAAGGGGCCCGGCCTCCCCACAGCCTCCCTCTCCTGCCCGGGGATGACGGGGCCGGTGGGTGCCCCACCGGGCTCAGCCTGGCTGAGGGGGAGGCCGGGCTGGGTCAATGTTACCTGGTTCCCAACCAGAAAAGAAAAGAAAAGCTTTCTTGGGATTTTTGTCTTTAACATGTGTTTTTCACAGAGGCGTGCCCAACTTCCCAGTGGTTCCACAAACTGTCAGTTACAGAAAAGCTTTTACATCACTTTCCTGAAGTACCTCCTATGTCAAACTACGACACCCCACTTCATGAAATCCAATACCTATATAGCAGTGGTAAATGGGAAAGGTGCAGGAGGCCATCAGAAACAAAACATGTCCTGAGATCTGACATTTAACCTTTCCTGGTAGTATAAGTAGTATAATAATGTACTTTTAACCATTTTCCCAGTGTTTATTACACTTTTCCCATCAGCTGAGTGAATGTGTTACTTCTGAATAAACTTGGAAAAGGTGGAGCAGAAATGTGCATTGCACTTCACCACTTGCATATTACAAACAGACTAAATACCACTCAGATTATCAAAGCACTTAAAAATTAGAACAGGTCAAATATCAACTAAGTGTTCTCAGCTGCCCATGCTGACTATTGGATGAAAACAATTTCTGTGTATCCAATTGTTCTTAGGACTGAAAACTGTACGTGTTCTGCACAATCCTGTTTATTTTCATAGATAACAATACCAGACTCCACGTTGTGTCTGTAATTGGCAATGAAATAGCAAAAATTTTATACCATACCTACATTTATAAGTATGCTCTGGGAGAATGGTTACAAATTAATTTGGAGATTAATCTGATGCATCAGAGAATGTGTTATTAATTAACTTAGTTGTGTTTCCCCCCCTGTGCTCATATTCAGCCAGAGAGTGGCAGACTGCACCTCTGAAGGGACCTGCAAATGAATCACTTGCTTGAAAACTTTTTGTTTCAGAAAGCACCTCATTTTATTAAACACAGTTTTTTCCACTTTGATACTGACTTGCAGATGTTTACAGTGTATGAGAGCAACTCAAGTCTCATGGCTTCCTCCACTGGCCATCAGCTCAAGGCACTGAGCTGAGTCCCTCCAGTGAATCTGAAATGGACATTTAAAGACTATTTTGTAGAAACCCTTGCTGGGGTTTGTACCATCTGAATTCTGTTGCAATATCCCACATCTCTCATCTTGAAAATGGCATGGCACTGAAGGCACAGAGCAGTGGTTTGTGGATCATGCCAAATGGTTAAGAAGTGAGGATTTCAGTTATGTGTAATTCAGAGAGGGAGACAGCCTTAGGCTAATTAGAGTGAAGATAACACTGTAAGGAAAAGAATCCTATCTTTAAGGAATATTCAGGCCTAACATTTCCTGTGTCTCTGAGCAAGGGAAGAAAGCTGTATCAGTTTCTGAGCTATAAAAAGCACACACCTTTTTCTGTGCTGCTGGATTACAGGAATCAGTAATTTCACATTTTCAACACATCACCAAAGAAAATGGCTGATCTCAGTCATGTCAGCCCATGGCAGATCAAAGCCCCCAGGATCAAAGAGATTAAAGTAGCATGGGTTCTCAAAATACTATTTCCTGTTTGAAAAACACCAATTAAATTACTGTAGAAATTAATGTAATGAGTTACTATTCAAATTTTTTAATAGGAAAATCAAATCCCAGTGTAAATGTTAAAAATCCCTTTTCTATATTTTTCTTTACAAGTGTTGCATTCTTGATTTTATCGACTGATTTCTTGATGTTACTTGTTTCAAAAGCCTCAACTCAAAGAGGTTTGAAAGCAAACCATTAGTGACACGGCTTTTATGTCAGTCTTGAAGGAGCCTTGCCCTTTAATGATGCTTAATTATTATCTCACATCCGAACCAAAAGGAGCTGATTCACGCACTGCTTTTTTTCCTCTACGGAGGATAGGCTGTCATGACAAGAGAGGAGGGAGCTACTTTGGCAGTAGCTCAGCTGCCTGCGTGCAGTGGAGGAGGAGAGCTGCACATGTCAGGCCTGATCAGATCCACTGCGGGTATCCCAACTCCTGCGGAATCCAGCTCCAGGCACCAAGTGAGAATTTGCAAGGAAGTAATCCTGTGAGTTTGCATCAGCTCCTAATTTGGCATCACGCTGTTCCATCTGTAAGAGGTAACCCAGAGGTTATGTCAGTGATCCAAAGTCCCAACTTTCTTTGTGGGATGAATTTGCTACCACTGACTCTAGCCCATAATTTCACTGTTTCTTGATACGGAAAATCCCTTATCCTGTTTCACCATTCATCATGTTTAAGTGATTTCACCATCACAGAACTTCACAACTTCTTGCAGTGGGCCCTCAGGACAAGAAAGACCTCGAGGGGCTGGAGTGTGTCCAGAGAAGGGAATAAAGCTGTGGAAGGGTTTTGGAGCACCAGGAGAGGCTGAGGGAGCTGGGAAGGGGGCTCAGCCTGGAGAAAAGGAGGCTCAGGGGGGACCTTGTGGCTCTGCACAACTCCCTGACAGGAGGGGCAGCTGGTGGGGGTCGGGCTCTGCTCCCGGGGATCAGGGACAGGAGGAGAGGGAACGGCCTCAGGCTGTGCAGAGGAAACGCCAGGATGGATATTAGGAAGAATTTCCTCATTGAAAGAGTCGTCAAGCATTGGGCTGCCCAGGAAGTAGTGAAGTCCCCATCCCTGGAAGTGTTCCAAAACAATTTATGACATCCAAGAAACATGGAAACTAGTCTGGCAGTTGATTTTTAATTTAAGTAATAGTTAATATAAATGAAAATGAAATAAGAACATGGTAGAAATTAAGCCCAGTGAAGGGCTTAAAACATTAACGAGCTATGTTTGTAGCTCGTTAACCAAACACTCAAGCTCTAATTAAGTCCCAAGTACTAAGTAGTCAGGAACAAGGAAGAAAAGGTAGATGTGCTGGAGGAATACTGAGGTGAGCACACAAAGGACGAGAATAAAACAAATACTAATTAAAAGATAATGTCAAAGCGATAGATTGTTTTCGTGGTGTAACAGTCTCCTGCTGCTAAATAAATACCAAGGTGAAGCCCGGGCATCCATCAAAACTGAATGTCAAGCCAAAGCCAGCATATTTAAAGAAAAAAGACATTTATCAAGGAGTGTCATAAAGAGACATTACTCCTCCAGAGAAAAGAGTGCTTCTGGGCATTTATCCCGGGGTTCATAGATACTGCTCCTATTGATGGACCGTTTTTCATCATGTTATTGATTTAGCTGTACAACTGTGTGAGAAATGCTTGTTGTATATATTCAAGCAAGATTAGTTAACTACGCTTAGAAATTGACTTTTGACTTGAAACTTTTTTCTTGTGTGCCTGAATTCAGTGATGTTGTCCCTGGGGTGAATCCTGACCTCTCAAAATTACCAACAGTTCTGCTGCTGTTAGGTACGATCACTATTTCACCTTTGCTTTCCTTATTTTGCTGCAGACGTACTAGGACCTCCTGCTACCAGCTGTTAATTTGATTTTACAACGAAGGTCGTATTTTCCTATGCAAAGATACTGTTAGTGCGGAATCGCCTTGAGGCCCTCAACGTTGCGTTTCTCTAACTCCTCAACGCTAGACCAGCGGTTTGTCCTGCGGTTTCGCAGCTCCCTTTACAAACGCTGCCTGAGTCTGAGGCTGTATCACGCCGCCCATGGCGCACAGCCCATCGGTCCCATTTCTAAGCCGGTGTTAGCACGGTTTGACACGGCCGTGGAGCAGCGCCGTGCCCGCGCTCCTGCTGCCGGCCCCGCCCGGGTTGCCGTGGCCCGCCTCGCGCCGGGCGGAGCCGGGGCCGCCCCTTCCGTGCGCGGCCCGGCGGAGGCGGGGATGTGAGTACGGGCACGGGGCACGGGGCACGGGCAGCGGTACCGGGGGCGGCTCTGGGGGCGGCGGCAGGGCCAGGCCTGCACTGCCCGGCCTCGGGGCCGCAGGGCCGGGCTGGGACTGCGGCACCGCCCCGAGCCCTCGCGGGCCCGGCCTGACACCGGCCCGGCCCGGCCCCGCCCTGGCGGGAGGAGTCTCGCTAGGAACGGGATGTCCCGCTAGGAACGGGATGTCCCGCTGGGGAGGCTGTGTCCCGCCGGGAGCACCCCGGGCTCCGGAGAAATGACCCTGTTTTGCAGCCCTCGCAGGGCCCAGGCTGCAGGCCTCGCTGTCACAGCCGGGGGTGTCACAGCACCTTCCCCGCAGTATCGCGGGGAGGGCCGAGGGAAGGGGCTGGGAGCCCTGGCTCGCAGTGTGGGCGGGTGTAGGCACCGGGCTGGTGAAAAACCTCCATTGTCCTCTGTTTCCTTTGGTTTGCTTCTAACAGGGTTTTGAAAGGGTATTTCTGAGCATGTTCAGACTGGAAATAAGGGTGTTTCTGTTTGTATTGTTCACCTGACAAAAGACCCTTGTGTCTTGCACAGTATGTTGCATGGCCTTTTCCAAACTTTAAATTTCGGGGAGCAGGAGAGGTCTCGGCATGACTCAGTGACGTGGAGTTTGGGGCACAGAAGGCAACCCACAGATGGTGGAATAGGCTAAGTGTGAACACAGAGTCCTGTCTCAGCCTTGGCTTAGCCTGATGTGTGCACACAGGTGCCCATAAACAATTGGTGTTTGTAAACACAGCACAGCATTGCTGGGTTTGTGAATGGCTTGTGAAGGAGGGCTGTGAGCTGGCTCTGCTGTGTTTCCTGGTGTTGGGAAAATACAGTGATTTGGGGGGGGGGCTAAGGAAAGTATTGGTTAAGGTTTACAGGTGTGACATGTGGA
Organism: Leptocoma aspasia; assembly: GCA_013399835.1. Lineage (NCBI taxonomy): Eukaryota > Metazoa > Chordata > Aves > Passeriformes > Nectariniidae > Leptocoma > Leptocoma aspasia. Next base: position 421,951 of record VXAX01001751.1, read on the forward strand.
GTTAAGAGCATGTCCTCTGGTTCTGTGCTCTGCAAAAAAACCCTAAGGCTTATTAGTTTGTTCAGATGGTCACAAAATAGTTTGTTGCTTTCTAGGAAAGCATCGAAATCTTTCCAAGCTTCTGTTGTTAGAAGCATCGTGGTTTGTGTTTTGATACAGAATTTAAAATAGCAGTCCAGTCACGCAGGTAAGGAAGGTTATGTTGTCTGCAAACTGGGTGCACCTTGGAAGGTAGAGATGCTGATTGACGCTCCTGGAAAGACAAGGGGAGAGAACCAAATGTTTCCAGTTTTCTGTTGGAAATACCATCTTTAAGAATTATAAAGTCGTTATGAGTGAAGACTAATTTGTAATTTGGGCCTTCAGTGTGAAACTGGTGGATGGGTTTTGAAGTGGTGACTGGTGTGTGTTTGTTTGCCAAGGCCTCACAGGACGGAGCTGTATGAGGACCCCCCGTTAGGATGCTGGCCCATTGTGTATTCCCCAGACTACAACATCACCTTCATGGGACTTGAGAAGCTGCACCCCTTTGATGCAGGGAAATGGGGGAAAGTCATCAATTTCTTGAAAGGTAAAATAACAGAAGGTGGCTCTTAAACCAACATTTGCACAAAACATAAAGAAAATTATGTGGTTAGTACAGACTTATGTTGGGCTTACTAGAACTGAATTGCAGTATGTGGCTTTGTATAGCCTTGTGCTTCCCTGACTTTACACCTGGTGTAGCTGGAATTGGGGCATTCCTGTGGCTGGTGAAACACCAGGTGTTAATGATGGTTTGCTGTAGGTGTAGCTTTGTTACTCAACCCGGACTGCACGCAGGGCTTCTCAGGCTGAGGGAAAAGTGCAGCTGTAGCACTTTAGTCCATTCCTTAGCAGCCTCATCCAATTGCTCTGATAATGTTTGGAAAGGGCTTTGAGGCCCCTCTGGTACAGGCAAAGCTTTTTATGATGCTTCTAATTACAGAATCACAAGGTTGGAAGAGACCTTCAAGATCATTGAGTCCAACCCAGCCCTAATGCCTCAACTAAACCCTGGCACCCAGTGCCACATCCAGTCTTTTTTTAAACACATCCAGGGATGATGACTCCACCACCTCCCCAGGCAGACCATTCCAGTACTTTATCACTCTTTCTGTAAAAAACTTTTTCCTAATATCCAACTATCCAATTATTGCTGTTTAAACCATTTGCAGGGTACAGGTAGAAGTGCATTAAGGAGATGCAAATGTTAGAACCAGGGGCAGGTCCAGGGCCTGTGAAATCTTGCCATCTCTTCATTTAAAACACAAACTTGCCCATCAAGGGGGAAAAAAAAAAAAGGCATTTTCTCTTGCCAGGCCAAAGGCTGTTGGTTGTCCCAAAGCCAGGCCTCTTCTCTTTATGTGGTCCTAATGACTCCTTCAGCTGATGATCCTTTGCAGTTCAGGATAGCCCTTCCCACTGCAGGCTGACTTGTATTCTTTTAACTGAGGTCAAGTAATTTTAACACTCTAATGACTTAGTAGGTGAGTTTCGGCTTTTTCCTCTAACAACCTTAAATAATTTAGTCTTGGGTTCCACGACAATTTTCTTAATTAATCAGAACTTTTGCCTTTCTATTTCTTCTCTGTAAAGCCTTTTCCTCCAGCTCTTTTTCTGTGTGACATGTCTATTCTCAAATGTCTTAGGCTTTCACAGAAAATAAGTTTTCTCAATTGTTTTACTGTCCTTGCTTTAAAAGGAGGAAGAAGCCCCAGGATACCCCAGAGCACTTGGTTTGGCTGTGTAGCAATTCCTGGCAACTGCTGACCTCCCCTGTGCCTTATCACTGAGCAGATCAGCAGTGAACATCTTTCCAGAGCATCTTCCTCCTGGAGAAGGAAGCTAGCAGCAGTTTGGCTCTGTTTGACACCAGTGCATGAATGAATTGTTCCTCGAGCCTCAGTCAGGAGTAACAGAAGCTTGCCAAAACAAATGTTGTCACAGGTGCTGTTCTTGTATAACACTTCAGAGCAAAATCTCTCACATTTTAGAGTAGTTTTCTTTCTCCTCCAAGTACAAAATTAAAGAAGAGATACAGGCTTAGGAGGCTACAGCTGTGCAGCAATTAAATATCAACATTTGCCTGGGAAGATCAGTGGGATTCCTTATAATTGCTGTTTGTGGTGATCATAGGCACTTATTCTGAGTTTTTGGAGTAACTTGCTCTTATAAAACTAAGTTGTAAAATAATCTTTTGGTCTCTAAGGGAAAGAATTAATAGCTGCTCTTTGTTTCTTCTTGAAATTAGATTGAGGTAGGGGGTAATAGAAATATCCTAATTAAGCTTATTTGCTTCCATGAACATCCAAGCCATTACTTTGTTTTGAATTTTGATTTATTACTTTATTCTTCTGTGATTTAGGGGATTAAATCCTAGTATAAACTGTGGTGTTTTTTAAAGCATGTTAAAATAACGGTGACTATTTGATGGTACAAGCACCAAGATTTCCCCAGTACACCAAGCCCTAAACTGTGAGGAATTGTGTGATTCCAGCCTGTGTTCATCTCCTGTCATTACCTGTCTGTCCTTTAAGTTCAGAGGAGAACTTCCCATGATCTTAGCACACTCTGAAAACTTTCTGTACACAGTATTTCTCAAATACACACTACCTGAACAGCCTACCTGTGACAGAGGGGTTGTGTTTGGAAAACTTGCAAACTCTAAGCAACCTAAAGTTCCAGCAATAAACATGACAGAGGAAGTGACCGCACTGAGGTCAGAGCAGAGTGTTTGGAGGGGGGACATGGGGAGCTAAGCAGTGCTGTACAGTGCCAATTTTTATTTCTCTCCTGTTGCAGAAGAAAAGCTAATTGCAGATGACTCGATTGTGCAGGCACGGGAGGCGACTGATGAAGATCTCTTGGTTGTTCACACCAGGCGCTACCTTAATAAATTAAAGGTGCTGTACCTGTTCATATATTTTTCCATCAAACTGTCCAGAGCGAGTGTCAAAGGCAGGGAATGTCTTGTACCGTTGTTTAAAATCAGCCTTACAGATACGGAATGGTGTATGTTGGTCACACTGATAACATTGTTACTGAGAATACTGAAAGAAAACCACAGAACTTACTGGGCAATTCACATTACAGAGGGGTGGAGGGGAAAGAGGGTCTTCCATGTTAAATGGGTGACCTGAAAGGATACATTTCAGGGAAGTTAAACACAGGGAAAATCAGAATGTCTGAGATGTCAGTAATATTCTCGTTAGTGCCAGGGTTTTAGTGTTGAGCAGTGTAAGTTTTGTTGTACTCTGGTGAAATACAGTTCTGAAATTGAAGATACAATAGAAACCACTAACATGGGGGGGCTTCATTGGATGTTTTCTGATGCAGGGATTGCTTTATGGGGTTTGGGGTTATGTAATCTTGACAGAGCATGTGTGTAGGTGTTCTGTGGTCAGTCTGTTGGGAGAGAAGTACTGGCTTCTTACTGAGACACTGCCTGTATCAGTGGAATATGGAGAGAGTTGAAGATCAGCATAAGGGCATGCCCAAGCACGTTATCTGCTGTGAAGGTTTCCAGAGCCAGCTCACGCAGGACCACAGGGGGAATGAAGAACATTACTTGTATATTTCTGAAGGAAACATCAGTTTGTTTAACTTAATGCAATTCTAAAACATAAACATGTGAGATTTCTGGTTGTGAATCTATCCAGTCATCTGTGGGTGGAATTAGGTAGTAGATGAGTGCAGGTCATGTTACTTTTAGTTTGCAAATCTGCTTGGAGGGCAGAGAATGGATTTGTAAGAAAAAAGAAATCTTCCATTTCATAATTCAAAAGAAGGTTTTTTGAGTCACCCATGCACTTCCACAGTGGAAGAGTCCTTGGTTTGCTATTTCTGGAATGTTTTATTTTTCTGTATAAGTGATCTGTTGTTTGTGTCAACTTTTTCACTCTTAAATGCTTTTCTGAGTTCTCTTATGCTTCTTCATTCTGTGCTGTGAAGTTACATGCAACTTCATGCATCATTAGATTTGATATTATTTCAGCTATTCTTGGTACTGAACTTTTAATTCCATAGAACCACCCACCTCTTTTTAGTGAATCACTTCTTTGAAGCAGGGTTTAATGTGCATAGCTCAGATTGGAATGCCATAATAATATTTTTAGTACCTATGGGAGGCTTCACAGGGAATTGTCTGTATAACTTGTGTCTTGTGGTCAAGACCAGCACTGTTGTGTGTATCCAGATGGGATTAACTGGGTGTCTCCTCTCCCCCTTTTCTTGAGAGAATATTTCCTGCAAGTGTAGGAACTGGAAGATGTTGTATTGGTCGTGCCAGCAGATTCCTGCGAAGCAACAAAGGTATAAGTGCTTAGTTGCAAAAGCAAAATAGCATTCTAGACATGAAAAAGCCCTGTGAAAACTCTTTATTGCCTTATCCAAAGCCTACTGTGCTATTTTTCTTTTAAATCCAGACAAATAGGTATAAATGGTATAGTTTTATATTAGGTCAGCTGGGAAGACTACAAATTGCTTGCCTTTCTCAGAATGCCCAGGTCTCCTAAAATAATGGATCACTTGAGTGTTCATTTAAAATCTGAACATGAACTTGGTAGGAAAGTGCCTACACTTGCAAGAGTAGGTGCTGATTGGTGTCTTAGCAGCACTGAAAGGCCAGCCGAGTTTTGGGTGAAGAAAAACAAAAAGGTGTGCACAAGGTACTTCAGCTACTGGAAATTAGGTCTGTGTTGGCAGGAACAGTCTCCCTGTTTCCCTGCTCAGTCCTCAAACAAAGTTTGGCCTTTTGAACTGAGGTGATTCCCCCTCAGTTATTCCTCTGAAGAATTTCAATCTCCAAGGTAATGACTGGACTGTGGGTAGTTTGCTTGCAGTACTTTTCCACTTGCTGTCTTTTTCTAGTGTTATGTAAAATAATGAATTTCTTGTGTGTCAGCATTCTGACCTTTGTGAAGGAGGTAGACAATGAAGTTAGAGTCAATTTCAGACTGTGCCCTTCCCTTTTTATTTATGAGAAGTTCTATGGTAACATATGTGAACAAACACTGAAATGCAAATGCTGAGGATAAAACTGCTCTGGGAATTTATTGTGGGGAATACTGGAAAACAAAACCAGCACACTGAAGAGAAAACCATAAAACATTCCACAGATTTTCAGTTACTAAGTTAATTACCTTTTACACTTAATTACCTTTTAAGTGGAGAAGCATTTTCCTTCACCTGTAGCTGCCTTCTTAAGCCCCAGACTTTACTCCCAGTTGGTGACTTCCCCTATCTGTTGGGAATTACTAATCCCAGTTCAGGCCCAGGTGTGGGCAGTGAGTGGCAACAGGAATGGGCCCAGCTGTGACCAGCGAGCCTGGGAGCCAAAACTCCCACCACACCTCGTCTTCTGACCTCCCCTTAAAAACCTGCACCTACATAATTGTTGGCTTGAGTCATGGTTGCTCCCATTTGTCTCTGTTGACATTAATGTTACTTTAAACTTTGTTAAAATCTTCTGTGTGATTATCGTTCATGTTTGAGATCAAATTTATTTTTTATCCAAATGTGATCTTTTCATTTCCTATTCAAAACTATGAATATAGTTTTTAATAATGTGTTTGTTCAAAAGCTAAAATTTCTTGCAAGGGGGCTTTATCAAGATTGACTGTACTAAAAATAATTAAAGCACCTTGTGATGGACAGCTGATGATAACAGAATAATGTCTTGCAAATATAAAAGTAGATTTTGAAATTAACTGTTGGCAAAATATAATTACGATTTAGGCACTTCATAAACAATGCCACCCCTTCAGCTACTCAGTAGTACCTGGTAATTGAAATATTGCTAACTGGAAAGTTATTTTGAGCATCAGAGGACCCTGAAATGGGGATGTGATTGCCTTTGGTTCAAATTGCCCACCTGTACATTGTGGGAGCTGTGAACAGCTCAGGAGTGGGGCAACCGATGCTCTCAGGCTCATTACAGTTCCTGATGTTGCAGAAAATAGGATCTGTTCAGATACTTTGTACATGGTGGCAAGTCATAATCCTCAGTCCCTCAGTGTTTCAGTACTGGTTGGCCAGGTATATTCTTGCTTGTGACTTAGGCTTTGAAATACATTTGGCAGTGTTATCACTGGTAGCAGTGTTACTGGAAGCTCTTTGAAGTAATCAATGAGTTTCCAAAAAAAAAAAAGCATTTGCATATTGCAAATATTTTGTGTTCTAACCTTGAAGACTTTTGAACAAATTGTTTCCTTGAAACATTTTCAAGAAGTGTTTAATATGCTAAATAAATTTTAATCAGTTCTCTATGCTAAAGTTGGTACTGTGTGTTCACTTAAGTGTTTGAACTTCTTAGCTCAGTTGTCTGTTTGTGTTTGCTTTCTCTGTGGTATATCCTTTTGATTCCACACAGGAATAGATATTTTAGGCTTGAACAATATATCAAGTGTAGCTGAAGGACATTTTACGATTCTTCCTCCCAATCTGAGGGATATTATATTTTCTGACATACTACCTTCCTGAATAATTGCTGATTTAATACAGTTTGATACTAAAATCTGGAAAGTGATGATTCACATAGCTAAAAACTCGAGGATGAACGTATTTAGAGGTCACTGATAAGAACTGGTGTGGTCACTTCTTTCTAAAAACATTAAAACTCTTCCTAAGGATCTGTGAGCACCTTTTCAGAAATAAGAACTAATGAGAGAGCTACGTGTCATCATTAAACCACAACACATTAATTGGAAATCTCTTCTTCACCTTTGCAGTGGTCATTTGTTGTTGCTACAATCACAGAAATTCCACCAGTTGCCTTTCTTCCCAATTTTGTTGTTCAGAGAAAAGTTCTGAAGCCTCTACGAACCCAGACAGGAGGAACAATAATGGTAAGATGCTCTCGATCCACTTTTATCATTTTTAAATTTGTTCATCAAACACTGTAAACCTAGGAGTTGTGGTGTTTATATAGCTCAGGTTGTCAGCCTTGGACAGTGCTGCCGTGCCAGATACAGGAACAGGGTTTATTGCAGCTCCTAGATGTGGAAGGTGAGTTAGACTGGGAAATACAAAAGTTAACCAACTTTTTTTAAGGACCATTTAAGGATTTGAATTCTGAAAGAATCTGATGGGTTCTGGATAAGTCTTTAGATGTATTGGATTATGGTGATAGGCCAGGTAACAAAAGTGCTGCCTGCTTTAGTAGGCATGAACTGGCAAAAGCAGAGATGGGGAGGAGGAGGGAGAAAGAATTTCATGTAGTTCAAGGTGCTTAAAAATATTTGGTTGTCACTCAGCAAGTCCTGCTGAGCAGGGACCTGCAGGGTTTCCTCTCATTACAGCCATGCTGTCACTGCAAGATTGTCACAGGAATGAAGGTAATGATCTGAGAAAGAGGAACTTGGGAAGAGTTTAGAGCTTCCTGATGCTCTGCCTTGGATATTTCTTGACAGGAGCTCAGTGTGTGTGAAGACTCTTTCAGCTTGGTTCCAGCTAGGCAATACTTTTCTCTACTTCAGTGATGTTTTTCACTGTGCTTGTGTTCTCTTTAACTCCCAGGTGTGTGTTCACCAGTTAGAAGTCTGCTCAGGTAGAGGAGGCACCTACTAATGGTCTAGTTTTTCTCATGGCTCCTGAAACACAGATGCCACTCCTGGGCACTTTGGGATTCATCTTGAGGCCATGGTCTGCTATTTTTACCCTTTTTTTTTCATTATGAGGAAATAGGAATGTACTTTAAAAGCAATTTTGATTCACGAGACAATAAAATTTGTACAGTGCAAGTCAGAAGTGCAATTTTCTGTTATTCCTGATAGGCCTGTTTATTACAAAAATTCCTGTTGAGTTTCTCTACTTTTTAATGATATTTTAGCAATATGGGAAGATTGGGTTTTGGTGAGGAATCCCTAGGAAGTGTGATAAATCGCAGATAATGTGTTCTCCCTGGGACTTAATGGGTTTTATAGTTCAGAAACTGCAATCTTTCCCCAAGATCTAATTTGTGTAAGTTGGCATGATCATAGCAGGATCATGTTTACCATGCTGGTAGTTGTCCTAATACTGAATTAAAACCATTCAAATGTAAATATTGGTTATAAAGACTTCATAACTCTCTGAACTTCATTTTGGATGTGATGTGTAATTTTTTATTTCCATGACTATGGACAAAAAATAATCAATTTTTAAAATGTTTTCTCTCCCCACTTTTTTCACTAGTAACCTAAAGTAATACTACTTTCAACAGACCAGTTAAGGAATGCTGCACTTAAACACTTGTTTGACTCTTCCTGGCCAAAATAATCAGAATTTTCAGTTAAAATTCCATCATTTAAGACTTGCCTATCTCTTGTCTGTCAATACTTTCCCTTCCCTGAATGTCATTCAAGTTCAAAGGAGAGATACAGGCACAGTTTTCCTGTACAAGGGGGGAAAAGAGCAATAATATTCTATGCCCTGCATGTTCTATCATACAAAAAATAAAAGAAGTGCCAGGACATAACTTCACTCTGGAGCACTCATCTGGTCCCATCCCTAGCTGGAACAATGTTTTTTTATGTCTGTGTTCCAGGATTTTGAGCTTACATACCTCTATTTGTGCATGAACAGGAAGGACATCAGGAGCTTCTTCCTCATTTTTTACTCTTCCCAGCACTGCACTTTCCCTTTTCCTGCTGCCAGAGAAGGAAATATAGATGACATAGCAAATACTCTCTCAGCTCCTTCTGCTGAGGGTAGCTTTGTTAAGGGTTGTACTCAGGGATCTGGTTCAGTGGCAAAACATCTGAAAATTCCACAAGCATGTCGGAATGCCAGGAGTGATTTGGGGTGGAAGCAGATGTTAAGTGTTGCCTCATTCATATATGGAATTCCAACTGTAATTTTTTTTTTTAAGGCAGGAAAGCTTGCTGTGGATAGAGGCTGGGCCATCAACGTGGGTGAGTACAAATTCAGTGATACCCTAAATAGTGTGTTAAAAGCATCTGATTTTCATTTACATCTCTTTGCAAAGCCCATCAATGTTTGTAGTGTCTGGCTTTTGTGTAGTATGTAGCTTTTCACCTCTTCATCGTTTTTCTGTGCAGGGGGTGGTTTCCATCACTGCTCCAGTGACAAAGGGGGAGGATTTTGTGCATATGCTGACATCACACTGGCCATCAAGGTAAGAACTGCTCTTAAACCACTGTTTTCTGCTGTTTGTGCAAATGGAGGAGAAATCCACATAAATGCCTAAGAACTAATTTACACCTTAATAGGAGAAAATGAAGCCATTTCCAGATGGGCAGGAGTATGTAGAGTTGTAAAGCGAAAGGGAAGAGTTGCAGGGGTCAGAATTATCACTGTAAATAGTCATCACTGTAATTGCATTGATAATGTTGTCTTGCAAAAACCACTCCAAATTCAACCAGATGGATTTCTAATACCCTCAGAGATAATTCTCCTGGCCTTGCAGGTGAACCTGGACATTCCACATTGATTTCAGTGGTTACAGTCAAGACAAATGAAGAGACAAAAATCCCCTCTCTGAATCAAGCTGCACCATACAGGGCTCAGACTGGTTCAGATTCAAAACATGAATAAAAATGTGAGTGACTCCAAAATAGTCACCAAGTGGGAATGAATACATTTGGTATTTAGCTGTTGAATGGCTGAAGTAAGAGCCTTCTGCAATTAGGGCTTATTTTTATCAAATGAGCTATGGTATATTTGTATACTAGAATATTTATAAAGTATCAGTAATAATCAAACATGAAAGAGCTCTAATGATTGCAGCACACCATGTGACATAACATCTTAATTTCTGTACATGGTAATTTGCAGAAAAGTAATCCACAGTGTTCTTTTTTCACCTACCGTTAAAATACAGATTGAGAAATTATAGTGGGTGACAGTTTGTACAAAATCTTTGGGTTTTACCATGCCTATATTAAAGATGGTAACTTAGCAAAGTTAAGACTCAAAGAAGTAAAAACCATTTTTTTTCTTCCCAGGCAGAATAAGAAATAAATTCTGTCACTAAAAGTGGCTCTAAGGCATGCAGTCCTTACAGGAGCTTTTCCTAAACACTGAATTTTAGGCTGTTGCAGTTGGATGCTGTCACCATCAGCTCTGTGATCCCTGGGTGGGCCTGGCCTCTTTCTTTTATCTGATGGAAATATATAGAGTTTTTATTTTAACAAAAATTACCTTTTAATGTCAAATAATGAGATGTTTATATTAAATGTATGAGAATCATATCTCAGTTTATTCAGTGACTGAAACAAATAGATGTGCCCTACATTCAAATTCCAACAGTCATGCACTGTGCTGTCTTCAAGCCTCCAGTTCAATCTGTCATGTAACTTCATAAATTTTTCCATGTTTTTGCTTGCTTATATATCCAGTTCTTATTTGAGAGAGTACAAGGAGTGTCTAGAGCCACAATTATTGATCTGGATGCCCATCAGGTGAGTAGTTTACCTATATTCAGTGCTGCAGATGTTTTGCTTAAAATACAAGTGTGTGATAAATACCTTTTTTTTAATACAAACATAAAATCACAGAATACAAAGTTAACTGTGAGGAGTTAATTCTTCAATTATTTTATGGTCCAAAAGGCTCTTAAGCCAGTTTAATAAAATTAACCTGAGTTGCAGTTCCATCATGTGGCTGCATGTAAAAATCTTGCTGCGCTGCACTCCCAGTCTCCAGGGGTGAGAAACAAGGATCTCTCCAGACACAATCCCAGTTAGTTCCGAACGCCTGGTCACTGCAGCAGCCTCTGGAGGGGAGGGATTTGACCTTCAGTGGTTTAATTTTAAGCCTAGCTTCAGGCTAACGAAGTAAGGGATCCATTCCTCTTCACCTGGTGATTTACTGTGGTACTGAGATCAGGTCTCAGCTTTGGTGGGATTTGCAAAATAAATTCTGAAAGGATGGAGATAGTATTTTTAGAAAGGCAGTGAATGCACCAAAGTGATGTCCAACCTGAGGCATTTCAGGTGACTTATTATGTGTAAAGAAACCATTCTTACACAGTTCTATAGCACTAAGGAAGCCTAATGGCTGCAAGTTTTTAATCTTCTCTCGTTTCTCTTATGTGTCCTAAAATCATCACGATAGCAGGACACAGATTATGCAGTAGAAAGAAGTTTTGTGTTCATGGTTCTCTTCAGCCTCTCTGTCAGGCCATGGATTTGTTTGATGCTGTATCAGGATGGTTTGGTTTTGAAAAATTCCTGGAATGTGTTTTGGTTTTCAGATGTGCTGTGAGTCTCAGTGTGCACATTGAAACACCTGTTGTTCACTTTCTTTGGGGGATGAGAGGTGTCTGAAGTAGCTCAGCAGATCCTGTTTAAGCATGCAGATATTCTCATTTATGACTGTTCCAATTCTTAGTGCAATGGTGAGTTTCACCTCTCATGAGGAAACGGTTCTCCCCAGAGGCTTTCATATTCCTAGGCTTGTGTGCATGAACCATTTATTTGTGGACCAAAGATGCTGAAGAAATAATAGAGTTGCCATTTGTCAGCATGAAAACTGAATTACAGCAGATGTATCTATGGAAATGTCTGTTTCTGTACTTTAAGTGGAATTCTGGGGAGCATGGCTGTGGTCCTTTATGATACATTGATTTAAACAAAATTATCTTAGTGATTGCTGTGGTAAAATGATTTTTATATTAGTGAAAATAAGTGAGAGCCAAAAGAATAGTATTTAAATTCAGAAATGGGGAGGGAGAACTATTCCAGCTCTAAATCCAAGTTTTCTCTCAAGCATCCCTCTTTACATCCAGTACAATTTTTTGTAGGGAATTTCTGATGTTAAACTGTTGGGTTGTTACTGTTTGTAATTTTTCCAGGGAATACTTACCTCACCAAGGCTTGAGTTATCAGGAGAGCTGTGGTCTGCTTTATTTATTCATTAATTCTTACATAAGAACACTCAGTATTCCTGCAGCAGTTGAAAGTGACATTTTCTTGCACAGTTGGAAGATGATAGATCTCTTTGGTGGTCACAGTTGCTTTTGTGATGCTCTTGAGGACAATTAGCATCTGATTTTTGCTTATTTTCCTTACATGTGTAATGAGATTGATGCAAATTACCTTCAGAGAGACAAGGATTTTATTTGTGGTAATATCTGCAGTCTTTAAACTGATACTGTCAAGCCCCTCAAAACTCCACACCTGAAAATAATCTCCAGGACTATAAATAAGACAATGGCATGGGAGTTCTGAATATTAGAACTTTTGTAGTGTTAATTGCTCTAGAATTTGCAGTGTATTTAATTCTGTGTTGGCATGCTAGGAATAGCTAACTGTAAATTTCCTTCAGGGAAATGGCCATGAGAGGGACTTTATGGATGATCCTCGGGTTTATATTATGGATGCATACAATAGATATATTTACCCTGGGGATGGTTTTGCTAAACGTGAGTATAATTGAAATTCATCTTCCCAAATGTACTAGACCTACTGTGTTGTTACATAACTTTTTTATTTACTACTAAGCTTCCTTGCAACGCTGTTACCTAGATTTCTTTTTTTAATTATTTTTATTTTCACATCATTTTCACTGCTCACTGTGATATATCACAATAGTGTTCATGCTGTAGTGCTTTCCCTCACTTCAGGAATGACTTTCTGGAGTGCAGGCTGTGGGGAGGTGTCAGTGGATATTGTTGGCAGTCCATTCCAAAACTTGGAGCAGCAACTTGAATAATCCTTTGACTTGAAGTGAGTTGTTAGAACTTCATCTTTCCCTTACATTACATTTATGAGAGAACTCATTGAGGATTGGCTGATACTGAGTAAAAAGGTTTCATGTTCTTTTGAGAGTGAAGTTACAACGTGTTCAGGTGTTGCCTCGCCAGTAGAACTTGTTTAAGAGCGTGAAAGAAAAACCTGCATCTGAATGTGACACAAGGTGGGAAGCAAAGCAAGTCCTGGGACAGAACCATGGAATTTAAAGTTGGAAAGTCCCTCTGAGGATGAGTCCAACCATTCTTCCAGCACTGCCACCACTGACCAGTGTCCCCAAATGCCACATCCACATTGTTAAATCCCTGCAGGGATGGGGACTTCCCCCTTCCCTGTCATCCCCACCTTAGGAGCTGGTGCTTGATTTGGTTTGTTTATCCCTGCTGTGGTGTTTGTGTCTTTTGACCTGCCACAATTAATTAGTGGGGCTTTGATAATGGTTAAATTGGAATGCAAAAGCCCCAAGTTTATTTGGTCTTTGATTCTGTTACACTGTCATTTATTACAGCTTAATTTGTTGACTGAGCCAGGGGTTGCTGGGGGAGTTGTTCTGCTGTTGGATTCCTTCAATGATGATGTTCTTCTGAAAAACATACTTCATTTGGATTCTTGACAAGAGTTAGGTGCAGTGCATTTCACTGTTGTCTTTTGACTAGTAAAGATATTAAGAATTTTAGCATTTCAAGGTTTTAAGCTAAAAAATGACCATTTAAAGTACACCATGTCTGGAGGCAGACAAATTGCAAGCAAATATGGGGGCTTTTCCCCCAAGAAAAGCATCCTTTTATTCATATATTTTATTCATGGCAGCATTTGAACAGATGGATTAAGACCAAAACAGAGTCAGTCCTATTTAGCAAGTCTGAACCACTGAGCTGCAGTACCACACTGAATACCAGCATTCCCTTTCTGCAGATGAAGAGTGAGGTGCACAGGGCTGGGCCAGAGCCATGTGAATATATAGTTCCTTGAAGTTTGCATAAGAATGTCTAAATAGGATTTTTGTGGCTAAGTCCTTTAAAACCTTACCAATAGGTGACCAGGCAGAGATGGGATCACAGGGGGAATCTCTTTGCAGAGGCTTGAACATGAGATTTTGAATCCTTAGGGTAAACTCCAATTGATCACTGTCTCCTTGGACTTCCTGCCCGTTTTTCCAGGTTTTATTGCAGGAATCTCTTCTACACATTTTTTTGCCCCATGGACTTCATTAGAAAAGGGAGCAGCTCACCTTGCCAATGCTAAGCCATAAGCATATTGAGTCCCTGGGTGAAGCAGTGTGGAATTACACAGGCTTAGGAGGAGAAAGGAGGGATGAGGAATAGGATTGGTTCACTGAAGGGTAAGCAGGAAAGGCTGGAACTCTTAAGAAACCATAAAGAAGCAAAAATCATTGAAACTTATGTTGATGCAATATAAAATAACAGGATGAAAAAAAAAAAAGCTTCACCGATGCTGAACCAAGATGAAAAGCAGAACAAAAGGCAGCAATCACAACAGTAATTAAATGTCATTCTGTGTTGAGGGCATTCTTGCACACTTGGTGGGGGCTGAATCCATATTTGAGATGTGAGACTCCACATCATTTAGTGTGAGGAAGAAGTAATGCCTTGGAGCAGCTCTGGCATGGCTTTGATTAATTCAGAGGTAGAGTCACACATCCCTCCATAAAAGCACCCGAAACTCAGCTGCATAACCTTGGGTTTCTTTCCTTTACCTTCTCAGCCTTCATTTTCTACTTCTTTATTAGAAGCATTAGAAATAATTTGATTTAAATTAAGAATTGCTATTTGCTCTTCTGGTAGGATTACAGGGTAAGAACATTAAATTGAAAATGCTTGGGGCAAAGCTGAATCTTGTACATTCATAAAGCAGTTCACATAAATTCATGATCCCTTGCTGTGAAGTTTTGAGTGTTGTGATAAAAATAAAACATCGTCATAATTTCTCAGTGATATTTATCTTGTTTTTCCCCCAGCTGTTTCCTCTGCAATAGCAGTTCAGTGTTCTTTTTGCCTTACACTTTATTTAGGTTACTTTTAAGTTAATAATTTTCTTTATGAGTTCTCTGCTGATTGGTAACTGGACTTGCAGATCAGCTGTTTTTCAATAACTTTTCCATTTGCATCTCAGATTATTTTTTTTGCACATCTAATTTTCTGTCTTCAATGGAATTTTTTAAAGGTCATTGTGCTTTACATTTGCTGAGAAAACAAGCAGTTGAATAGTTTCCTTTAATTCCTGTTTCTGTGAAAATGCAATGTACTGAGAGAGCTTCCAGAAATGTATTTTTTTCACTTGCTTACCTAAATTGTGCATTTTCTTTCAAAGCAATGCCTTGTTTATTGAGCAGTGCTTGCTTGCTCTGTTGTCCCTCAGGTGCCATAAAACGCAAAGTGGAGCTGGAGTGGGGCACAGAGGACACTGAGTACCTGCAGAAGGTGCACACCCACGTGGAAGGAGCCCTGAATGAATTCAAGCCTGACATAATTGTTTACAATGCTGGCACTGACATTCTGGATGGAGATCCCCTGGGAGGCCTGGCCATTTCCCCCCAGGTGTGTGACCTCGGAGCAGCACAGCCTCCCCGGGGCTGCAGGGAAGGACACTGCCCTCAGGACAGCATGGTCCTGTCACAGACACACATCCCCCTTGCCTTTTCACCCTGCTCTTCCTTCTTGTCTCTCCCTGACTCTGAATATTTTTGTTCTTCTGGTGCCTGTTCCCATATCATTCATCTTCTCTCTAAAGTACGCTGATTGCCAACACCCAGACAGTAACCAGAGAGATACGTATATTTTCACACTTCACCTGACTTCCATTTTCCCGGCTTGGTTTGTTCCTTCTTTGGTTCTTTTTTCCCCTCACATAACCCATTTTGCAATGTATTTCTTTTGTCACCTGCCCCCAGTGTGTATCTTACACTTAATTTCTTCTGTAGCACTCCCAGTTGTTTTAAACTACCCTCATGGTTATAACAATTTTGGGCAGCCTGGCTGTGTGTTCTTAGCAAATGAACAGTTATTTTCCTTTTCTTGATCCTTTTCTTTATACACCATTTACTTTCCCCAGTTTGGTACCAGACTCAAATTTTGGTTTATTCTGTGAAGCTTCATAGAAGTCTTCATCTTTCTGCTTTTCTTAAAATAAGCAAATTTACAGTTCTCTTACTTCCTCTATGGGTTTTGGTAATTCCTTCTTTGACAGTTCCTCTGTGCTATCTCTCTCCTGTTTCACATTTAGGTCTCTTTAATGGCCACCAGATCAATAGAGAAAAGTGCTTGTTTGATCTGTGAGTTCTCAGATTCCCCTCTTTGAGCCACCACTTGATCTATTCAGTTTTAATTCTGTTCAGTTCTCTTGCATGAAGAAAGAGCTGAGGGGCTTGGACTTGTTTGGGACCTTGAAGAGGAGATGGCCTGAGGTGTGAGGTGAGGTTTGGTGAAGCAGAGCCCTCTAGAGAGCAGTAGCCACCAAGGGAAGTGGCAGCTTGGTCATAGGGAGATACTTCGAGATTTTCCTCTTCAGAAAAATCCAAATTTCTGCACTTTGTGAAGGAGCAGTCTTAACTGCCAAGAAAAATGAGTTGCTGTAGTTTGCTGGGTTCTGTGCAGACAGAGAATGTGAGGATGGGGGAAGAAAGGTGAAGCAGCTTCCCTGGCCACGAGGTGAGGTAAAAGGCATTCTCTGCACAGCTGGAGGGAGTTCAGGCCTTGAGTGTCTGCTCTGAGGGCAGGGCTCTTGTCTCTGGTGTGCAGGCTTGAAATCCCAGTGCTGGAAAGGCAAATGCCTGCACAGTCCCTCTCTTCAAAAGTCCTCAGTCCAGGCTTCAGTTCTGCTCCTGAAGATGTCATTTGTATTTTAAGCTCCTGCTGCAGTGTTAGTTGTGCTCAGAATGGGGCTCCTCAGAGTGCTCTGAGTGGTGGTTTCCTGGTTCTTGAGGCTGTAAAAAAGCCTGTGGTGCATCAGCTGAGTCCCTCTTCCCTTTGTTTGGAAGTGGGAGCTGTGCCAGGCTGTTGTTTTCCACAGAAATGTGGGAATAAGTGCATGTTTTCCCCTCAGTTCCTCCAGGCTCCCCCTGGAGCTGCTGGAGCAGTGAGGCTCCTGTGAGCAGGGGTTGCTTCCAGTTTTGGTGTGGGATAATAGTGATTCATCCACTGCTGGGTCCTCAGGGCCCTGCAGCTCCTTCTGGAATTCTGTTGCTTCCTTTTTGGATCTGTTTCTAATAGAATTCTTCAGTTTCCTTTGTCTTACTGTTCATTTGTTATTCCTGGTTCTTCCACAGGGCTGTGTCAGACTGTTCAGTGAACAATATTCTTGGATGGTTTTACAAGATACTTTTTTTCTGCTACATTTGTGTTTTATTCTTTCCCTTTACCATCTGTTTGTGGTCTAATTAATGGTAGGGTGTTATTTCTTGATGTTCATCCACTCTTCCTGTAACCAGCCTGAGCAGTGCATGTTCATTTTGAAACACTTCTGCTGCTGCTGCTTGAATTTTTTGCATTTGATTGTATTGTGATGCCTTTTCCCTTCACCAGCTTTGCAGTTATTTAAGTTTTGAGCTGTGCATTGTAAGCTGTTGTCACTTGTGTTGTACATTCTTTGGGTTTTGGGGGTTTTTTCGGAGGAGTTCTAATGAGTTGCATGTATCTGGAACTCTGCTTTTACAAAAGTAGATTTTAATTCTGTTCTCATTCATTCCTGAAGTATTTTTCAACCTCATGTGCTTATTTGAAACCCAGAAGACTCATACTGTGCTCTTGCCTGGGTTCAATGACAGTCCAGCACCTTTTGGTCAGCAGTCTTTGTTATCTTTCAATTCCATACCCTTCTCTTAGTAAGAAATTACTTAGAATTTATTTTCCTTTTTATGGATTTAGCATTGCTTACATTCTGCACTTCCCCTTCAGCCATAGATTCTTCTAGCATTAACCACAGGCTCTTATTGCAGAAACTGGGACTTAAGATGCAGCCAGTGATTGTGAATGTGTAAAACCTGATTTGAATTTTGGGTTCTTCTGTAGGATTGTGACATTTTCATCAAGTTACTAAACTTTTGATAGACAGTGCTGTGCAAGTTGAGCACAAACTAAAGCACTGTGAATTCAGAGACTCTTTCCTAGTCTCAATTCCTCACCTGGGCAATAGGTGTAAAATTTGCAATCCGTTTAGACTTTATGGCCTTTGAGTAGGAATTCTTGTAGGAACTTGTTTTGATAAAGACTTTTATCTGCAGTGTCCTCTAAAACAAGGCAAGGATATTTGATTTGCTGGGAGTTTTGGGGAGTGGTGTGATTGAATTTTTTTCATGATTAGGCATGCAAACCAGCTAACAGAACTTCTAAATGGATTTTTAATGGCTACTGTAAACTGTAAGGCTTAAACACTTAAGTGTTTAACGCACATCCAACATTCTAAATCCATAGACCACAGGTTAGAGCTGAAGCATCATGTTGCTATCACTTATATTTTGCTGTGGTGACCTTGCAGGGCATTGTGAAGAGGGATGAGGTGGTGTTCAGGGCTGCCAGGAGCCGCGGGATCCCCGTGCTGATGGTGACATCCGGAGGGTACCAGAAGAGGACGGCGCGGATCATCGCCGACTCCATCCTCAACCTGCACAGCCTGGGGCTCCTGGGCAGGCAGCCGGCTGCCTGTGCTCTTGGGAGTCCCAGCCTGGATCAGATGGTCACAGACTCTGCTAAGGACTTCAGCAACTTGTCGCTGCAGTGACAGGTCACTGAATGTTAGTCACATAACACAGAGGCAATACAGAGTAACTCTGTCTAACTCCTGAATTTATCTTGAGCTAAGGCAATACATCCTTTTAAGCCAATTGAGATATGCACTCAAGGATACTGTCTTTGTGTCTTAATATTGCTGTAGAAAGCTTAATTTGCTTCTCTGATTAGTATGGGGGGGTCTGTTATGTTGGAAGAACTATGCAGTTGGTAGCCAAAGACTGTCCCAGACCTGTTTCAGATGGTGCAGCATGGTCTCAGGTGGGAGGAATACGGACTAAAGCTACTGTTTTGTGGGGTTTTTAAATACTGCATTTTATTTATTGCTTTTTAAATTGAAATACTGTTATAAAACGAGTTCTGTGCAGACTTCAACTTTCGGTTTAACACTAAAGGGAAGTGCAATACTGTAAAAGCCAGGGCAGTTTGTTTATGCCCTGAAGCCATAAACAGTTAGAAGGGATGTTTGTAAATTCATAGTTTATTCCTGTTGTTGACAGTGACTTAAATCTTGCTCATAAACACCTTGTGAAATAGAATATGAAACACCTTTGGCTCGATATGCAAATGAGCCTTAAGGGCTCACCATTACCAGTCAGGTGTTCCAAATGCTCTGCATGTGACAGGCAGTAGTTCCTATGCACTGTAACTCACAGACAGAGAAACTACAGTCCAATGACAGCTGATAATACAGTTCTCAGCAATCCTACAGAAAAAACTATGTAGAAATACAGGCTGTCTTATTATTGCCAGCTTGCCATGTATAAAACAGTGAGGAGTACATTTAAATTATTTTTCTGCAACTAGTGCTGTGTTTTTCACTTGCTCAGAGATCAATGGTACTTCTAGTTGCAGTCATAGTTGATAAGCAAATCCTTCATTTTTCTTGTTCATCGAGGAATGCAGTGACATTTCTACATTAAGATAATGTACTAACTTTATATGGAGCTTTTAGGAGGATTTGGGAACAAAATAGTGTATTCAAATTCAGTTGCACTACCTGGGAAGTTTGGCTTTGTTCAAGTTGGTATATTTTGCATTAGGTACTGTTTGTAGCAGTGGGTTGTAAATGTACTAAACTGTATATTTTGCAAGAGCTTTTATAACTTTCACTGATTTGTACTACAAGTTTTACATTATGTTTAGGTTGTAGCCGTCCTGTGAGGGAGCACCAGGATTTTCCTTGTAGTAGAGTTATTGTGTAAGCTATTTAAGGAATGTTTAATTTTAATTATAATACTTACCTCATGTAGTGTTCATGTTTAGATCATGGGGTTTGTCCATTGTAGGAATTGCACAACTGCTATAAATACCTGCTTTAAATCAGATCTGACCTATTGCACTAAGCTTGAGTTGCTACACTGGGATTAAAGAGCACTTTTAATTTTCTTACTAGAAGGACCATCAGAGTACAACTAATGTTGAAATTTATTTTTTCTATACTGACATTACTGAAAGATGTTGTTCTTTCATATAATTTTTATAAAATTCTAGATTACATTTCTATGAACTAAACCCCCATCATAGTCTTTCCCCATACATGGTCTTTCCCCAAACATTTGCTGTTCGTGTTAACATGTTTCTATAATTTTCCCTCAATGGAGATTAAAATGATGTTGAACAATGCTGACTGACTTCTTGTCACTTCAAGTGGATCTTGGCTGTCAAAAAGTTGGACTGGAACAGTTTATGGAAAAGACAAGAAGATGTATTTTTCATACTTAAAATGTGTCTGAAACTACAGTGAGTCTCAAGGGTGAGTAATACAAGGTTTGTCAACAGCTTCTCTGAGAGTTCAGTGGTGACTCCTTGAAGAGAGCTTGCAAGTTTTGTTTTGCAAACACTTTTTGAGATGTTGTTACAAGGGGTTAAAGTCACTTTATAACTCCCAAGTTCTATTTCATTACCTACCTTGTAAGTCCTAATCTAAGTATTTTAGTATTAGAGGTGTTAAACTGAGCTTCTGGTAAGGTTGCAGTAGTTTTAGAGGCTTTTTATAAATCAGTGTCTTTTCAGAGATCTGAATGTTTGCAGCAGAGCCTGCTGGCTCCCAGGCTCACCTGTGAAATTTCTCATAAGCAGCAGAAACATTGACTGCATTTCAGTGTTCATTGTAAAGTTACAATTGGAACACACACCACTCCTTCATATTTTCAAAATTTAGTGCCTTAATACAGAAAAGGAAGAACACTGTGTGTGGAATTTGATCTTTAAAAGTTCCTGTATCTTACCAGATATATATACATGGTGTTCTGTGCTTTAATTGGGTTCCTCTGCTGCAGTCATCTCTGTTAGATGAATAAACCAGTGCACAACGCTTTCAAATGATGCAGTTATTACTCATGAGCTATTTATAAATGGACTGTAAATATGGCTGGTCATGTACACAATCACAAAAATTATACAGGAGCTAGAGACATGTCAGGGGCTGAGGAGTTGGAGTCTGTCAGGTGGAGAGGGTTTGAGGTACCAATAAATAACTCATGGAGGGACAGGGAGGCTGCAAATCCTAGAAAATAATTTTTTTTTTTTGGTGAGAGGTTTCCAGAGGAAAATTGGTTTGACCTATATAAAAAGATACACATTTCCCCAAACCATTTTAGTGTTAAAGGCCATGTCAGCTGTTTACGTTTGCTTTGAGTATTTTCTCATGAAGTGCAGAGCTGTGCTGCAGATGACCAAGATGCACAATCTCTGTCTTTACAAACACAAGCAGAGGCATTGAAACTCTGGATTTGACTGTGTGAGAGTTAAAGAGGAAACTACCATTGCTGCTGGTATCTGTATGTATACATCTCTTTATTCTGCACTGCATGGTGATAGTTTAACAGGTTTCTCCTGCCACCAGGGATTGGATTAACTCCTCCTTGCAGAGAGAGGCTGGTGAGGAAACTTCCTGAGCTTTTTGCCACCAAATAACCTGGACCCAGCATTCCCAGGCCAGTTTACAGCTGGAAGTCCCTAATGTGTAAGCACAGCACTGAATTTAGAGAGGAACATGGGCTTGTTCCTTCTTCAGGTTTCATGAGCTTGCCTTGCTTTTTGCCAGTTCAAGGCAAACAATAGCCTTCATTGTCCTGAAGATAAAATCTGGGAGAGAATGTCTCTGAGAGGAGTAAGGCTCCTAATGAAGCATGTGATGGCTGAGTTGTCAGCTAATTATCTTTTCCATCTGTTACTTAATAGAATTCTGCAACACTGGGATTTAAGGTTTGTCAAGTTTTGCTGTCTTTCACTCTAAACCTGGGCATGTCTGCCAAGGCCAACAGTGAAATGAGCATATTAAGATAATAAATCTCGAGCAAGCTGCCTGAATTATTTATATTTGATGAACAAGGTTGCAAGTAGAATTGGGGTGTCTTTTGGGTTGCTGGAGGTGGGAGTGCTTTAAGAGTTGAATACTTTCATATTCAGCTTTAGCTGTGGGAACGTTTGAGCCTGAGACATGAAAGAATGCAGACCTTTCAAAATACGGTATGTGAGCAAAAATGTATGATTTAGTGTTTCCATTTCCATAGAGGAAATAGCAATGCTCTGCTTGAACCAAATAATAAATTTCCTTTAAACTTAGTCATATGATGGTCAGGGAAACAAATTCCCTCTCAAACCCTGTCAAAGAAGCTGAGGGCAAAGTTGGATGTCTTAAAGCCATCTGCTACCTACAGAACATGGTTCCATTAGTCACTTAGAGGAGGATTGCATTTTTCCTCTTTTTAAAGGCTTTTTTTAACAGGCTTAGAATAAGAGATAGAAATGTTTGTCAAATTCATAAAAAAATTACCAGAATCTGAATTGGATTTGTGGTCGCTGCACTGTCAGACCAGTTGTAAGCATGACTCAGTCTTGGACAAACCCACACCTTTTCCTTACAGAGAACTGGGGGGCAGTATCATCAGAGTTTCTGCTTTTGAGCTTGAAATTGCAGAATCCCAGAACAGTTTGGATTGCGAGGACCTCAAAGCTCATCCAGTGCCACCCCTTGTCATGGGCAGGGACACCTTCCACTGTCCCATGGTGCTCCAAGCCCTGTCCAGCCTGGGCTTGAAGTGCCTGAGGTTCAGCATGTAATACATCTTTCCGACCTCACGTCATACAGAAATGTGCCAGGAAAGGGCCATTTTGGTTCTCCTGTTACTGTGAAATGCATCTTGAGCTCTCTGTGTAGCACTAAACATGGAAATAACTGGGAGCAGCCTTTGATAGGATGAGGAGAATAGTGCCGAATCATCCCTGGGTGCAATCAGGGCTTGGAATAAATACAGCTAAAGCAATAATTAGCACTGTTGCCTTTACATCTCTTAAGCCCGAGGCAAAAAAGATCTTTGGGTGCTGCTTGGGGTGTTAAAAGTGTGAGGGAGATGCAAAGGGAATTTGTGGCCGGCGAGCTGCTCAGTGTTGGAGCTTGTGGAGCAGTCCTGGGGCTCTGCTCAGGATCACCATCTGCAGCATTGCAAACAGCTGGAGCCCACAGAGAAGAGTCCTGCTGACAGTGACTGCCAGGAGTCAGCAGGACTGGTTTCAGACAGGTTTCCTCTTGGTTTGTACAAGGGATGGTTCAGTCCAGATTTTGAATTTAGGGAGACTCAGTTACATCACGTTGAAGCAGATGTTCCATTTCCAGTGACCCACTTAAAACCTGCTCCCACCAAAGTGTTTCTTATTCCTCAGCTCATGGGGTGATCTATGTGCTGAGAGTCAGAAATGTCTGTCTGTGGGCTATGGCAGGACCAGGCAGAAGTTTCTAAGGATGATCCTGTCAGGAAATGTGCAGTCCTGGATTAGCATCACATCATAACAGAGTGCAGGTTTATTGAACAAGTACAGTAATGTTGTAAGAGATGTGGTATTAAAACGAAGTTGTTTAAAATTTTGTTGCATTTACAACAGATTAAGTGCTCTGCAATGAACAGCCCACAAGTGCTCAGTTTACCAAGCGGTGGGCTACTGTGTAAATCCTTCCACGAGCCCTTTCTTGGTCCATTTCATTATGCAACATAATTGTGTGGCCAGGCTTGTTTCCAGGAAATCCCCTCTCTGCTCCTGTGGCAATCTCACCATCATCAGGCTCTCCCTGCAGGGAAGAGTGAAAAAGCATGGCAGTGGGAAAGATGACCAGTGTTTACAAGCAGCTGATGGGAATCCCAGCTGCTTTGGTGGGGTTGCATAACCTTGGAGTGGGAAATGCAGTGCCCCGAGGAGAAGGCAGTGCCAGTGAGCCTCTCCATGGGAATGCTGTCAGGTGAAGTGTTGGCATTGTGTGCATGGTCACATTTAAACCCTCCAGTCTGTCCTTGCTGAGTTCCTTGCTTATGCAGGAGGGCCTGGTGGGTTTATATTGTAATTGGAGTAAATATCTCTTGAATGTGTGTTGAATTTGGAAGTCTGATGCGGCTGAATTAAAATGTGATTAGGTTTTCTGTCTCCACTGCAGACGCTGTAAGTGCTCTGGAGAACCGTTTAATAATGTTGAAGGCTGGCCTGCTGCTTTTGGTTGAAATGCAGCTCAAACTATGCAATGCTCTGAGAAATTCCAGGACTCCCACTAGGTCAAAAATATTTCTCTCAACGCTAGCATTTCAAGTTTCCTAGTAACATGTCTCCATATATCACAATCCTTATTGCTTGGAAAGCCACCAACTTTGCAATAAGCTGAGAGTTTTTGTTACATGTGCTGGATGACATTCTCTACGTAGAGAGGTCTGATTAAAACAATTTCCATCCCTTCTGGTTTCAGACAGCATTTGTGTTACATGCTTCTGTTTTACTGTGTGTTACATGCTTTGGATGAGATTAATTTAGTTACACTATTTATCTAGTCTAATTCTATTAATTACAGTGTTTTTAATCAGCTTAACCTGGGATAATATGTCCAGGATCCAGTCACTTAAATCTGGCCTGAAGCAGAAATGAGCATATTTTCAGAATTTTACTCGGCATAAATCAAAACACTGTGGACAGGACAGGAGATCCTAAAAATCCCTGAGCTAGTCGTGTTGTGGTGACCATGCCGACTGGGACTCGATAATGTCTCAGTTCAGTACAGCAAACCTTTGGGAGACTTGTGTCCAGCTGGTCTTATTATGGACTGTCACTTTGCTGGGGACAATACAGAAATGCTCACTTTATGCAAGGTAAGACCTGCAGTGCCCCTGTGCTCTGGTCTGAAACTGGCTGACAGCACGGCTGCAGTCTCACCCAGACCTTTCTTGCCTTTGGCACTTTTGATTAAGTTGTTCAGAGATAGTCCAATAGATTGTTTAATGACTCATTTTCAGCTGAAAGAACAGTGTGATTTGCGTGTGGGACCAAAAACCTCTGTTTGTTTATGCACCCAAAGACACTGATAATACAGTAGTCTTATAGTAAAAAAGGGCACTAATGTTCCATGGAGTCTCAGTGTACTTAGTATTTATGACTCTGTGATGTGCTGGATCCCCTAGACCCCACTTATTCTACATGTGCTCAATTTGAACTGATTTCGGCAGTCTTCACAGTGAGTGGCTGATGCTCTCTTATTTCAAGAGAATCTTGGGAGGCAGAGTTAGAACATTCCATATTCCAGGCCTCCCAGCAGCTTCTCTGTGTGGTGCAGACTTGTCCATGCCTGCCCAGTTCCTGCAGCAGCGCTGTGTTGACACTGGGAGGTGTCTGTGTGTCTTCGTGGCTTCTTAAAGAAAGAAAAAGTCCTAACCTTGCAAGTGGGACATCAGAATGTGCTGGCTAGGACTCGAATTTCTGAAAATATTTGGGCACTCTAGGCTTATTTTAGTGCATGTGAAGTACCTTGGTGGCTGTCTGCAGCACATCTGCCCTGGGTGGCCAAGGGCTGTGCAGGAGGTGCCTGGGGGGCTCCTCACTCCATGCCCAGAGCTGTAACCACTGGAGGACACTGCCTCGTTATTGCTGGGGAAATGAATCACTGCAAGTGTAAAATGGAAATGATGGGGGTTGTCTTACCTTCAGCTTGGATAAGATGGATTTTTGTATTTTGCACTGTCACTGTGACAGTGCTGCCATATGCTCAGGTTCTGCTTTTAGCTGAATTGATGCCCAAAGGCAGCTGTGCTGCCCTGCCCCAGGTGACAGTGAACACCTGAGCTCCTTGCCCAGTGCCTCGAGGGCAGCAGAGCAACCCTGGGAGACCCTGCAAAATTCAGAGCTGAGCTTCAGCTGGTGGAGGGTCTGGATGGGAAACCACACGAGGAGCAGCTGAGGGCACTTGGTTTGTTCAGCTGGAGAAGGGAAGATTGAGGTCAGACCTCACCAGGGACTGCAGCTCCTCCCGAGGGGCAGCTCTGATCTCTGTTCCCTGGGACAGGGACAGCACCCAGGGAACAGCTGGAGCTGGGCCAGGGGAAGTCAGGTTCCAGAGGATTTAAACTCCGATGATTAAATTCCAGTTAAGATGAGTAAATGCATTGGGATCCTTTAGCACTAAATCACAGTGGCATTGTTTAAACGCTGAAAAGATAAACCAAAAATCACTCATTTAGTAATACTTTAGGAATTATTTTAGGTGTTTGCCTTTTAATATCTTTTGACATAGACTTTTAAAGTAATTTATCCATGCATTTATAAATTTCTTTTGCTTTAAATAAAGCAGAACTAGGTATTCGATATTTAGAATCCTTATAATTGTTCTTAGAATTTTTCTTTAGACGAGAATTTTGGCATGGATGATACTTGACAAAACAGTCCCAGGTCTGGATCTCATTCATCACAAATCTTGAAAAGAAATGTCCCTTGGCTTTCAGATAGGGCCATGGAATTTTTCAAAGGATGAATTGGAACTATAAACTTAAATATGCAGAGCTTCCATAAGGATCAGGTTTGCACACATTGCATTAATTGTAAGTGTAAATTTAAAATCTATTATAGGCAATGCATTATAGAATCCCAGAATCCCAGAATGGTTTGGGTTAGAAGGGACCTTAAATCCCATCCAGTGCCACCCCTGCCATGGGTAGGGACACCTTCCACTGTCCCAGGGTGCTCCAAGCCCCATCCAACCTGGTCTCGGACACTGCCAGGGATCCAGGGGCAGCCACAGCTGCTCTGGGCACCCTGTGCCAGGGCCTCGCCTTTATATTATGCTGGTTTTAAATATGCCAGAATTTGCCAAATAAACTGATTTTTAAAAATTAATTCTGTTCAGATCAGGCAGGAATGGAAACCAAACTTATTCCTGTATATTTATTTTTTGTAGCTGGCAGATGTTTGTCCTTGCAGTGTTTGCAGCAGGGTACTCACCACAGACCCCCCCTCATCTGGGGCTGGGGCTGGCCCTGAGCTGGGCTTTGGGCAAAGGGGAAGCACAAGGACGAGGATGAGGGGGGAGCAGACAGGGTCCTGGACTGCCCAGTGTGAGAGGTTTTGCCTGTGTCTGATCTCAATGACTCCAGTCCTGAGAAGGTGTTTATGAGCTGTGCTCTGTCCTGCTGTACCTCAGAGCTACTCCTGGTGAGCAGAGTGAAGCTCAGACATACATCTTGTCAGTTCAGGGCTTAT
Source organism: Leptocoma aspasia (assembly GCA_013399835.1). Lineage (NCBI taxonomy): Eukaryota > Metazoa > Chordata > Aves > Passeriformes > Nectariniidae > Leptocoma > Leptocoma aspasia. The sequence goes on from VXAX01001751.1 coordinate 448,916, forward strand.
CACTGGGCTGGAGTGTGGTTACTGCAGCCAGAGTTTGCCTTAGACGTGGCACTGGGATTATAAAGTGCAGTATTGGGTTGTATTAAAGTAACTGAGCTCTTATTAGCAAAGCCTGACAGTTCTGACATGGAGCCTTTATACTTGCATCATCTTTTGCCTTGGACCTGACCTAAATCCCAGGCATTTAGGGACAAGAAATTAATTAAGTCTTGTCTCTGTTCAGGCCAAATTCCTGGCCTGTCCTGAGTGCACCATTAACAGAGCCAGCACTGGTCGTGTCTTTGCCTGAGACTGTCATATATTGCATTTATTAATGGCAGATTATATAAACTGCAGCCAAGTCTTTATCAGCACTTAGGCCAGACACCAGATAAACAGTTGGCTGCAAGTCTGCGCTCTAATAAAATTGCACATGAACCTTGAACTCAGTGTTGTGGTTTAAACACTTTAAGAAATGAGCTGGTTGCTCAGCATTGTAAACTGGATACTCCTTGAAGCCCAAGCAAGGCTGCTGTGCCACATCTGCTGAGGATCCCACCCTTGGTTCTCTGTGGGACTGTCCTGGCTCGTGTGTCCCTGCAGGATGAAGATGAGCAGAGCTGGGGCTGCCCAGAGCCCACGCACGTCCGGCGCTGTCCCCCGCACTTGGCTGTGTCTCACACTTTATTCCTTGGGATGAGTTTCCCTTCACATCTGGCCTGCCATTCCCCCTCAGAAGAGCTGGCCCTTTACTGCCAGTTACACTCCAAGAAATTCCCTGCTGCTGGGAATTTCTCCAAGAAATTTTCTTGGAGAAAATTTCTCTTTTCTCCAAGAAATTCCCTGCTCAGGACATGCTGGCGCTCCCAGGGACTGTGCTCCCAAATTAAAGCAAAGTGACAACACGTGTATGTCGTGTTTGCTGGGGGGCTGGAGCAGCTCTGGCAAAGTCAGGTAGACCAATGCAGTTTTCCTAAGGTTTTTTTTTACCAAGTCTTTGAAATCCTTTTTGACATCTGCTCTTTATTACACAACAATATAATTCTCCTTTTAGGAAAATAGATGTTTTTCATTATTCACTTCTAAGTTAACAGGCACATTTTCAAGTGCCTACAATAACTGTGAGGGTTTTGCTTTCAGGTGATGTGGCCATACAGCTGAGTTGAACTCCCACACTGTTGTCTGTTCTATGTCTGCATTTACCTTGGTCATGATTGCAACTAGATTTTTATCAGAGAGCCAGGGTTTGGTTTTTATTAAAGAAATAGTTTGACTCCGTCTGAATGTGTGACATGAAACTCTGGGAGGAAATCTAGACCTCACAGCCGCTCACATCCCAACTTCATCAGCAGAAGCATCTTGTTTGTTCGTTGTAGGGACAACATTGTTGCTTTTCCCTTTCCCATCCCAGGAATCACACTGAGTTTTCTTCTTATACATCCAAGTCAAAAAATGTGTACATTTTGTGCAGTTTTAAATCAAAAGTAATATGTAAGGATTTTAAGGCAGAGGGATGGAGCACTGAAAAGCTGACCTGTGTTTCCTCTTTCATGCCAGACTGCATTCCCTGTATTTGTGTTTCTGAAACAGCAGTGCAGGGCTGAGACTGCTCTCTGGGAGCAGGATGCTGTGAAGGGGCAGTGGTTGTAAGGGCAGTTGGCACCTGTCCTGCCCTGACTCTCCGGTAATTACTGCAAGAACATCACTATTTGCACACCAGGGAAAACGATCTAGGCACCTATTTTTTATTTTTGCTGTGCTTGACTCCAAATTACACCTGTATCAAACTCTGTAGCACATCTGCAGTTTCAAGGAATAGTAAAGCCAGTGTTGCACTCTGAGAAATAATTCCACAGTCATTTAACTAATTTGCAGCTCATTGTGATGATGATGATATCATAGCACATTTACTTTTTTTTTCTCCCCCCAAAAAAGCGGTGCCCTTCAGCTTCTGGAGAAAAGAACTGTCAAAGGTGCTGTTTGGCAGTCATGGAGGGAGAGGTAGTGGGAGACAGATATGCCCTGGAGGAAAGCTCTGGTGGGCTCCAGCATTTAAACAAGCTTCTTTTGAAACACAGACTGGGCCATTTTCAATACTAAATGGCTCCCTGAGATGGTTTTCCAGGCCTTATGCTGACCAGAAATCTTTTAAAGCCCACACATGGGAGCTTAGCCCACCAGTTCTTGTGCCAGGTGGAACATATCATTCAAAAGCTAAACTTGTGTTTAGAGAAGCCACCAGCCAAATGTAAACAAGGGCAAAAAGCTTCTCCAGTCCAGCTGAGGGGACTGTGTCTGGCAGGGTTGTTGTGTTTTACAGCAGTTCCATGGCATCGCATCAGCTGCAGGAGAGGGCTCAGGACATGCTTGGGGCGGAGCGGGACAGCAGGGAGCTGAGAGAAGCCTCTGCCCTAGAACTGAGGGAGTTCTTCCAGAAGCAAACAAAGATGTGACTTTAAGAGATTCCCACTGTGCCCAAAGTTTGCCACTGAAGATTAAGAGGTGAGCTCATCAGAAATCCCAGGAAATATCTGGGAAAAGGTTTTATGTAATTTGGTTGGGACTAGGTACAAATCTCCAGTGGAAAAAGAGGCTCTGCAGCAGGCTTGGTGTCTCTGGGTGTCTTAGTTCTTCTGAGAGTAAAGATTACCAAGTAAATGCAATTTTATTTTTTATTCTAGAACTGTAAGAATGTTCTAAGTTTTTCCAAATTCTAAAACTACTTTGAAAAATACAGAACTATGGGGGGAAATGGGGAAGAAATGTTTGGGGATTTTTCTATGAAAGATATTCCTAAATCTTGCAAAATGAAAAATAAACATAGTAGCTACTGGTCTCAGGAGCCCCAGTGCCCGGCTGCTACCAGCCCAGCCCTGGCTATGCTCAGACAAGCAGCTGCGCCAGTGCTGGTGCTACCAGCCAGACACCAGAGCTGAAGCCCAAAGGTGTTGGTCAAGCCCTTCCCTAGCAGGAGGGGCCCACCTTCAGTCCTGGCCGGACACCAGGGCCAGCACCTTTGGGGACAGATGGTCCTGTTCTGGATGGTGGCACCATGTCCATGGCAACAAGCTGATAATGCAGCTGTGGCAGAGACGCTGGACACTGGCTTGGGGATGCCAGGTGACAGGTAGCGGTCTCTCCAACTGAGGACTTTGGCCCGTCTTGTGAAGCTGCAGAGGCGCTCCTGTGGAGAGAGGAGGTGGCTGAGGCCCCAGCTGCCAGTGGCACACAGGGAGCCTCGTGCCCAGCAGGGCCCAGAGCTGGCAAGGCTCCCCAGCACGGCCGGAGCTGCTGGCACGCCTTGGCCCAGCTGGACAGCGGCCCCTCAAGGCCCCGGCCAGCAGGGGATGGCTCCGGGCAGGGTCCCTGGCCAGGAGCGGGCCCCAGAGCGTGTCTGCATTTCAAGGGCAGGCTCGTCCCCGCTCTTTCTCCTCCCCACCTTGCTTTGCCTCTGCCCTGTGCCCCTGGGGCTGCTCTTGGCCAGGCAGCCTCAGTGGGAGCCAGCACTGGCTGCAGCCCGAGCGGGTTCCCCAGACAAGGCCCAGTAATTAAGAGGCCAATTAAA
>VXAX01001752.1:5533-15877 GCA_013399835.1 Leptocoma aspasia
GAACGACCCAACCCTGCCCAAAGTTCCCTTCTTTTATTCTGTTAATGAGGCAATTTCTGTAGCCTGCCAGCTGTGGCAGGAGTTGGATTCCTCTGAACCAGATCGGGTTAGCCTTTTGATTTTTATATTTAACCATGCAATATCTTTATAATCATTTTATTAAACAAAATTAATTAACTGTCCAGCCTGAATTACCTCCTATATCTATAACAGATTCCTCCCACTTCTTACAGTGCCCTGTGGTCATGGGTAGCAGCCCCAGATTCCTCCCAGGCAGACCTCCAAGATGATCTTTCTCTTTTGGAGGACTTGGTATCTTGCATCTGTCTGATGCAGCACTGTGGATCATGCACAGTCCTCTCGTCAAAGGCCCCAGAAACGAGTCTGGGAGCACTCCAAGGATCTTGGATAGTTTATGACACCTTCTAAGACATAAAAGCCTCCTCTCACATCATTGTGGTTGAGCCAGTTATGCCCCATCAGAAGGGATGAAACCCCTCAGGCCATGGCGTAAATGTCCTGCCACTTTCCTAGGGCTGGGGGGGTTTTACTGGCATGAGCCAGTTGTATAAGGGAGCATATTAGCATGATAAAAAGCAGTATCCCACCTCCCTTCCCTGGCTCAAAGCCCAGCTTGCACCCCTCTCCCCCTGGGCTGTTCCCTTGTCAGCAAAGCACTCAGGATGATCTATCTGCTCCACGGCCTTCCCAGCCATCAAGGTCAGGCCTGGAGTTCACACAATCCTCCTTTTCATCCTTTTTGTAGAAGGGCATCACATTTGCCAACCCCCTGGTGAGCCAGGACTGCTGATAGATCATAAATAAAAAAGACCAATTGCTTAAAGGACAAGATGTTTTCTTAAAGTCAAATAATGTCTGTGCCAGTTAAAATAAAAAGTATTTTTCTTTAAATTTAATTAAATTATTTACTTTATCCCCTAAAATTATTTTCCACAAGGGATGCACAACTTGCAAGTGTTGCCCATAATTCTGTAAAGGCATTTTCCAGACTGAGAAATCCAAATACCTGTGTGCATGCTGTGGCTTCAGCCAGCTCAGTCCTCCTCCTCTGCTCCCCTCAAAATGACACCATCACACAGCCACTATCTGGGGGTCTCTCTGTTAATGATTCATCAGTCACTTTTCCTCTTTCTGACGTTCTGACATCTGTCCTACCTGTCTAATTCTTGGCCAGATTTCCTCTGCTGATTCTTATCTGTAGTTCAACTCATCTGCCTGTTTATTCTCCCACATTCTTGTATCCCTGTTTTGTTTGTGTCTCTTGATTGCATGACCACCTCTGTCAGGCTGATTTACAGGTAGTTTAGGGTTGTATGGAAACATTGAATTTTGGTGGGTTTTTTTAAACTTGGCATGGCTTTTAGTACATTTTGATTTCTCCTGATAGTGTGTCATGGTTTAGAAATGGTATTCTCCAAGGCGGTACTCCCACTAAAACCATGTGCCCCTCCCCTCTCCAACTGGAGGTACAAAAGGTAAAGATACCAGGTTGAGATAAGAACAATTCACTGGAAACAGCAAGGAGAAAAGAAAACGAACAGTAGCAGACACGATACTAATAACAAAAGGTATAATGAAATAAATTATTCACAGGGGAAAACTCCCCACTAATAGATACAACAGATGTTTTCTTAACTGGAAGGAAGCCCTTCTCAGAAAACAATCCCTTTCCCCTACAGCCAGCAATGACATGAGGTGGTATAAAATAACATCAGGGTCCTGGACATGCCTGCTCCTGGCTACTGCAAAAGTGGCCCCTGTCCTGGCCAGAACCAGTATTGCCGTGGTCCGTGCATTGACAGAGGACTCTTGACAATAATATCAGAAGGCTAAATATGATTTATTAACATGACTCCATAATACAAAGGATTTGGGCTATTATCTGCCCAGTCCAGAGCATCTGAAGTTCCTGCTCCCAGCTCCATCCAAGGAATGCTAGAATAGCTTACACAATCAGAGATAATAACTTTTCACCTCATAGGTAGAAAGAAAGAAAGAAAACCCCCATCTCCCATATCAGGAGACAGGCAGAGAAATCCAAATGTCCTTGAAACACAGCTCAGAGATTTTGTTTATAGAAACTTCTACAGAGTAAAAAGACAGTAAAAGGATGCTTTCTCATGGGAAGAATTTTCTACAGGCCTGCATGCAGAGAAACTTATAATATGTTCATGCAACAAACCAGGACACCCTGCATGCAAGTGAGCTTACAGGAAAGGCACTGACAGACCTGAAGCCCTCACAGGACCTTCCCAGCCTGTGTTCTGTTGTGCTCTGGCAGGGGTCAGTGACAGAGGAGATCTCACCAGATACAGCTTAGTCCTTGTTGCCTGAGCAGGAAAACAACCAGCTCCAGGCTGCCCAGGAACTACTTTGCCTCAGGGACTGTTGTGCTACCTCACGTGGGACAGTGTTGGGTTCCCCAGCAGAGGCAGAGATGGATCACGCTCATTTGACACAGAACAATTTAACTTCTCAGGCTTAAACTGACAAAGAAATTAAACAGTTTCCTCTTGTGCTCATTAAAGCCATGATTCCTGGAGCCCTTGCCAGAGGACAACCTCACCTACCATCTGAGCTCTGGCTCTATGGAGAATTTCAGGCAGCAATGAGCTTACCACAGTTCCTGCACTCTGAAACTCTTGGGGGTAAATCACACACTATGTGGAGGGTGAGGTGGTGTAAGGATGTTTTAACAAGGTCTGCTGAGAGCTGATGGTGATAAAGCTTTCCAAGACACCAAGGTGTCCCTGCAGGCAGGTTAGAATAGAAAATTGGAGGCACAAACTTCTGGATGACAGAATGGAGGCAGACAGGGACAGGCCAGGGACAGGTGTCAGTCCCACTTCAAAGAGTGACCCTTTCTGCCACCCCTCAGCTGGAGAGTCCCTCCAGTTAACAGAAGGTGATGGGCACACGGAGGGCACTGACCCAGCACTGAAGGAGAGCACTAATAAGGCTGTGATACATGGAAGCAGCCGTCTAAAGGTGCCAGCAGCAAAAGCTCTCGGGGCTGTGAACAGGTCAGGCCTCCTCATGTGTTGCAGACTGTTATAGACATAGTAGTTAATTCAGGCTGGTGATTAATGAAGTAATATCTTATTAAAGGGTGGTGGATATTAATATGTCCTTTTTAGTAATAGCATGATTTCTAAGTTTAAAATGCATCCGAGGAAATCCCTAGCCGCAAGGGCAAGCCGACCTCCCATCAACAAAACAAAGGACTGGAGCCGGTGGATTGATAAGGTTCCCCCTTCCTGATGTCCAACTACACCCAGATGGATATCTCAGGATGAGATATCCCTGGGCACCTGAAGAACATTAGCACCAACTCCGGTGGCTAGATACGACAAGGAAGGGACATTATCGTCCATCACCGGTTCCTGGATGGAGATAAGATATCGGTCGGGATGTCCTCATCCCATTCAAGAACTCGGAAAGTTCTGCTCCACCCTATTCCATATTCATTGGCAACCGGAGAAATCCAATCTGCAACAATATCACAGAGATAGAGGACACCCCAGAACCATCTCCGCAAATCCGGACGTCTTTGTCCAACACTGGACTTTGAAAGGATAGACGTTTGCATTTGAACCATCAACAAGAGAAGAATGGACTTTCTGCCGGCGGCAAAATAAACTGTATTTAAGCGGGTTGTTCGATGACCAGGGTGGCGATTCGGTAGATCCCAAAGCAAGAGGGGCTTGGGTCTACGATCGCCCGCATTGACTCGGTGCTGTACCTATCGATTGTGGCTATCGCGACCGAAATTCTCGGTCACGAAAATAAAATTATTTTTTCTATTAAAATTGGCTCTATCGATTTAATTTGGCTTGATCACGGCCTCATTTATAACACAGACCAACAGCCTCCTCTCCTAGGACAGCACTCCCAGAAACTGCTGCTCTACCTGTGCTACATGCAGAGTTTTAGGGGATGCAGTAGGACCTACAGACCATGACAACTATCGGAGTCCCTTCACATGACTCACAGGATAAAACAGTATCTCTCAATCCTAAAGGTATCCCCTTGCAAGTCACCAGAAGTCTGGCCCGAAGAGAAGGTTCCCACCTACTTTGTGTGAAAGCTTATCCATACCCAGTGTGATTCCCCACTCACCAGACCCCACAACTGGAGTGGTGCTGCTGAACTGGAAATCCCTGACACTGCATCCTTTGATCCCTGAACCTTTCATCACCAGAGGCTTTCCTGGGCAGCAAACACCTTTTCTCCATCTTCTGTCTTCCCTATAAGGTTTCCAGAAATAGAAGTGTTTTCAAGCCATGGAAACCACCACATTGCTGTAAGATCGGTCAGCATCAGGCGTTGTTGGCTAAATAAAGGTGCGTCCCATCTTCAGCCTGTCTCATGCCTGAGGTCTGTGTGTTTAACAGCCTTTCATCAGGCTGTTTCCACAGTGAAATCTACCCAAAATCATGACAAAATCAACACTGAAAATTAGCCTTGGAAATGGATCGTTTCAAGCTTCAGTGACTGCCTAGAAACAAACAGTTGAACAAGTGAGCCAAAATCTCTTTTCTTGATCACCAGGAAGGTCCTTCTTTATTTGCAGCTTGCTTCTCATAGGGTTGAAGGAACAGTCATGTACAGCTGTGGAAACATCAGGAGAAACAAAAAGCTGAATACTTCCAAAAGTACCACATGCGGATGGTAGCCAGATTAGCAGCCCAGCAAAAGATCCCTGCGTGTGAAGTGCAGCTTCTCAGTATACCCAGATAATGGAACAGGGGAGGATAGAGGTGGGGGGCAGGGGTGGAAATAAACACTCTGGTCTCAGACTGGAAGAAATCCTCAAGCCATTTAAGTGTTGAGGTTGGAAAGGTAAAGAACTGGGCAGGAATTATAACACACCCAGACAAGAAGGCAAAGAACAGATAACCCGGTCTGTCTCAGAGATGGGAGTCGAACCTCTGAGAGAGGTGCCTCTACCTGAGAGGTACCAGAAGGGAGACTCAAAACCTGAACATGACTGCCAGCCTAGGAAGAACCCAGGAAGTGTGGGAGTGATGGAAAGCCTGGCATTCCTCCCCTTGGGTGTCATCACAGGGGATCTGGAAGCCTCACAGATGAGGTGAATGCTGGCATCATGGGGTCTGGCTGTTGGGCAATTTCCTTGGAGACACCCTCCCTGAGACTAGGGAGCAAGACAGAAGAAATGTGCATGAGGGAAACTCTCCTTCAGTCCAGTTTTAGAGCAAAGTTACCTTCTCTTCTAACAGGCCTTCCATTAAACTCTGTAATCTTGTTGCAATTTTGCAACCTTCTTCTGTACAACTTTGTTAGATCTAAGAGATTTGTAATGACTTCTGTTCCAAGTCCCTGGCAGAAATGGGAACTCCTGAAATTGAACACAACCCTTTTCACCATTCTGGAGACTCCTTGGACAAATACAGATGTTATTCAGACAAAAAAAGCACTGGGGGAGTGAGGTGGAAAATTTACTGATCCCCATGAGCAGCACAAACACAACCCCTGATTTCAGGACACCATAATTGGAGAAGAGTGTAATTCTCAGCAGACAGTGACTCTAGGAGTTTAGGCAAAGAAAGTAAATATCACTGCCTCATCCACTTGTGCACTTGGCCTGGGTGAAGTTCACAGCACAGTCCCAGACCTTCCAGTCAATAGATTAAAAATAGGCCAATATATTACAGTTTAAAAGGCAGGGAGAGGAGCAGAATGGAGGCGTTCATGTGTGCAGGCATAAAGAATGGGAATACAAACTGATGGATGGTGGGAGAAATTTGGCAGCCATGAAAAGAACTGTCTTTTTTTGGCAAAGCTTTTACAACCTGCACTGAAAAATGAACTGATCAAATATATTAATTTTTTTCTGATTTCTGGGTTTTTCCCTGTCTTCTCCCTTGGAGCATGTCTTCAAAACCTTAAATGAAATCCCTTTCAACTTTAGACTATCTTACGGAAAGGTTAGGGGAGAATAGTCATTGTTAAATACAGATAATTGTTTCTTTCTTAATTTCTTTACTCTGGTCTGAGAGCAGATGTTGAACTTGCTCAGGTTCTGCCCAGCTCATTATAGGCATCAAGAGCTGTTTTATTTCCATCACAAGTTCCTCCATCTGAGACAGTCTGTGATGTCTCTTCATAGTGATTTGCAGGAAAAACTCCATGACTCCACAACTTGTAAAAGTTGGGAAGTAGGTATGTATCGTTATTCAACACTGGGCGCATGTGGATTATCCTCCCAAAAGACATGCACACCCCCTGAAAATTCCCGAGTCTCTTTTATCCCTCTCACTGGTGCATATGCATGGGGTTTCACAATAGGTTCATGCATATTCACTTTACTAGTTACAATTAGTTCTTATCTGTCCTTGTACAGAGGGGTCTCATGCAGCCTCAACTTTGGCTCTATCTTGCATCTTCCGTAGCCTCAACTTTGGCTCTATCTTGCTCCAAGGTTCAGGGGGGGAGGCCCTCTTATCTCCAGTTTAGCTTGGAAGTTCACATTCCTTTCTTAAGCAGCCTTGAATCTCCTTTATCCTTTTTGCAGGCATTTATGCACAGCAAGTTAGCAGACTATACAAGTTTTAAACAGCACACTTCAGCTAAATCCAAAATTGGTTTCTACCCCAAGTCAAATTTCTAACCCTGTTTCAATAGTTGGTGAGCAGAAATCCAGGCTGAGACATGATTCATTAACCAGCAGCAGGAAAGGATTTGGTGGGAAACCAGCTGCAGCCTGGAAGTGCCTATTTCTCTCCCTTGACTATGACCAGCTCTGAAGACATCATTGTCCCATCTCATATGAAAGTGCCAAAGCCATGATAGGCTAGAGCAGGTATCAGCCTCTGTGACATTTGTGCTCTGAATGTAAGTTGGCCTTGTTCCCCTCAAGACCAAGGGAGAGTGAGTCAGGTTTCTCCACAGTTGCCTCTGCTTTCTGCATGCCCAGCCCCTGCAGTGTGTGCAGTTTGCTGTTTCAGACTGGCTGTGCAACAGAAGTCAACCCAAGTGAATGAGTTTATCCTGGTTGGATTCCCTGGTTCTCAACACCTGCAAGTTTTCCTGTTTGTCATCTTCTTCTCTGTGTAGAGTCAGAATACAGAGTCAGAATATGACCTGACACCCTGTTGGTCAGGGTGTTGGTAGCAGTCCCATTAAATGGTGGCTGCAGTCCTCCTGGAGTGACAGATGTGGTTCTGTTGAAGCAGTGATCCTGTAGAAGGGTGTAGTTTTCCTCTGAAGGTCCACTGATGGTGTAGACAGGCCTGGTCTTCCTCTGGGAATCCAGTGGAGAGGAAAGCTGCTCCTCTGGGAATCCAGTGGGAAAAGGCTGATTGTGATGTTCCAAAACTCAGATTATCTCCAGGTAGGAATGCTTGGCTCTTCCCCCTGGGCAGGGCATCTCACAATGGGATGATGTAATTTTATCAGTCATGCAGTGAGACTCAATGGCCTATTAACAGAAGATATCTCCCTTCTGGGAGGATGGGTCCTGGAAGAGATAAAGAAAACTGCCCCACCTAGTTTTAACAGGTGGCCCAATTAACAGAAGATAACTGCCCCACCTCTAACAGATGGCTGTAGAATACACAACCCCGGCCACATCTTGCATTTGCAACCTAAGACACTGTCATCCTCAGCTTCTGTGTCATTACCCTGACCTCCTTTATTTCTATCATCTCCACTGTACATCATCCCATCTGCTCAAGGCCAGTGAAGATCCCCCTCCACTTATTCTTCCTATCTCTTGATAGTAATTATTTGGTACTGCTCCACCATCTTCTTCCATGTCAAACCATCCATCAAAGCTTCATTGGAACTGAACAAAACAGTCACCATCTTAAACACAGCTGTAACACCACTGCTAAACCCCTTCATCTACATGTTTAGAAACATAGAGGTGAAGAACATCTTGACTTAGGCTTAACTTAAGTAGACAAACAACTGTGTCCAAAGATCTTATCCAGGACTGTCTTCCTCAGTCTAACAGAAAAGAAAAGCTTTAGAGACACCTCAGATTTCAAAGAAAGACTGTTAGAAAGAGATGGAACTGTTTTCAGCTCTTAGCTAAGGTAATTAGCATTAACATAAATATTCATGACACAATCTTCACAAACTCCACTTGCATCAACAATAAGAATTTCACACATCAAAGTGAAAATAACCACTACTGCTATGAATAGAGAGAAAGGTCACTTACCGGCACAAGTTCCGGTTTTGAAGTTGCTGTTTAAAACTGTATTGATTTTGTTCTTTCAGGTTCGATTGTATTATCCAGTGTTCCCTCACCCCTTTTTTTCACGTAACCGCAGTTCACTCCCTTCTCCTCTTTTGCCGGTGCCCCGTCCCCGACCCTGCCTGCGGGGACCCGGTGCCTTGCAGGGCTTCCCCCCACGCCGTGTGGCACCCAGTACCACGCAGCTCCCAGGGCTTTGAACGTGCTGCAGTCCTCAGGGCTTCCGCATTCCCAGCGTGGCTTGCGGGCACACTGCGGACCCCCGAGAGTGCCTGTGGGACCAGCATGACTTGTGAGCATCTGCATATTAATTAGCAAAGGTGTCCGGCAAACTTCAGCTGACCCAGGACGGCGAGTGACTATCGAAACTGACCGAAAATGCCACCCACGAGACAGCAGGGGCCAGGGGAGGCAGAGGATCCCAACTGGAGCCAGATCCCGCCCTCACCATAACCATAGTAGCACCAGTAGAGTGACCTCCCTGGACGACGAAGCCAACAGCAGGTCTCTGAGGATTCCTGTGAGGGTTGAGACCTCCAGCCTTGTCAGTAATGACAAGACTGCCCCTCCTCCTCCTCGTCCTCGACCCCTGGGGCGGCAGGTGGCAGCAGCAGCAGCAGCAGCAGCGGCACGGCAGGAGCCCCTATTCCTGATGAAGAGCTGTCACTTAATAAAGGCCATCAAAAGGAGTACTGTCTCCTGGCTCGTTATTTCTGTCAACTACAACTGTCTAGAGGCAGAAAATTTACACACTTCCCACCCATGGCCCCTCTGCCACAGTCATAACACAGCAACTGGCTGTGTCCAGCCCTCTGGTGTTCAGGACATGCCTTTGTGACGCTTCTAGAACACAATTGATACGTGCCAGCAGCAGAGCCTCAAGGGTATCTTTGAAAATAAACCAAGCTGTCTTTCCAGAAGCCATTTCTGCTGCCATGTTGGCAGTGAGCTGTAATGACCGCAACATGAATTCAGACTGGCAAGGAATCTGAATAGTTTATCAAAGAAACGAGCTGGTTTTATACGCTTTTTCAAGGCACAGTACTTCCTTACATGGTAATTCTCACTGCACGACCTATCCCATGTTTCCACATCAGCAACACATTTAGAAAATGCCCTTCTATGGGGTGATCGCACACTGTTCACCTGTCTCTCAGCTTCCGGCAGGTTCCTCTCTGCAGGGCTCTGCCACATGGCACCTCCTGCTCCTAAGGTGAGGTAGAGACAAGCCTCTCTGTGCTGCCATGTGCTTCTGCAGGCACGTCCCAGAGCCCACAGCATAACTCCATCCTATCTCTTCCCACTGTGAGCCCCTGTTACCACTGGAAGTGTGGGTGGTGATGGAAAGCTCTTTCTCCCTTTCCAAGTGGACCAACGGTGCTGTTTCTTTTGCTTCTGCCTCAGGCTGCAAACACAATTGTCTCTTCAGGCTGTGAACAAGAATGATGGAAACAGGTACCACACCTTAGACTTGCGTGTCTTCCTCTTGGAAAGCACAGGCTGCAGTTAATGAAATGAAAAAGAAAAGTGGAGAAATAATAATAATTTTAAAAGTAGCAATTGTAAATGTCTGTCATTTGATCATTCTCACCCCCAGAAGCATCCAATTTTTTTAACACTAATCTCATTCCCCTCTTTTTTCTTGCCTCCATATTTTTATTTCCTGCTGACTTGTATTTTTACCCCTTGGCCCCACTAGTAAGGCACTGGGAGGAAAATGACTGAGACATCTCTTCTCTCTGATAGATTTATTTATGCAGCAAGAGCTGTCTTTGGACCAGGGCTGTTACAACCCACCCCCAAAGGCAATGGTAACCCAGGTTCTCGTTAGTAGATTCCTTGGGGAAGATTAGAGTGAAATTACACTGAATTATTGGTGTTTGTGTAAATATACACAGATAGAGTTTATTGCAGAAAAATGTGATTACACAGGCAAGTAGGTATGGAGTTGCTTTGGTTGTTATCTTTAGTAATCTGACAAGAGTAGGAAGATCTCATCACCCATAGGCCTCAAGACAGACTTGGTCTTATCAGATCAGATTGGCCATTACACATCCAAAAGCTCTCCTCCTCCATTTCAACAAAGCACCCTGGCATCT
>VXAX01001753.1:0-19218 GCA_013399835.1 Leptocoma aspasia
TCCAGCCTTCATCCCGAGCTGTGTCCGGCCCCAGCCTAAACCCAGAGCCGTGCCCGCACCTCCAGCCTGAACCCAGAGCTGTGCCCGCACCTCCTGCCTTCATCCCGAGCTGTGTCCGGCCCCAGCCTAAACCCCGAGCCGTGCCCGCACCTCCAGCCTGAACCCAGAGCNTGTGTCCGGCCCCAGCCTAAACCCAGAGCCGTGCCCGCACCTCCAGCCTGAACCCAGAGCTGTGCCCGGCCCCAGCCTAAACCCAGAGCTGTGCCCTCACCTCCAGCCTGAACCCAGAGCTGTTCCCACACCTCCAGCCTGAACCCAGAGCTGTGCCCGCACCTCCTGCCTTCATCCCGAGCTGTGCCTGGCCCCCAGCCTGAACCCAGAGCTGTGCCCTCACCTCCAGCCTGAGCCCCCGAGCTGTGCCCGGCCCCCAGCCTGAGCCCCCGGGGTGTCTGGTGTGTTATTTGCCGCGTTATTAATCGGACACTACTAAAGGGATGTGTTAAATTAACGTACAGAAGATTCAGATGAGCTGAGGCGCTGTGGCATTGCAAAGAGGAATTTCCTCCACCCCTTCCATCATTCCTGCCTGCTGTCCTGCAAACTGCACTGCTCAGCTGGCTGTGCTGGCCAGGGCTGGAGGCCTTGGGGAGGGAAGGGCTCTGTCCTAGGCTGCTCTGGTGCTGTGCAAGTGTGGCTCACCTGGGAATCTCAGCCTCTTTTCCTTCAGGGAGGAGATGAGGTGGGGCCAAATGAATGCTTTTCATAGGGATTCCTGGATTTTGGTAACAGCTGTGCTGGGAAGGGTTTTTCAGGTCGTGGCAGCTGCACATGGTTAAAAGAAGGAGAGAGGCACCTGCAGCAGAAGCAGCAGTGGCTGGGCAGGCACCTGAGGGTCAAGGCCTTTGGTATCCCAAGGGAATTCTGAGTGTCAGATCCCTCCCTCTGAGCTTTGTTTTACAGGGATGGCCAGAAGAAGAAAAACCAGTCACTGCCACCGACTTCAGTGCAACACAGAACTTGAAAGATTGAAGAAATTGCTGTGTGCCTTTGGGAGAACAGCAGCCTTCAGACCCACAGCTGTCCACAGGAGCTCCTGTGGGACATATGGCTCCAGGGACATATGGCCCTACAAAATAGAATTATGGAAGGACTGGGGTAAAAAGTTGTGCCAGGGGAAGCTCAGGTTGGGCATCAGGGGGAATTTGTTGCTGGAAGGGGTGGTCAGGCCTTGGCAGGGGCTGCCCAGGGAGGTTTGGAGTCCCCATCTCTGGAGGTGTCCCAGGAGGGGCTGGAGGTGGCACTCTGGGCTGGGGACAAGGTGGGCATTGGGCACAGCTTGGAGGTCTTTTCCAACCTCAGTGATTATGGGATTCTGGCTTTGGCATGAACATTACAAACACCATTATTATCTCATGAATAACTAATAACTCTCCCAGCCCAGGACTTTATGGATGCTCTGGAGGAGCTCTCCCTTGCCTGGCTGAGGATTGATGTCTGAGTGTAACACTGCACCAAGCACTTGAGTCATGGAGCAGAGCAGAGCTGAGATCACACTTGACACGATTTGCAGCCTCTGAGGCATAAATCAGTGTGCATGTGTAATGTTCCTCACCCTTAACCCGGCTGACATGGCAATACTGCACTGCTCCAGGCTCCCCACAAGGGCAGTGCAAGCAGACAAGGCCCAGAACAGACAAATGTCAATCATCAGAGACAAGGGAGAAAAAAAATCAGAGGCATAAAAAAGCCGGAGCTCATCAGAGCCCTGGAGGCAAGACAGCTGTGGCCTCAGTGCTCTCCTGGAGACAGGACAACAAGAAATGGGTGGACTTCTGCCTTCATGCAGAGCTTCCATCCATCTCCTGTCACCCCAGACCACACAGGAGCAGAGGATCCCACCCTGAGCTCAGGGAAAACCCAGCCCAAAGCTGCTCAGGTGCTGGGAGGAGAGGTCCAGGAGAACAAACCCTGACCCTTGAAATACGACAGCGTCCATTGCTCCCTTTGCCTTTCACAGCAGATGGAGGAGGGTGGGTTTAAAAGAGAAAAATACATTGATCAGCAGTATACATGAATAAAGGATCAGGATATACCAATGAGATGCAATAAAAACCTCAAAACCCATCTGTGTCATAGGGAAAGAACAGAAACTTGGTTACAAGCCTGAGGTGCAAGGCCCTGGTGCAAGATCATCACAGGTGACAACAAACTGAAATGTCAATTGTAATTAAAACTTTCAAGTATTGAAGGTGGAGACAAACAAATGACAGATTTGGAGAAAAAAGAGATTTCAATTTCAAATTCAATTTCAATAAAAGAAATCAACTTAAAGATTCAACACCCAGTTTTTAGCATTTGGATGGATAATGACACACACAGCAACATAAATGCTCTGAGCTCAAATTAATTATGTTAAAATAATAGGTAATTTGTCTGTGTTGAGAACATATAATTATGATGATTTTTTTTCAAATGTTTTAAAACAATGTCATTTCAATTAATAATGCAGGGTAGGGATTTTGCTGTTCAGTGTATTTGCTGTTTATACAATATTTTCAATGTCATTGCTTTCCTGTACAATAAAGCCAAAACAATCAGTTAGTACCCTAAGATATTCCTTACTGCTGTAGGAACTGTAAAATAACTCAATATGAAAATGTTATTCACTGCAATGGCACATTGACAACTGTGATTATGCCTCAAACGAATACTGGAACAAAATAGAAATGTATTTTTGTGTTGAGTTGTTTAATTCTTCACTGTCAGGACACAGACCCGGGTCCACCCAGGGGAAATGTCAGGTGTTTATGGGGTTAAATGTGCCTCAGTGCCTTTCCCCCCATGGAAAATGTGGGATAGAAAAGTAAGGGATGTAATTTCAGGGTTGAATTCAGCTTCCTGCACCTCTTATCTCTTTGCGTTTCTCTCTCAAATATTTTTTTTTTCCTAAATGCAAATTGGCTGCTCTTGTATGAGCAAAGTTTTAAAACAAACTCACATGATGATGATGATGAAGAATATGTCACACCTGAAAATGAACTCCTTAATTTATGGAATACATTTCAGCACTTTTTGTATAAATATAAAGGTACAGTAAAACTCCACTGGGATGAACATGATAACAAATAAATGCTGAATCTAAGGCTGTACAGCTCCAGTCTCACATTTAGTCATTTTTATGATTATATTTGGGTTAAAAATGGAAAGCAACACCAGCAGAGGGACTCCCTTGATACTCCATGGAGCTCTGCCTGCTCCCTGGCAGGGCATAGAGGTAATTTTATTCTGGAAGCTTTTGAATGCTTTACAAGTAATAGGAACCAAGTGGGAAAAGCATATTCCATATTTTAGTTCTGACATCCTCATAGAAAAGAATATAGAAAAAAAAATTAAAGATTCAAAATAGTTGCCTGTGATTCAGTACCTAAAGACTTGGTGGTGTTTTTCAGAACTCCCTTGGGATGTGTAAATGTTTCGGAGCTGGGAGTACCCACAGGAGCTGGAGTCACTTTGGCCACTTTATCAAACTAACGAGCCTTTGAGTGATGCTGTTCCCAGGTTCAGCTCTACTGGGGGCGGAAAGGAGAAAACCAAACTGAAATTTAGACAGAATGGAATTCCTAAGAGCTGGGACAGCCAGGATTTATTAATCCATGCACTCCCAAGCTTACAAAAAAACAATCTTCTGCCTTCAGTTTTGCTCTATAAATCCTGCCCTGCTTCATGAGGTCTGTGCTTCCAGAAGGCTGCAGAGTTCCAGGACAAGCAGTGCCTGTCAGTGTGCCACAGGAACACCTTTGTGGGGTCAGAGACAAGGGCTGTTCCACTGGCCAGGGACACGAGGACTTCTCATGTCTTGGCTGTTAGAGCAACCCTCTCCAGCTTTTAACTGAGAGGATTCCCTCAGCTGAATGAACTGCTGGTAGATAAAAAGAGAATTCCTTTTGTACTCCATAATTGTCCATCAGTTATTAAATACCATGTCCCACACCTCTGGAGCTACAGGAGGGAAAGTCCTGTTCTGAGTTTAGTGGGATTATCCAGGTGAGCAGGAGTTCAATCTCTAGTTATGCTACTCTAGACGAGATTTGATATTGTTAGAATGATGAACAAAGTATAGGAGACACTTTCTTTGTGTGCAGATTTTAATTTACTCAGATATGGCACAGAACTAGTGTGACTGCACATGTTCTTAATCAGAAATTAATTTCAGCTTTGCTGTTGTACAGAGCATACAGAGCTGGGATATTCCAGCTAAAAAAAATCTGATTTACTGGTCCTTAGTTAGCAGGTATTTAGCTTAGTCAGTCCTGGTGTGAAATAATTAATAATAATAATAAAAGATTTTGGTTTGGTATCATAACTCAGTGCTGCTATTCATGAACTCTGTGTCACCCACTAAAAAAAAAAGTGAAAATATAATCCTTCTGAAAAAAAGGCTTCTGCTTTGTGTTTGTGTCACAAGATATTGGTACTTGACTTTTTCAGGCACTGAAAAGATCATGAAAAGGGTAACAAAGATGAGAGGGTTTGCTATTAGAATAATGTCTGCACGCAGAAATGACAGCCAGGGAAATACTATCTGAACTTCAACTGCTGCTCATTGTCATTTTACAATTAAATCTTTATCAGGCTAATACTCCCCCTGGTCAGATGTGTTTGCTTTCCAGGAATCCTGTAAAAATTCATTCATCTGTGAATTTCAGAGGACGTGGCAGAGTATTCATGGAGAGCAGATTTTAAATGTGCATTGAAAACTTCACCATCAAATCTATTCGGTCAAGAGGCAGAAACAGAAGAGCATCTTCCTGAAGAAGGCAGGATATCAAATACATAAAAGATATTTTCTGTTAAAGCACTACAAAATAAAATATATCTTCAGAAGCTATTTTTCTATGGTTTCTATTTTCCTATATTTCCTATGTAGGAAATATTTTCCTATATTTCCTATAGGGAAAAAAATCTTTTAATGATAATCTAGGAAATAGATGAAAATGAAACATCTGTTGGATACAGAAAATGATTAACCCCGATTTGCTGAGTGACCCACCTGAAAGATCTTCTAGTAACGACAAAACCGTGCTGAAAATGAACCTTTCATAACTAACATCTCCTTTTACAGCAAATTGAGCCCCGCCTTCTGGTGATTTTTCATGATTTAATAGAAAACGCAGAGAAAAATAAGAACGGATGAATATTTTTTGTATTTTCCGTGGGAAATGGAAGGGAAGCGCTATCCACGGCAGCCTAACTTGTGGCTTAGGAGCAGCAGAGCTGGGATTTGCAGGATGAGTTCTCCCGGCGCGGTCTCCAGGAGAGGGTGCTCTTTGGTTGGATTTGGCGTTTTTTCCTCCTTCTCCCGAGCCCCTGATCCAACCGAGGATACTTTGAAATCTCTTTCCACGCATTGTTGTATTTTAGGCTCATTAGGATGAAATTCCGTTTTAAATAGCACAGCTTAGCTCTGAGAACTTCGGTGCCGGCATAAATTCTTGCTCAGCTGTGTTGAGCAGAACGCCAAAGAGAAGTTTAAATTCCAGAGGTCCTTTGTGTCTCCTGCCTGGCTGCTACCTGGATCTTATGACAGAAAGGTGGCTTCAGCTAATAGAGTTCTGTTCCCTGGGGTCTTCAGAAAATCCTCGGGAAAATGAGAGGCACATCCAGCAAGGATATTTCTGGGAGCACTCACAAAGGGGAAAAAACATCTCAGCAAAACAAAGAAATGAACCCTCGTTGCACGCCAGGCTTAGCAGTTGTTCCGTTTAAAATAACCTGAGTGTTATTATGTAATTACCAACCTCGCCCTCCTTGGAGGTGAGTGTTTACCTGCGTTTGGGAAGGGAGGAGAGGGGAGCCCGGCTGGAGCAAACCTCCTCCCGTGATCCAGCTGCCACCCCAGGTCCTCGTCCCCACTCCCCGTGGGGACATTGCCACCTCCACCACCCGGGCCAGCCCTGGGAACGCTCCCTGGCCGGAATGTTGTGGGGTTCCTGGCTGAGCTGGGAACACCCGGAGCTGGCTGGGCCGTGGCAGATCCCTTCTGCTTCCCAGGGAATTCATTCTCACCCGGCTCAGCTGGGAGGGACAGAACAGGGACAGTTACACACACCGGCTCCTGATATCTGTGATAATCACCCCAAAACGGCTCCTCAAGGAGGGCAGGCCCCCCCAGGTCTGTGTGCACATTCACTCCTCTCCTGCAGGGTCACACTGAGGGCTCGGGACACCCTGGGTTCCTAATGGCAATTAGCATCTCTCTGGTTTCTATCGCCGCTGCTTCAGTCACGCGGAAATTCCAAAAGAACTTGAGCCCTGGAGCTGCTCCCAGAATGAGCCGGGCTGGCAAACCCTCCCGGACATCCTGTGCCCGATCCCCACCTGGCCCCAGCCCGGAGCAGGGAGAGGTGAGCAGCATTTTCTGGGATTTATGGCACAAACCAGCTCTGTGTGGGCTTCCCATCGCCAGCGTCTCCTTTGCCGCTCCGCAGCCCTGGCCTTGTCCGTGCTGTGGATGCTGCAGCTGTTCTGTGTGCAGGTAAAACAAAAGGCTTTAATTAAAAGTGACAGTGCTGCACCTTTTGCTGCCAGTGAGAGTTTGGTGAAAAGGACCTGAGAAGTGTGGAAGGCACTGCAAGGTCCTGCCCTCCTGTTTGCATCCCAGTAGCCGCGTGCTGCCCAAGCTGGCAAGTGAAAACATCCCCTGAATTTTTTTTTTTTTTTAAATGGAAAATAACTTTTCTGACTAAAATAATCCTGCAAAGCGTACAAACAAATATTTTTTAATGCTAGTTTTGGCCAAAATCTGAAGGAAAAAAAGGTCATTCAGAGCTCTTGAAGCTCTCAGCAAACAAGGACAATGTCCATCAGTTCCCAGCTTTTCAGGGGAAAACAGGTTCACAGATGTAACTTTTCCAATTAAAAATCAATTTTTGCCAGAAAGCCGCTCCGATTAGTTTTAATGAGAAGTAAGCAATCGTAAATGACATCCTGTGTCTACAAATTACGCGTTTGGGTTCAGAGCCGCCCTGCAGCCTCCACTTAACACCACAAGGACCTGGATCAGCGTCTTGTTTTGTACCGCTGTGACATTTCAAGGATTCGCAGGAGCCGGATTTCTGCAGGGCACTGCCCATTAACCCCGCCTGGCAGGGCAGGGAATTCTCAATTACTCCGTGCCCTCTCCCCATCTGCATTTCCATTTAAAGCTTGGCTATTCTGCACTGGAGGAATTAAAATACTTCCAGGGAACCGTGGCCCGGGGTGGGTTTGTGTCCTGACGTGTGCCAGCATTTGGGGCTTTGCTGTGCAAAAGGGAATTTCGGGAGGGACCCAGCGGTCTTTCACCGGACTAGTGCCCCATACGGACTTAATTAGCCCCTAATTTCCTAATGTGTGCTGGGAATGAAGCTTAAATGCTCCTAAATTGTGGAGAAGAAAGCACGGCTTAAAACGACATTTTCTCCGCAACTCACTTTGTGCACTCAGCCAACAAAAAAAGTTCTATTCCCAATTACATTGTTTCTAATTGCAAATATAATTATGAATGCATAAACCGAACTGTTGAGGCGTGCATTTAATTCTGCAACAGGAACTCATATTTCTACCAGCGTATTCCAGGGAAGAGTCAAGCAGCAAGGAGTTTCCCACTGATAAGAAACTGCAAAACTTCCATATCTTCCATTTTTCTGGTAAGGATTACTTTTGTTTTGATCACTTTTGTTTGCTGCTCCTCAAAAAGTGACCACATTCAGAGTAGAAGAACCAAGCCAACAATGATTTAATAAACACAAATGATTTGATTCTGGAAAAGTCTAGAGTGATTGACTTTGTTTGGTGTCCCTGGTTTGCCAGCTGCAGGAGGGACACTGAGCACAGCAGTGAGGGGACAAGGGCTGGCTGGGGACAGGACACTGGCCTGTGGCCACAGCCAATGCCAACATTTGTACATTTTTATATGTTTTATGCTCTTCATTGTACAGGCAGAACCAGAATGCTAACCCCAGCCTGGAGGAGTTTCCAGCTCCTGTAAGATCAAACTCTGGCTGATCAAATCCTGTATGATCAAACCCACTGAGTTTCCTTTCACAACTTTGCTTCTTTTTTTTTTTTTTAAATTGAACATTCGCCTGCCAAAAGTTCTCCGAACCCACGGTTCTCCCCTGATGCCAAATCCCACAAGTTTGGAACGTGCTGTAATCTGGAGGGCACACAAGTGGAAATTCCACAGACACTTGGCCAGTCCTTAACCCTGACCCATTGCTGAGTGTGCAGTGACAGCTGTGACTCCTGCACTGCTCCGAGATCCTCCGAATCTCTGGGGTGAACAGCACAGGAGGAACCTCAGCGTGGGCTTCTCACCTTAAGGAGCCAAACACAGCAGCTGCTCTTGCTAGCTGAAGGAGCTGAAGAAGAGAGCAAACCCCACCAGGGCTGACCGTGCCCTGCTCCGGTTCCTCCCCTGTTCCTGTCCCAGGGACACTCGGTGGCACCAGGAGCATCCAGGGCTGCCCTGGACGAGGTGCTGAGCACAGACAAGGCACAGTCTGCCTGCTGAAAGCCCTGCAAGGCAGCTGTGGGATGGCAAACCCCAGCCCACAGGGACGTGCAGAGCAGGGCAGGAGGCAGGAATCAGCACAGCAGTTCAGCCTGACACGAGTTCTGATCTGCTGAGGAGCTGAATGGATTCAGGCTACGGTTGATAAGCTTATCTTGAAGTAAAACAGAAGCTGGGCTGCTGGAATTCCTACTGTTGCTCTGTCATTATGCAGCTGAAAGTCAGGAACTGTCAAATGACATGAATAATATCTGTCCATATTTAATCCAGCGAGCTGCTGACAATTGCCTCTCACCCTTCCCCTCAGTGCACGAGCTCCACCAAAGGCTTTGGGGTGATCACACTGAATTTAGGCAAATCTGTAGCTGCAGAACCACGCTCCAGATAAGAACCTCACAGTGTCTAAAATGGAGAAAAAGAGGAGATAGCAGCAAGCACAAAAAACTACGGAGATAATTCTTCCTGGACCAGAGCAGGGAAAAATGTTGGAGATTGTGCTGACACTCGTGATGTTACAAATGCTACGGGGCTGAGGATAATGCAGAGTAGACTTTTTTCCCCCTCCCCATTTCAAAACAATCACATTCTATCTTCTTATAAGATATGAGGAAGATTGTTATCTTGCATAATGAAAAGCAAATGGCAGGCAGATAAACTTAGGGGCTGTTTATAAAGCCTTGTACAGTATTCTCCATGGTACACAGATAAGGAAATCACATAATTGAAATGGCTACAAACAGCATTAAAAAGGCATAGAAGAGGAAAATGAGGAGATCAAATGCAGAAGGCAGACAAATTTTAGATTACTGATGGAGGCGTTAGGGCAAGGCACTCTGTTCCTCGTGGGAGCTGAGCACCTCCTGCTCCTGCAGCCTGAACCCCCAGCCCCATTTCCCTCCTTCAGGGACCCCCCTGTCCTCACCCATCCCAGGCACCCCGAGGTTTGACACTTTGGCTCCTGGAACAGCCCCCCAGCTTTACCTTTTCTTCACAATTCTTTGCCCTGTAGTGTCTTCAGAGATGTCTTTGTGCTTCTTCTGCAAGCACGAGTGGAAGGCACCAGCTGCTGCTTATTGTTCTCTGCAGAAATGGGAAAAGTTCAAGTCCTTTCCTATCTGAGTAAACAACAAAGTGTCTTCTGAACTTTCTCAAGCACTGAAATACCATGGAAATGTTTCCATGTGTAGGTAGAATAACAGCAGAGGAGTTTCTGCTCTGAGGCAGATTTAAATGGAAACCTCACTGTCAGTGTGAGATTTTCTGGATGTCCCAGACGCCCCAGACCTCAGCCAGGGGACCCTGTTGTGTGTTCCAGTGCAGCATCTCCCAGGAACTGGAATTCAGGTCACACTGGAAGTCCTTGCACTGCAATAATCTTCCCTAATTAGAGGAGGAAAGAAGAACTCAGCTGGACAAATGAGCTAAAATCAGGAGAATCTTGAACAAACATCTCAAGCATTAATCATTCATAGAGAAAGAAGAAAAAAATCATCAAAATAATTGAGCAATTGCAGACAAATGTCACAATGCCTTGTATTGCCAAAATCTCATCATTGGAAATGTATACGTCTGATTTCCAGGTTTATTAATGAAACAAAAAGGCATCTACAACAGATAAATAATACATCATATGGAATTCACACAGTCTATTTATAATAGAGATCAGTGACACCTATCAACTCACATTAAATCACATCATGCAGATTTTGCCTCGTCTGCACATTGTCAATCTCTGCTTCCTCTTTCCCTGCCGTGGTGACAAAAAAGTAACTTGAAAAGAGTTGTCTCAAAAATCCCTGCAAGAACGTTTAAAAGAGCAGCAGAACTCAGCCAGAGCCGTGGCCAGGGAGCTGCTGGCTCCCCCCACAGTTTGCCCAGAAGCCAGCTCTGAGGGCACAGCAGGGGGTTGGCTCACAGATTGGAAAATCAGGGTCACACCAGGAATCCAGGGCATGGCATGAGTCAGTGGCAGGTCTGGGAGCAGAACTGGGGTATCAACCTTCTGAGCTGTAAAGCTGAATTGCCCTCCATCCCTGACCTGTGCCCCGATGGAAAAAAACACGGAACGAAGCGGGTTTTGAAAAAGAAGTTTGCGTTTTTACAAGCATCACCATTAAAACGTAACGTGGGCTTGGAAGCATCCTTCAAAAACAACATAAATAAGTTATTTTGCAGAAGAATTATTTACCATGAGAAGAGATAGAAATTTATAAACCAGTTCAGAGATCTGTAGGGGAAATGTTCTCAGTGACATCATCAGAAATGGGGGCTGAGGAGGCTGAAACCCCTGGATTTTGCATGCAGCTTTTAAAATATAATTAGTGATCTAACATCAACAGACGTCACTGGCTGTGGTAATGTCTGTGGCAAATAAATAACAGTGGAACACAATAAAACTCCCTGTAATGTACTCTGCTGTAATATTGATGGCAGCATATGGCAAACATCTGACAGCTGTTAAACAGATGTGGCAATTAGCAAACCTTCTGGTCATGCTGGTGAGATTATTATGCAACAGTTCTCCAGGAAAACCCCCTGACTTCCTACTCTGGGCTCTGCGTGTGCAGGGCTGGCCTAATGTCCCATTTAGGGCTGGCCTAACGTCCCATTTAGGGCTAGCCTAACGTCCCATTTAGGGCTGGCCTAATGTCCCATTTAGGGCTGGCCTAATGTCCCATTTAGGGCTGGTCTCATGTCCCATTTAGGGCTGGTCTAACGTCCCATTTAGGGCTGGTCTAAGTCCCATTTAGGGCTGGTCTAACGTCCCATTTAGGGCTGGTCTAACGTCCCATTTAGGGCTGGTCTAATGTCCCATTTAGGGCTGGCCTAATGTCCCATTTAGGGCTGGTCTAACGTCCCATTTAGGGCTGGTCTAATGTCCCATTTAGGGCTGGTCTAACGTCCCATTTAGGGCTGGTCTAACGTCCCATTTAGGCAGCATTGCTCACTCATTTCTCCTAACCCCAATTTTTTTTTTTGAGTTGCTGCCTCATAGAAGATTTAGAGAAATCCCGAATTTAAACAAGAACAATATCAATTCAGCTGTGGAGCAGATACTTCAATTATAATAGCTAATGGACAAATTGAGAGATAAAAAGACTTTTCTATCATGTTGAAATTCAATGAACAGTTTTCAATTAGGCTCTAAGTATAAAAGGGGAAAAAAGGAAGATACTTTTCCTTGATGTTAACATTGCAGGAGAAGATGAGAGTAACTTCACTTTTTCATTATACAGAAGAGGTGCATATAATGATGCATATTTAAATTATAAATCAGGTCACTATCTGCCAAATGAAAGCAATATCAATTAGAGCTGGGGTGGATCAGGCTTTAAAACTCCTTATATTTAATGACAAAAGTATGACTGTTACCCTCACCCAGCCAACAAAGGGATAATTTAAGGCAGTAAGAAATCAAAGAGTGATGTCACAAAAATAAGCCCTCACAGCTTTTTGGATGGGATTATTATAATTAATAGACTTCCAATGACTTTTTTTTAATATTTTTTGCAGGTTATGGGCTTTCACAAAAGCATTTATTGCAGGCATAAAATATCTAAAGCTCTAAAGAGTGGGTTTGAGTAAGGTTGACTTGAGGGTCCTTAGCCTTTCTACTCCAGTAATTCCTGTAAAATCAGAGTTTCATTTATAGGCTCAATTTATAACGTTGAATTTATGCCAGTTCATCTGATATCAATCATGATAATAGCATGATCTATTGTATGTCACTTGTGCTAATGCAAATTAAATATCATTACATTACAAAAAAAGCCTTATGTTAAAATAACACGGAGTGTGTAACTTGAACCAAAAAAATTAAGGATGAATTAGCAATTTGGGCTGATCATACATACAGATAATAAACGTAAACCCTTGCATATCTTATATATAAAATTATATAGATGCTGAAAAAAGAAAAGCTAAGCAAAAAATAAAATAGATTAAGGTTTGTGTAGCAAGATTAACACTGATTTTCCCTCTTCATTGTAGCTAAGGTCAAGTAGTGAGCAGTTTATTATCTTCCTTTTAACCACTGTGGCTTTGAACATCTGGCTTTGACACAGGAGTCCTGAGAATCAGCTTTTAAAAATGTTCAGATTTGCAAATGCCGTGGTTTGAATCCCCCTATGTCTTTATAAATTACATCCTCACCCACTCATCATGGTACCTGTGCATTTGGGTAGAAAACTCTCCAATTCAGGGCAGCTGAAATGATAAGTACAGCCAGGTAAGATAGTCCTGAGGTTGAAGTGCACCCAAAGATTTTGTTGAAAATTGTTAAAAATTGGTTCTTTTTGAGTCTCACTGCAGCCCATGTTCTCTGTCCCCTGCTGAAGTGGCAGGACACCCTGTCTAGATTAAGTAAGAGACGTTCCCATGCATAATTGCAATTTTCCACATAAAATTTGGGAAAATCTGCGATATTTGTGCATATCTTCATGCTGTGGATGTCCTGCAGTTGTGGGCAGAGCGAGCATTTATCAGCTGTGTCCCCTGAGCATGACACACCACTTACACGGATCAAAACCCACCGGGGCTGGCTGCAGTTTCTTCTTGAAATGAGGAGCAAGATCTCTTTGCTTGGAGATGTCTGTGAGCTCTGCTGGCCGTGGGAGCCCTGCAGGTCCTGTGACATTTTTGGTTATAAATCAGATATTTTCTTTTGACAGTTACCTGTGATGATGAAGTGCTGCCCGGCAGAGCTGTGGCTCTCTGTGCCGAGGTGAAGCTCCTGTAAAAGTTGTGTTTGTTACCTGTGAGCATCGTGGGACCCTTCCTTCTCCTGCAGTGTCTGAGCGCTTTGCCAGCATTCCCACATCCACCTGTCCAGCCACCAAACCATAGAAAATGTGGCTGCTTTCCTTCCTGAGGGGGGAATGAAGTGCAGGGGGACCCAAAGCTGCTGCAGGAGGTTTTGGGGTCACCTAATTGCCCCTTCCAGTACCTGAAGGGAGCCTAAAAGAACAGGGAGAGAGTGGTAGACAAGGGGGCATGGCTTCAAACTGCCAGAGGAAAGGTTTATTTCAGAGATTTGGAGGAAATTGTTCCTGGGAGGGTGGGCAGGCCCTGGGATGGAATTCCCAGAGCAGCTGTGGCTGCCCCTGGATCCCTGGCAGTGCCCAAGGCCAGGCTGGATGGGCTTGGAGCAGCCTGGGACAGTGGAAGGTGGTGGAGCTTTCAGTACAGGTCATTCCATGATTCTGTGATAGCAACAGTGGGGATAAAAACATTCCCAAACCTCCTGAATTCCATCCAGCGCTGCTGTCCTGGGGTCTGGGGACCTTTGTGGAAAGAAAAAAGGATAATATTTCAAGTCGTGGCTGCTCCAGTGAAGCTGAGATTGGCTCGTGTTGTGCCCTGATCCCTTTCTGTTCCCTGGAAGGAAGGGAACACCCAGCACAGTCCTTGCAGTGTCCTGTGACACTTTGTGCCAGGGTTCAGCATCTCTGGGTAATATTTCCTCCAAATTTTGGATAATTAACTGCACTCCTTGGAGGTGGAGAGGAGAAACTCAGGAGATCAAACCTGGCCCGAGGCTTTGCACATCTCCTGTTACACACAGCAGCCTGATCTGTGGAAGCATATTCATTATTTCACATTTTTCCTCCTTCAAATGGTGGCACTGCTTGTTTCAGAAGCAGAACTGACACTCTTCACTGCTCATCGCTACAGATGTTAGAGAGATTCTTTAATGTTGGAAGGAAACACAAACCTCCTAATGGAGATCTTGGCAGCTAACTGAAAGGAAAATAGATTGTTTTAAAATATATTTATAGGTCTTTTAACACATATATACTCTGACAGTGATCTGGGAGTTTAAAAAGTCTATTATTAAATTTGTTTTAACACCTCTGTTTACAAAGTTTCATGTGTTCCTTTCGTTGCCTGCTTCGTGTACTAAAATTCCAGGTTTTCCACTGCATTTGGACAAACCTCAGCTTATTTTCATGGACCTCTTGGAAACTTTATCCCAAGTTAAAATAAACCCAGTGCTAGTGCTGGGTTTAACCCTTTGCCACGAGCTGAAGCCCAGTGTTTACAGCCTCAGAAAGGTTTTAGATCTTCAGTTACATTTATATCTGATAATTTGAAACCTGTCTGTGACACAGCAATTCCTCAGGTGACCAGTTAATGATCCACACCTGCACTCTCACACTCGGTCCCACATCTGCTTAACTTTAACTTTAACTTTAACCTGCTCACATTACAAAGTTCAGACACGTGGATGTGGCTGCCAGGCTGTCCTGGTTATACCAAAACCTTAATTCCCATTGCTGCCCACTGCCAGAAGCCTCCAGTTAGACAGGGACAGGATAAACCAGTTGTAAGGTTTTTTTATGGCTTTCCCTCTAACACCAGCTGCTGCCTGGGGTCAGGGACAGGAAACTTCACCCACGCATCTGGTTCCAGGTGGAAATTCTGCTGTTCTGCCTTAGAAAATGCCAAGTTCTGAGGTGTCTTCCCATTCCAGAGGAGCTGACAGCCCCAATCAAACCCCTCTAAATGCACCCTGGATTTCCCATGAATTATTCAGTCTGCAAATAATTTATTAGGTGAATTTAACCCCCTTTTTCTGTTCACAGATTGCCCCTGAGCATCTTTCAGCTTTCTCTTTGAAATTATTAAGTGGGTATTTTTAATGAATAATTTTGAGGATCAGACTCTCCACGACACAAAACTGCTCAGATCTGTCTGAGGGGCCTCTGTGCTGCTGTTCAGCTGTGACAGGGCTGGGGTTTTGCCTCAGAAACCTGAAAAAAGGGTGAGGAGACAGCTCAGAGCTTCAGCATTTCTGGTCCTCAGAGCTTGGGAGATGGCCCAGCAGCAGAGCAGACACAGCCCTGCCTCCCGTGCTCCTCACCTGGCTGGGGGAGCACTGGGACTCCTGTCCTGCACCTGCAGGGGGGTGTGGGCAGCTCTGAGGGCGTTGGACCCAAAACACAACCAGCAAAAGTCCTGGGCAGCACCCTCAGAGTGCAGAAATGAAAATCAGGGCTTGTGGCTTTGGGACTCGGCAGAACGGGGCCAGAACCATCTGCCAGAGGTTCTCCTGTTTGCCAAGAGCATCAGGAGCACATCTGTAAGGAGCTGAGAGACAACTCAGAGGTAGCAGCAGCTCTCCAAAACCCCCAGGGAGGTCACAGAGCAGGTTTTGGTTTTGGTTTTGGTTTGTAGAAGCCACGAATGCCCTCCCAACTAATTCCGTTCATTGGGAAATAAGAGCAGAGGGAAGATGGAGTGGAAAAGAGCAGCATCAAAAGTGCCAGCACCAGGAAAAGATAAAACCAAATCAGTATTCAAATTACATGCGTGTCTCAATTTTGCTTTGTTATTGTGTCACTATTTTGAAAAGCCCAAATTATGCTCATAAAAACTTAAGCTATCCATACATATGTATGAAAGTGCTCAGCTTTAGCAGGGCTGAGACAGACAAATCTGGGAGTGGGATTCTTTTCAGGCTGTGAGAAGCAAATAATAATCAAGTGTCGTTGAGTTGTGTGAGATATTGGGCCTGGAACCACCTCCTTTGTCTTGTTCTTCTCCAAGAGACAAGGAGGAGTCTGAAGGAATTTTGCTGTCCCAGCTGGGGACT
Source organism: Leptocoma aspasia (assembly GCA_013399835.1). NCBI lineage: Eukaryota > Metazoa > Chordata > Aves > Passeriformes > Nectariniidae > Leptocoma > Leptocoma aspasia. The sequence continues at coordinate 16,149 of VXAX01001753.1, forward strand.
CATTCCAGAATCCAGAGAGGACAGTGGCAAACTGGCATTGAATTCAGTGCCTGGGACTGGGCTTTGGTAACACCCTGCTGCAGTAACTCAGGTTTGTCCTGACACGAGTTCCTCAGGAGTTTGGGGATGGAGCAGTTCTTGTAGGGTGGCTTTGACAAGTGGGGAATTCCAAATGTGTTTAGTTGTAAATTTATGATGGATCTGCAATATATATAATAATGCTTTCTCCACAGTTGGTTGATCTCATCTTGAAGACACTTTTTTCTCCCTGTTTTCTTTTTATATTCACCTTCTCATTCCATAAACCCATGAGAAGGTTATTTACACAGAAACAGCCTCAAATATAGCTTCAAATATGCATGTTGAAAGCATTTATGTGTGAGAAGAAAAAACCATGGAAGCACATGCTACAGGAAATCAAAATAAAGAAACAGGAGCATCTGGAGAGGAGTGAAAATAAGATGTCAGTGATCCCTGTGGCACCCACAGCCAGCAGCCCAGGATCTGAGGGACTGCAGGGGAGCAGAAAAGGGCTGGCAGCCATGGGCATCATGTCCCAGGGGCCCTCGGGTCTGCAGAGCTGAGCAGAGAGGGAAATCACACAGTCCCAGAGGGAATTAGGAGAATTTGCATTGTCTCAAGTGGCAGTCAAGCACAGAATGGCTTGGAGCATTCACAGCAGCAGGGGAGGTGACAGATGCTAAAGGCAACTGGGGAGCAAATCCCCAAATTAAGGTGGATTTCTCTTTACTTTTCCCATTCAAACTGACTGAATTGAGTGTTTGTGTCCACCCCCTTTAATCTGCTTTAACAGAAACAAAACCCCCCAAAACCCTGGGAGATGCTTGGCTCAAGAGCCCTTGTCCACCTCCAGCTCTGTTCTTGCAACTCTGGCATCTAAAAAATCCACCCAGGGATGTGGCTGGTGGCAAACATGGCCAAGTGGAGTTCACCTGCTTCTAACTGAGCACCAGAGTGTCACATGCTGAGCAGGTGATTTACCTGGGCTTGTGTTTGTCACTGCAGCAGCTCTCCATGGCTCCTCCTCCTAAAAAACACCTCCAGGGTCCTCTCCCTGCTCCCTGCTCTGGGAAAGGCAAAGGATTCACAGCTTCTCCCTCCTCCTCTTGCCTTCAGAAGATCCATTTCTGTACAAACTTCCCACTGTTGGAAAGCCAGGCCTTGGGTCAGTCTGAGAGCTTTGACTCTCATTTAGAGAATTCAAGGAAAACCAGCAGAAATCTATAAACCCATTACCAGGTTTGCTAAATGGACAGATTTCACCACTTTTCCAAACTTTTGTGACCAAATTGTCCTGGACTGCAGCCCCCAGGTTTGATGAGAGCCTTGTAAGATAAATGTTCAATAATAACACCTGTAATAAAAATGGGGAACGTAGCTCCACCCCTTCCTTCAGGAAAATTTTATCCCACTAAGTGATTGCAAAGTGGCCCCAATTCTAAGAGCCTCTGCTTCAATCTTCAGCACATTTCTGGGGAAGATTAGAATATTCTCCCCTGTTCTGTGATGAATTAGCTGTGTTTGGTTGTATTTTTTGAGGGGGGCAGGGGGAATTACCATATCACTATATGCACAAGAGATCAAATGTATGATTAAAAATATTTATAATACTGATGTGGAAAAGAATGATATGTTAAACAGATAAGCATATAATAATGCATGTCTTACCCATAAAATTTAATTTATCCCTTGGGCAGGGCATAAACTTTGCTCAAGAACAACATGTTTTCCATCTATAGATTGCAGAGCTAAACTGCTTAATTTTACAGCAAATTGATCACTGCTGTAATATTTCAGGAGCAAAATGATCCTCAACAGTCAGTTCGGTTTCAAAAGCCCAAATTTATAGTTCTGCCTCTGATTTAGTGGTAAGGTTTTTTAACATATTGGGCATTTCATCACTTTCTATCGGGAGTCAGCGTTGCACCAACAAAGAAATATTTTTTGAAATCAACAACAACAACAATAAAAAAAGGGCCATAAATAATATACATCCAACTGACAGAAGAGTTTAATATTCCCTTCAGACTGGGAGGAGATTACTCCGGTTGCTGTCCTTGTAAACTCTCGTCCTGTACAGGGCATGTGCTGCTCTGCTCCGTGGCTGGAATCACTCCCAAATCCCTTCCCAACTGCTCAGGAAACTATTCCACTCATTTTCCCGAGTGGCCAAACTTCATTTCACCCAGTGCACATAAAATTTAGTGGATCCAAAGTTACTTGACACTTTTGATATGTTTAAAATAAATGTAGAGGGATTTAATGATGTGAAAGTTCATGACTCAGTAAAGATTGCTCCCTAGCCAGGGTCTGAGGATAGACACCTATAAAATCAAATTATTATTATCACAGGAGCCAGGAGAAAAAAGTAGGCCCTGCTGAGCTCTATTCACAGAGTTTTTGCATTCATTATGCTCCTTCTTGTTATGAAACAAAGGGACCAGGTAGGCTGAAATCTCAGAAGGTTTTCTCAAGTAATTCTTTGCAGCAGCTCTTTGTGATGACTACAGTGAATTTTTAGAAATCTGATCCATGTGCCAGGAGAAGAGGAACAGGACACAGTGTGGTTGTGAGTGCTCATTCTTGAGCCATAACCCCTTAATTAGGGACACTGGCAAAGTGAAAGTGAAGGCACGGGTTGGATTTGTTCTCCTGAGCAGAGAGCATCAGTCAGCTACCTCTGGCACCAGTGACTGGGAAAGGTACCCAGCCTGGAGGGTGTGTGTGCAGGGATAGAGGCTGTACCCAGCCTGGAGGGTGTGTGTGCAGGGATAGAGGCTGTACCCAGCCTGGAGGGTGTGTGTGTGCTGGGATAAAGGCTGTACCCAGCCTGGAGGGTGTGTGTGTGCAGGGATAGAGGCTGTACCCATCCTGGAGGGTGTGTGTGCAGGGATAGAGGCTGTACCCAGCCTGGAGGGTGTGTGTGTGCAGGGATAAAGGCTGTACCCAGCCTGGAGGGTGTGTGTGTGCTGGGATAGAGGCTGTACCCATCCTGGAGGGTGTGTGTGTGCAGGGATAAAGGCTGTACCCAGCCTGGAGGGTGTGTGTG
>VXAX01001753.1:19790-77543 GCA_013399835.1 Leptocoma aspasia
ATGAAAAGGATTTCCTCCATGGATCCACCTTGGGCAGCACCAGAGCCCAGCCAGGGCTGCACCCAAGATGAACCAAAATGGTCCCAAAATGGACACCGGGCACGGGCTCTGGCACTTTTATCAGTTCTGCTCCATTTGCACATTGGAGTTCATTGTCCAATTCCAGCTTTAGCCCATCAAGTCCCATCCTGCTTGTTTTTCTCTCTTCAGCCCACGTTGTTTGTGCTCTTGGGCTGAGATTTGGATCATTTGTCCTTGGTCCCCAGCTAGAGAAGGAATTGTTTTGTGTCCCTGCTCTGTGCAGAGAGCTCACCATCCCATAATGTGAAGCCCAGCCCCACACACTAAAGCAGCATTCAGATATTTTATATCTGAAAAATATAAAAGCCAAAACCTGAGGCATCACCACAGCTGCCCCATCCCTGCTGGGGCTGTCCAGCAGCACTGTGGGCACATCTCTGAGCACAGAACATCCCCGGGGCGCTTCCATAAGCCCAGAGATGATTTCCCAAAGCTGATTTTCCCTGCTTTCTGCAGGATCTGCACACTGACCTGCACACACCGAGTGCAGACACAGTAATTAGGGCCTTTGCTTGGGCCTGATGGTTCTTTGGAGGCTTAAAGTGTAAAATGTCTGTGTGCACAGTGCAGTGTGAAGGCCTGTTTCTCATGGTTCTGCTGTATAATAAAAACAAGAGAAGAGAAAGATAAAATGCCAGCAGTTTGGGTTTTTTTTTTTTTTTTTTTTTTGGTGTGTGAGCAAAGCAATAATTAAGGGTGCATATTTCACCTGCAATCATTTATGAGTGGAGTTGAGATCAGGGAGATGTCCAGATCCCTGATGGAAGCTCCCAGGCAGCGCTGCAGACGCCGTGTCTGGCCACAGCCTGCTGGGCTCCATGGGATTGTGCTGGGGAGGAAGATGCCAAGCACTCTGGCTCCCTTTGAAACCCGAGCAAAAGATTTCAGCTGCAGGCTCAACTGATTTAAATGTTCTTCTTCAGTCAGAAATATCCATTAATTGTCCAAGCATGGAATCCCTCCCACACCTCTGCTAACAAGCACTTACACAAATAATCCAGGAGCAGGGTCCTTATCCTCAGTTTGTGCACTTTTACTGAGAATGGTGGATAAAAGGTGATTTATGTTAGCCACTATTTGAAATATATTTTCTAAGGCTCAAAATGCAGCTTTGGAAATACATGTAAGATTTGTAATGGAAGAATGCACTCGAAGTTGTGAATCTTCTTTTAATTACAGGGTTAAGTGTAGGAAATCCTTTACCAATCAGCTGCAATTAAAGAAGAACTGCCTCTGCACAATTTCGTGGATTTGTTTTACTTCCCATCATCTTTCTCAGGTGGTTTTCACATTAAATCCCTTCTTCAGGATTGAAGTTTTACAACTGTGCTCAAAGACCTGCTCAGCTCTCCTGCACCTGGGTGCCACAGAAAGCACAGTGACAGAGAGCACAGCGAGTGTGAAATGTGGGCTGTGCCCAGACGAGCTCTGTGTCCCACCCGTGGAATTGTCCTCCCACAGGGAACCTCCCAAAAAACCATCAGCGCCTCAGTGGGCACAAATCACGCCCCGTAACGTGTCAGTGAATGTCAGATGTTGGCCAGTGAGTGTCCAGTGGGATATTTCAGGAATGTTTGCATTTGCTGTGGCTGTGTCAGCACCAGGTCCTGAGCTGCACATCAGTGAAATCGCTGCGTGCCCAGCCCACGGTTTGAAATACAAAATACCAGGCCAGGCTCTGAGGAGAGTGGGCTCACACCTGTCAGTAGGGCCAGGAATTGGGAAGCAGATCACAGTTTGGACAGTGCCCTGGCACGCAGGATCACAGAATCAATGCAGAATCCTTGGGGGGGACCTCTGGCGATCCCCCAGTGCAGGCCGGGCCCAGGCAGGGTCACCTGGAGCAGGTGACACAGGTGGGTGTGGGATGTCTCCAGAGGGACACTCCAGCCCTCCCTGGGCTCTGCCCCCTCCAGGGGAAGCTCTCCCTCGTGCTGAGGTGGAGCTGGTTGTGTTTGAGTTTCTGGCCATTGCTCCTCGTCCTGGCGCTGGCCAGAACCTGTCACCCTCCTGTGACACCTGCCAGGCACAGCTGGACGTTCCTGTGGGTGCCGGGTGGGGTTTGTGTTTCCCAGGGGTAAAACTGGTGCTGAGGAGCAGATACAGTGAGGAGCAAATGGAACTGAGTGCATTCAGGAAGGAGTGCTTCAAACCCAACTTTTACAAGAGGCTGCTGTGAACTGGACCTCCCGTGAGTGCAGAGGGAGAGCCCCACGAGGGTATTTCCAGGAAACAAAGAGAATTAGGGCTGTAATCTGGTATTGCATCCCTGCAAGTGACTCCTGCAAATAAAGCTGCTCCTGCACTTGTTACAGGGGAAATAATGTGACTTTACTCTTAACCCCACACTGCATCCTTTGGTGGATATATGTAAGTATACATTATTCAAAATTCAAATATTAATGATCACATAAATATTCCACAATCTTGGCTATTACTTTCAGGACAAACATTTTAATTTTCAGATGTCATATTTGTTAAAGCTGTATTTTGAGTAAGAAGGGGAGAGACAGACCCTTTTAAAGGTGTCTCAGTGCCTTGCCAGGGTATCTTTGCTTGGCAAACACAAGGCACGTTTAAATTTCTTTCAGCTCTACAATGTTCACCTGCTGAAACATTTACAACGCTCCCATTGAAAAAAAAAAAAAAAAAGTTATAGGAGGAAATAAAAAGCAAATGTGTGTGTTTGGATGAACTGGGGATGTCTAAAGTGCATGCCAGTAGGTAGAATTAGATTTATGAGGCTGGGTTTATGTGAGCTTCAGAGCAAACTTCAAGGGTCTGTCTGACCCGAGCAGGGGGATTGTGTGAGTGGCCTGTAAAATCACAAAAATCACAAAACTCACATCTCCCAGCACTCCAGCTTTGCTAGGAGCCCTTTCCAAATTAATCTGAATGGAAGACAAAATAATAAATTATAAAATATTAAGCACAAATGAGCCTTTTGACTTGTCTAGACAGTCTGGATCGGATTTTCAAGGGAAAGTTATAGGAGAATGTTACTGGTGCCAGAAGTCAGCTTTTGTGTATGCAAATGGGTCGTTATTCCCAGTGCTGAGTGCATTTGCAGATATTGTCTCAGGTTCAGCTGCCAGCTGGGGCTGAGCTGGATTTTCCAGGCTCCCAGCACACAGCCCTGCAGTCAGATCCCAGGGGAGCTCAGCCCTGGTGTCCCATGGGCTGGGATCCGTGGGGCACCTGCACAAAGCTGGGCCTTCCCTCTTTAATTAAACAGGAGCAAAGGCCTGATGGAGATCCTGGGTTTGTTGTGAGTAATGAACACACAGAAACTGGCCCTGGGCTGCTCTGAACATTTGCTTGTGAGTCCGACCTCTGTTAATATTTGTTGGTCCTGATCAGTTCCCGGGGGATGAGAATCCCTTCCACTCACATCCCCACCAGGAGCAGGGAATAAAGTCCTTCAGTCCTTGGGAATCTCTGCCAAAATCAGAATCTTCCACGGTGAGTTCAGGCCCGCTCACTCAGCCCTGCCTCCCGGAGAAATCCAGAGTTATTTGCGGTTAATGCCAGGCTCTGACCCTCCAGGGCTCCTGTTGCTTTCCCTGCAGCAGGCACACACAGCTCTGCCTGCCCTTTGCATGCTCATCTCCTGTAATTCCTCCTGATGCATTTCACCACAGCATCCTCAGACAGGATTTGTGTTTGCTCCTCCTGTCCTACATATGTCAGTGACTTTCTGCAGAGTCAGACTGTCTTCCCTCAAGAGTTTTCTATTGTCATCACTTCTGAGCTCCACCACAGTTGCTGCCCTGTTAATTCCCTTAAAAAGCTGCTCAGTTTTGTGTCACCAGCAGGGCTGTGCTGGCTGTCCTCCATCAGCTGCCTTTGGCACACAACAGAAAACCTATTTTCTGGACACAAAAATCACACAATTTCTTGGCTGATGGATCGCACACATAAATACAAATATTAAAATCTTGATTTGCTATTGTCTGGTGGTGTGTGTGCTTTTGTGGAGATACTCTTTGTTAAATATTGGAAATACCATAATACTCCCCAAAACAAATTCTTCCATTGCATTCTGTATACATTTTTGTGCCCCTGCTTTTTCAGCTGTTTCAGAATTGTAACCCAGGACATTACAGAAGAGAGATTTTCATGGACACAGATGGGAATTAAGTGTCCAATTCAATTGACTTTTAATTGGAGTTGAACAACTAGAAAGCCTTTGAAGAACTCTGCTACACTGAACTTCTTAATTTACCCTGAACCTGTTTGTTGATGAAAATCCCAACTCCTCAGCTGGAGGGAGAACTTTCTTTTTGCTCCAGTGGCCACATTATCATCCACAAATATCCAAGGAGTTTGGTGTTAGTACAGTTCATATCTGGCTGAGAAATAAACTCGGTCTGATTTTTTACCTTATGGTCAAATAATAGAGAAATGTAACTAAATGAGCAGGAAAATCAATAATTTAAAAATCATTCTTATTTTAGCAAATAGGTTATTCTTCACTTCATTCAAACATGATTTGCTAGTGCCAAAAATCTCCCTATTTTGTAGTGGAAATTCACAAGTGGGGATATTTTTAGTAAAAGGAATCTTTTGGAAGTTATTTCTTTAAATGTTAGTTGTGCTCATTAGGACAGACCTTAACAAAATCCAATTGCTGATTAAAAGAATTACAGAAACTTTCATAAATTTTGCCAGTTCTTTTTGAGCTTTTTGATACATAGGAAAATAAATAAAACAATTTAATAGGTCAGAAAGGCAAACATCCAACCCAAACCTGTTACTAGTGAGGAGTCAAAGAGAGAATTCTATTTTGCATCTCAGAAGATGACTGGGATTTTAGAGATTCTGGCTCAAGTCACAGAAGGTGTCCTAAACCAAGGATAACAGAAACGCTTTTTTTCCACATTCTCCCTCACTTTTCTCTCAGATCCCTCCCGTTTGCTTTATTTCTGTTGGTGGTGCCCCAGGTGGTGCTGAGGGGGCTCAGGTCCTGCTGCCTGGGTGATCTCTGCACGTGCACATCAAATGCAGATTTCACTTCCTTCCTTTGTATTCCACATGTCCTGCAGCAGATAAGGGGAGACAAATGCACTTCCATTGACAAAGGCTCACAGAAGGCTTTGGGGTGGGAAGGATATTTGGTGATGGTATCTGGAGCAGTTTGTCCCCTCTGCACCGTGGCAGGATGGATTGCTGTATCAGGAAGTGATCCCTGATGGATGACTCCTGGGCCTGGGCATCAGTTAAAAGTGAGGATGATAATTCAGTTTTACTGATGCCACGGAAAGGGGAAGTTAATCTATTAAATTGTTTAGAAGTTTTACAATTCCCCATGAAGTGTTTAAAGCAGAGCTTCTCCACCTTTGCCACTGCCTGACCTACTCTTTCCTCTTCTCCTCCTTTTTATCCATGCATGGAGCACAGAATTAACCTGCTGGCCTCCAGCAGAGCCTGCAGGGAGGCAAGGTGATCCTTCCCCTGTTAGGGACAGAAAGGATCTCATATACACATCAAAAGTAATGGGGACATTTGCTATAGGATTACAAATTATAGGGGCTGGAAATGGGAGGTGCTTTGGGTCACATTCAATGTCTGGGCTGGGGCAGCCCCTCTGTGGGGTCAGGGCTTGGCTCAGGGTGTGCTCCTGCACCTGCACCAGGCTCTGCCAGGACACGTCCTTGTGCCTGGCCAGAGGTGGGAGCACAGCCTGGCACCTGGGGGGGGCTCTGGGTACATCCCATGGGAGTCTGGTACCCTGCAGGGAATCATGGAGTGGATTGGGTTGGCAGGGACCCTAAAAATCATCTCATTCCACCCCCTGCCATGGGGGGAACATCTTCCACTGTCCCAGGCTGCTCCAAGCCCCAGTGTCCAGCCTGGCCTTGGGCACTGCCAGGGACCCAGGGGCAGCCACAGCTGCTCTGGGAATCTGTGCCAGGGCCTGCCCACCCTCCCAGGGAAGGATTCCGTCCTTATCTCTGTTCTAAACCCCCTCCCTGGCAGTTTGAAGCCATTCCCTGTGTCCTGTCCCTCCATCCCTTGGAAATCCTCTCTCTCCACCTTTCCTGCAGCTCCTTCAGGCCCTGCAAGGCCACACTGAGCTCACCCCAGAGCTTCTCCTCCCCAGGTGAGCAATCCCAGCTCTCCCAGCAGAGCTGCTCCATCCTCTGCTCGCCCTGGAGCCTCCTCTGGGCTCTCCCAGCAGCTCCAGCTCCTGCCCGTGCTGGCCCCAGAGCTTCTCTCCCAGTGCTCCCAGCACTGGCTGCTTGGCACGGGGTGTCAGAGCCACACCAGTGCTCCCACATGGGGCACAGAGGAGAACTGGCCTTTTGGGGACATCCTTCCCTGGAATGATGCTCTATGCCACCTCAAAGCCTGTGCAGAGCCAGCCCAGCCCCAGACTGATGAGGTGCAGGGACAGATGGAAATGAGAGGAAATTAGAATAAAAGAAATTAATATTTGACGTGTACAAGCATATGCACATAAATATAAATACATTTATAGCTGAAATCAAATAGTTTTTCCCCAGAGTGAGTGAGCTGTAGCTGCTGCTTGGGTTGTGCTGTCACTCCTGGAGATGATTGCAGAGCCCCTCAAATTGCAGCACAGCCTTTTACCCACCCTGGTGCCACCCATCTTCCCTCTGTGTCAAATGTTGATTAGGGAGGTCTCTGAAAGCTCAGCAGAGGAAAAAGCTGGAAGACAGAATTATGATAATGGAGAGAGACAAAGGTACAGAAGAAAGGGAATGGATATTATCAGCATGTTACATTTGTGTGCAAGGAGCCAGACAGGATTAAGCTGTTTTGAATAATGCAGCTGACAACTGCAATGAAGAAAATTTGCCAGTGTTGGACTCCACCCCAAAGTACCCAATTTAGTCCATATCTGACATCATGGGCCAGGGGTGGGATGCATCAGAAATTCAGTTACAGAACCATGAAATCCCAGAATGGTTTGGGTTGGGAGGGACCTTGAATCTCATCTCACCCCATGGCAGGGACACCTTCCACCATCCCAGGCTGCGCCAGCCTGGCCTTGGGCACTGCCAGGGATCCAGAACAGCCCTGGGAAAGCCAAGGCAGAGGTCCCTGTGTGCAGTCAGTGAGAACTGCAGCTCCAAATCACCTCAGCAACAAACCCCACATGGCTGTGTCCCTCCTGACTGCGCCAGAAGGGGTTTCAGAGGAGATGCAAATGGAATAATGGCAGGGGAGGAAGTATTTAGAAATAACCAGATAAGCCAAGGTTGGCTGTTGAGGGGATGGTGCAGTAGAGGATGGGTGACTCAGAGGGACAATGGTGACAACCAAAGCTCCTCTGGGGACAGTTTGTGCTCTCAGTGAGCTGAGCATGGCCTAAGCTGTGCTCAGCTATCACTGGCAGGGCAAGATTAGGTCAATTAATAGAGATATCTGGGTATTTTCTTGCTCAAGCAAGTTTTCACTGGAAATTATTCAGTATATTTAAACCAATCTCTTGTGTGGACAGGCATAAGTGTTTGCCAGGAGGATTTTTTGAGCTTCAAGGAGGTTTTCTAATCCAAAGCAAAGGCACAGAACCCATGGTAGATAAGTCACTCACCAGTCTGGGGATGTGAGTTCAAATGCCTCCATGAGGCTGGTTGCTTGTTAAAATTCATCTTTTTTAGGTCCTCCTGACACGGAGCAGAGAGAGAAATGAAGTAGAAATCACAATTTTTGGAGTATTTCTCTGTGCATTCTCTGTACCTGCTACCCTGAGGTGAGAGGCACCACTGTCCATGCCCTCATCACACCTCTGCTGCTGGCTGGCAAATGGCCACTTCAGGAAATAAAAAGATCTGTTGCTGGTTTTGGTGGCAGCTGAAGCAGAACCGTGGTGCTGTGATTCCCCTCTGAGCAGGGCAAGGGGTGCTATTGCATCCAGGGGACCACAGTGCTGCCCGAGCTGCAAATCCCTGACCACCTCCCCTTCAACACCAACTGCTCCAGTTCCCCTCCCCATCCTCACACGGGCCAGCACAAAGGGGAGGAGTTGGGAATAACAGGAAAAAAAAAATACAGTGTTTGGGGAGGTGTTTCTGAGCTTTGCAGTGGTGAAGACCCTGGGCATGGAGTTCCTGTGAAGTGGAACCAGATAATCCTGGTCCCTTCCCGTGGGCATCACTGAAACTGCTGCACAGGCAGGGGAAGATCCTTTTAAATCTCGGCTTTCCAAGTTGGTACAAGTCTTTTGGAACAGTAACTTTGCTTTCTGAACTGCACTGAGGAAAAAACAGGGGATCTTCAGGAAGAATTATTAAGCAGTGATAAAATCAGAGTGATGGTCCCCATAGAGGGGGCAAAGCAACCTTTGTCTCAGATCAAAAATACTGGGAAAATAAATAAGAATGTCTAAACAACTCAAATTGAGCCCAAACCCTCAGTTCAGCCTTTGCAGATTTCCACATTACTCAGTGGAGAAGAGAACAAAGAATCAATGGAAAAGACAATTAATAAATCTATGGAAAAAAGGTGATTCAGATAAAGTAAAACCCTGAGTGCAACTTTGCCTCAAACTGAGCAGAACATTTTCTTAAGTTTTAGAAAAGTTTGAAGCATTTTTTTCTACAAGGCAGGATCCAGGATCCAGGTGTGCTCCTGGCACATCCCGGCAGGATCCAGGACCCAGGTGTGTTCCTGGCACATCCCAGCAGGATCCAGGTGTGTTCCTGGCACATCCCGGCAGGATCCAGGATCCAGGTGTGCTCCTGGCACATCCCGGCAGGATCCAGGTGTGCTCCTGGCACAGGTGCCATTAGAGGGCAGCCCCGGCTGCTCCAGCCCCGCTCCTGTGCCACCTCTCCCGGGCTCTTTCCCGGCGTGGGCAGGGCAGACCCCGCGAGCTCGGGGGCTCAGCTCTGCTCAGGAACTCGCAGGGACAGCCTGGGCATCGAGAAAGATCCTGCAGCACAGCGGGGTTCAGCTGGTTTGGGGAAAACATACCCGCAGAGACACGCGTTTTACATTTCTTCTCTCTTTTTGTCAGGTCCAAAGAGGATCTCGTTTGCTGAGCGCATCCTGAGCTGCCCTGCACTGTTTCTCATGGCCGAAATGCCATTTTCCCTGTGCTGACCCAAGCATGTGGAATGACATCCCCCAGCATGGCAAAACATGCACTTTGTTCTGATGCTGTGATTTTACAGAATGGCACAAATGAACCTTGCCAAAAGCTGCTCCTGGAGCAGCAGCAAGGAGTCACTGCAGGGCTCAGGGCACCTGCAGGAGCTTACCTGTCCTGAGCACCTCCCAGCCCCTGGCACCCACCCCCTGAATCCCAGAAGATTTGGGGGAAGGGAGCTCTGGGATGCTGCAGTGCAAGGCAGGGCACATCCAGGAGGGGCTGGGGTGCCTCCAGGGAGGAAATCACAGCCAGACCCATCCACCACCCTCAGGTACATTCGATGTGGGCTACAAGTGTGAGAACAAGGTCAGGACACAGAGCTTCAGGTGTGCAGCTTCAACAATTTAAGCATCACGTGCCAGTGATGTGAATATGAGACAGCTTTTAATTTCTTCACCAAAAATGTTTTCATTTCTTTTCCACTTCAGCTCGTGGAAGATGGAAACTGAGTTTTTGCTGAGCTTTCCCAGGCAGGGGCTGGGTTGGGGTGTTTGTGTGGCCACAGCTCCCAAGGACAGTGAGAAAAAGCATCCTTTGGGAGCATTTCTGCTCCTGCAGACCTTGTCACCGACCCCGTGTGCAGCTGCTGTAGTTAAGATTAGGGCTGCAATTATTTTTTGCTGACTCTGTGGGTCTGAGCTTTTGCAGCAGAATTTCTCTAGAGGGCAGTCAGGACTCGGAGCTGCCTCGGAATAAATAAATATATAAATACATATATATATATATATTCTCTGTAGAAATGACAGATCATCTTTGCACAGCAGTAAAGGTTACAAGAGTGGGTGCACATGTTGCAGTGTAGGGTAGAACAGCTAAAAGCACATAAAGCAAACTGCACACTCTTCCTTCTCATAGCATCACCCAGGCTGAGGTTTCATTGCACATTTGTATTTGAAATTACTCAAAGCATTCTGCTTTTAGTTGGGAGGAGAAAGGGCCTTTCTCTTAGGGGAGGTTCAGTTTGGGTTAGTGGAGGGTTTGGAAACAGGAAAACAAATTGGGAAAATAAATCAGGGGTCCAAATGGCAACCTTTGGGCTGGACTTGCTTCTGTGACTCCAAACTGCTCCTTCCAGAAAACTGAGCTGCCAAAGCCAGAGCTTGGTCCAAACACAGCATTCCTGATCATTGTCTGGCACTAACGTTCCATTTAACAATGGCAAGTGTAAGAATACCTCTGAAATGTCTCTGTGAAGGATATAAACCCTGCTGGATATCACAGACCAGCAAAGACACGAGCTAACACTGAGGGTACAAAAATTTTGGACCTCTCTTGCACCTTCCCTCCCATCTTTGCACACCCTACTCGAACATGGTGCAGTGAGGGCACCTCAGGAGATGAAGTCTTCCATCAGGACATCCCAAAACTCAGGCAGGAAAGCAGGTGGCTGGAGAAGGGTATCAGCAATTATACCATGGCCAACACTGATAATAACGTGCCCCTGCTTAATCCCAGATTGGAGCCGTTCATTGGGCTTGGGATCCCATGAATAACAGAAGGTATTTGTGCCACTCCTGGGGTAATTACATGGCCTTTCAGTGTAAAAAGCATTTGGCACTGGTTTTAAAGAGGGCAGGAGTGGCTGAATGGGAGCTGTGCCTGTCAGCAGCTGCAGGCAGGCTCAGGTTCCTGCAGGTGCCTGTGTGTCCCTGCAGCCCGAGGTGTGAGGGGGTGTCACACACAGACCTTGGGGATCCAGCTGCTCACGGGGCCTCAGCACCACAGCTGAGCCCTAAAGCTGGAGCTCACCCCCGTGTGCAGATGTGGAGGCCCTGGAAATGGGATTTACAAACAAGTCAGGGGTTTCTTACCTCTGTTACGACAGCGAGGCTCCCCTCAGGCTCCGGAGCTCAGGAGCTCACAGCAGCAGCTGCTGCTCCTTCCCAGGGTTTTATTCCCTTCCAAGGCGTGTGTCCATCCCCTCCTCTGGCACCTCCAGTGCTGCAGCACGACCTGCCTCCTCCAGCAGCATCTCCAGAGCTCTCAGCTCCTGAAATCCTAACTCCTTGCCCAAGTGCCGGAGGGGTTGCCATCTCTCTCGTGTCACATCTCTGCAGGGAACATTTTCCTGCTGTCCCTGATTGCTCCATGCCCAGAGTGCTCCTGCCTGGAGCTGCCACAGGCTCCTGCAGGCTCTGGGCTGCTCCCTGTGCCCCAGGGAGGTGCTTAAATCCCACCCCAGCTGAGGGGTCTCTGCAGGGAACAGGGAGCAGGAGCTGCCCCTCCCATCAGAGCATCCCCACACCAGCCCTGCTGTGCTTTGGGAACTTCAGGGGCACAGCAGGAGCAGCAGATGTGCCAATGCTATCCCAAAAATTAAAGTCTGGGGCAAAAATATCAGTGGGACGCTTTAAATAAGACACAATTTTTAAAATCCAGCTGGTTTTTAAAAACCAGCAACTTTTTTCTCTGGTTCAAATAGAGAATTGGGATGTTAGGAACAATGTGAGAGCGGGCTAGATTTTATTGTAATATTATGTTTTTAAGGAATACTAAATTTAGGATCTAAAGATGTTCATACTTGAATATATTTAAATAATTACTCTGTGAAATATTCATCCTACAATCTGTATTCTTGCTTTTCAGGTGTCTTAGCATCTCACAAATCTGTATTCCTGGCCTTAAAAAGTGTGTTTCTTGCCTGAAACAAATTTAAACAATAATGTAAGATGCCATGAAACTTGAAACCTCCTATGTCAAGTCAAGAGGAGACTCATCCCAGATAATTCCTTTCACATTTGGAAGAGAGTTTGGAGGTTTTTAGCTCAGCTCCATCCACTCACCTGCGAGCTCTTCCATCTCCTCTCGGTGGCCAAGTGTCCTCCAGGCAGTAGAGGGACAAAGCACATTTTAGGTGTGGGTTGACAACTGGATTTTGAGCAGTCCCAGCTCATTTCAGCCTCATGCTCTGCCAGTCATGCTGGTGCAGCACTTTTGGCACCAGTGAAGGTGTGATCTCGTGTAAAACCCACCCAGGTGAATTCCCCAGTCCCTCACTGGAGGAAACAGCAGCCATGGAAAAGGTGCTCGATGCAGAAATGGCACAGGAGTGGTTTCCTGCCCCACGGGCAGGTTTTGAGGGCAGAGCTCTCCCCTGGTTGACACTGAGGTAGAACAGAGAATCTCCCAGGGCTCTCATGAGAAATGGGTCCAAGCCCTGTGCCTTGGCCTCTCAAAGTGGCACCTCCACAAGGAACCTGACAGAACCCTGTCCCCTTTTCAGCCACCCCGTGCCTGGGATGAAGATCTCTGTGCAATTAACACCCAAAGCACTCCAGGAACTTTCCCACCCCTCTTAGGTTATTCAGTATGAGCAGCAAGGCTCATAAATGGGATTAGAAGTTCCCCTTCCAAAGAGGAATATCCACCTCAAACAGATCTATCTCAAAGGCACTGGCCCACCAGTAATTGTGTTTGGGGTGCCCAGTGTGACTCAAGGCACACTGTGTCCCAGGAAAAGCTTTTAGTTGAGGGGCTGTGATTTTAGGAAGGCTTTCTACCTCACATGGGCACCATGGATCCTGGCCCTGGGACGTGGTAAAAGCTGAGCACAGCCAGCACAGCCGGGCCTGGCAGCGTCATGGCTTTTAGCAGCTGGGTGAGAAATAAGCCCAGCCTTAGTAAAACGGTTAGGCCAGCCTTACCATAGCCTGTGCTGCAGCTTTACAGCACACAGCCCACTCCATAAAGCAATTGTTTGGGAACCAAGGCCTTGAAACCCCCGCTTTGGAGAAGAACAAGTCCCTGTTCTCAAGTTCCACTGGGCTGCACTTCAGCCAGAGCATTCCCAAAAAAATCATCAGTTTGTGAGAGCCCCAGGCCAACAAAGAGCCGATTGCATGCCCTGGGCTGGCCCAGGCTGCCTTCAGGAGCACATGGGACAAGCAGCCAGGCTTAGGAATTCATCACCTGGAGGTGCAGGCACCAGCAGGGCAGAGCTGGCTTTTCCTGGCTCTACCAATGCCATCTGCTCGTGCCTCAGCTCCCCTCTGCAGAACTGCAGAGCTGAAGGGTTTGCACTGAGCACTTCTACATCTCTAAATGGAGAACACCTGAATGCCAAATGCAACAAAAAGCGTTTTTCTGGGCTGCTCAGACTCAGTGGAAATCCATATTGGACCCTGCTCCTGGAAGGTTGCTGCAGTGGCATTACAGCAAAGAGTGCTTTCCTGCAGAAACACAAGGGCTGGGGAGGCTGGAGGAGATCGGGTTCAGGGCTCAGGAGCAGTCAGTTCCTCTGGTTACTGCAGTGAGCAGCAGGGGAGGGAGGCTGGGTGATTTCAGAGGTACCTACAGGAGCTGTGTGCCAGCATCCCAGCCTGGTGATTCATAAGCTGCTCGTCAGGAGCTGTTAAATATCTGCTTTTTGCCAACGCTCACTGCTTCAGTCTGCCAAAGATACTGGAGAAACAGTCACTGTAAAAAATTTATAGTTGCTCTGGGGAAAACAAAAGCTTTTTGTGGCATAATACGAAATCATAAATTAAAACTTTTTTTTTTTAAATTTAGAAGTTACATCATGTTTTGATGTAATGTGATGTGGCAGGTCATGGTTTTAGTTTTAATAAACTTAAAAAAGAGAGAGCGGTGGAGATTTGGGAGTATAAATATTGTTTCTGAACCTGCATCTTCTCTTGGTGGAGGCTGGCAAGGCAGGTTCACCTCTGCCATCTGGGTTCAGGTCTTATTTCAGGAAAACAGCCTGAACTGACTTCTGGAGGTAGCAGCAGCAGTTAATGAACTCAACTTGTACTGCACGGACCTTCCAGGAAATTGCCAAACAGCATTAGCCCTGCTGTGGTGTTTGTCATACTCAGGTGTTGCTGTGCTTTAAAAACCTCATCATCCCCAGCTTACCTTTTTGGGAACCTCCTGCAACTCCCAGTGGTTAAAAATCCCAGTCAGAGAGAGCCAGGGCTGTGCTCCAGCAGTATTCCAGGGCTGTATTCCACACAGGGAGTGCCCACAGATTGCAGGAGCAGCTGCAGGGCTCCCAGTGCCTCTCTGGAGAGTTGGTCCTTACACAGTGGCACCTCTGGGAGTCAGAGCTGGAGCCCACCCTGCTGCAGTCACTTGAAGACTCAGGAGTTTTGGCAGTGTGAGCTTGTGACAGAGAGCAGAATTGATGGAACTTTAAACTGATCTGAGCTCTCAGCACACCTAAGACTGTAAATAGGTACAGAAAAGTCAGCCTGATGATCAGTGGACCTGGGCCCTCTTTTTTTTTTTTTTTTCCCAGGAAAAAAAAAATCTTGTTTTATTCATGATAAAGGGCACAAAAGGGATATCAGCCTTCATTTTAACCTTTGGTCACTGCCATGAGAAATGCAAAGGGTCGGGCACATTGCAGGACCAAGCAGAGGGGAAATAATCACCTGCTCAGCATTTCACATCCCAAATTTGCTCCGTTTCCCCTTCAGCTGAGTCCCTGCATGGTGTTTATTGAGCCCTGTCTGACACAGCTTTCCTGGCCTTGGCTCTGCTCTCCCTCTCTGGCTCCGGTGTCACCAGAGCCGGGAGGGGGATTGCCCTCATCCCTCACTGGCTGTGGCTCAGAGGGATCCTGGAGCTCTCCCTGCCTCCCTTGGCCCTTTCTGGAGAAGTCTGGCACGAGCCTTGGGGGATGGAATAGGGGCTGAGTGCTGTGACCCAGCTGAGTGAGCCTCACCCCCTGCCCAGCCCGAGGTAATTGCCTCTGCAGGGCACTTGCCTTTCACTCTCCTTTCTGATTTCTCTTTCCAGTCCTCTTATTTATTTTCCTAATAGTCCATTTTTCCCCCCATTCTGACTCTCATTTTGATATTTTTATTGCATTCAGAATGGAGGGAAAAGGGTGACCCGTTGTCCTCAGCAGTGACACGCAGTCTGGGGCTTGACTGACAGGAGGTACCATTAGAATCAGCAGCCCTCCTCTGACAGGGACTATCCATGTTAACATCTCTGTACTCTGGGCTGCGGGTTTGATCTCCCAGAGCTGTAAATTATGAGTGACTCCATCAAAGTCAGGGGCAATCCTGCAGTGCTGGCACGGGGAGGTCAGCTGGGAGTCGTGCTTTCAGGATTTCACGTCTGGCTGGGGTGGTGCTGCCCACTTCTGCCATTCCCTGGGCTGTGTGCTGGCAGTCAGCTGGCACAGGGACCTGCTGGCAGTGAGCTTCTCCCTGCCTTGGATCTCTGGAAGATCAGGCTCACACTGGCATTTGAGCCTGGCTGTGGAGGCAGAACCGTGCAATACTCTGTTGGAAATCATATCAATATCAAAACACAATAAAAGCCAACAAAAAACATCTGAAATCATTTTCTCTGAGTACACAGAGTGTGTCTCCTAAGGGTAAAACTGATCTTTCAGAGTTCAAGTGGAAAGTAAACTACTGCAGGCAGAGAAAGTTCAGCAGAGCTGGCTGAGAACAACAGGCCAAGATTAAACATCTCCAAAGTTAAACTGTAAGGAGGAAAATGATTTTGCCTTCAGTTCCACAATTTTACACCCCTGTTGTATGACTGGTTTCTGTGCTGGTAATTTCTTTGCATTAAAGAAAGCCATGAATGTTCTGGGGGAGGCTGAACTCTTAGAAGAGGCTCCGTGGGAAGGGGGGAAGAATGCAGAGTTTTGATTCATGCCAGAAGGAATGTGCTCACTAGGAACAAAGTTTACAAAACTTGTTTCAGGAGGTACCAAACCACAATGAGATCAAAACCTGCATGATCAGACTAACTTAATCAGGAAACAGAGTAAGGAGCTGCAGGAATGGGTACATAGGGAAAGTGGGGAGGGTCAAAGGTGGAGGAGCCCTTTAATCTCTTTGCAACTGAGAGAAAACAGAAAAAAGATTTTCAAGAACTCCATACTTTGTATTCTCTTAGATAATGAGAACATAAAACGCCTGGTTTTCATCTTTTTTACACTTGTGTAAAATTAGGATCAACTCACCAAGTTAATGGAGTTACATAGGTTTAAATCTGGCATAAGTGAGATAAGAACCAGGCCTGTCAGTTCATTAAGGACTTCATTAACTGTGACTGCAATGTCTTGCAGAGCCTGTGTTCCTGCAAATAAAAACATGCATTTGAGACCACAGGAGGGGAACCTGCATGTCCTGGGGTGTGCTCCACCAGCAGCTGCCCATTCCCAAGGCTGGAGGCAGAAGGCCCTGGATGGCTGCACTGAGAATGGTGAATGTGTGTTTGTCCAGCCCCAGGACTGTCCCTGGAACAGGGGATGCACACACAGGAGGGTCTGACCTCTCATCAGCACAGCAAACCTGACAAACAGCACAGCAAACACACCCAGGGCTGCACACACACAGCAGCTGCCATTTGTTTCAGCTTTGTCAGGACTTCTTGGCTGGCAAACCTCTCCTGTTTATGTTTATCTCAGATGTAAGTTAAATATAAAACTCCATTCCACCATTCTGTGCTTTCTGCTGAGGGATTGCTGATGGTCTCATGATGCTTCTCAACCCACTCCATGCCAATTTGACTCAAACATCAAGAGAAATGTGTATTAAAAACCATCCACGAGAAGGATCTGAATAACAAAGCAATGAGCAGCTCCCTCATGAAGTTTATTTCCCTTCAGGATTGATGGCTCCATCATTTCAGCTTTGCTGTTTTGATCAGCTGGGAAATGCTGCAAATATCCCATGTCCCACTGTCAGGGCAGTTGTGAGCAACTGCAAATTTTTTTGTTTAAGTTATAGGTCAAGCAGCAATTTCCCAGCACAGCCCCTAATGAAAGCAAAGATTTTCTTCCTTTTAAGCACACATCAGACCAATCTAATTTACTGGGGAGAAAATTCACTTTAGTGCAGAAGGACAATCCAGACATATACACTACTTAGGCTCTTGTTAAGTGAAAATTGGGATAAGTGGTACTAAGTGGATGCATAGATCTTAAGCTTGTCCTCTTCAATAGGGTGAATTTTACCCTTAACAAGAAGTGCAAGTAGAGCATCAGTGTTGTCTGGGTTCTTCTGAGGATCATTAACACACAGCTGAGTTTCCCCATAAAGATGCAGCACAAAATAGGAATTAATTGAGCTGTTTTAGTAGTTATGTACTTCCTGCTTTTTGCTTCTTACTTGTAAACTGTGAACTCTATTACGTCTTGTCCAAATTATGCTAGAGGAAAAGGTTTTGACTTAATTTCTATCAATCCTTCCTGGGATTTCCTTATGCATTTCTACCCCACTTATGCTATTTGTTCTGCTGGAAATTTATCATATCACAAGGAAATCCTGCAGACACTTAATTTAGTCTTGGTGTGACTGGCTAGGTTTGTCCTTGAGAAGGTCTGCTCGGAATGCAGCGAGGCAAGCTCAGATATGCAGATTTGATATGGGCCCTCCAAACAAACTTCACAGCCACAGCTCCAGGCCACCAGGGAGGGGCTGATGGCAACCTTAACCTGGGAAAGATTCAAGCTGGGCCTGGGGGAGCTCCAGAGGAGTTGGGCTGCGTTTGTCCTTCCTTTAGACAGCACCACCAGACACGTAAAAAGCTCAGCCCTCCATTCCTGGGGAACACTGAGCTGCTGTTCAGGCTGCTGGGACTCTGGAGATGGATTTCATTTCAGAGAAGCTCTGCAAGGGACAACGATGCCAGGAAACAGGTAACTTCAGCTGCCAGACCTCCATCCTGGAAAAGGGGGAACCTTCTCACTGTCCCCAGCTCCTGGCAGCAGGGTGCAGCCCCCCAGGTGGGGATCAGGCTCTTCTGCCATGTCCCAAGTGAAGGGATGAGAGGAAATTGGTTTAAGTTGCACCAGGGGAGGCTCAGGTTAGATATTAGAATATTTTTTTCACTGCAAGAGTGGCCAGGCATTGGAATGAGCTGCCCAGGGAGGAGGTGGAATCACCATCTCTGGAAGTGTTCAAGTGGCACCTGGATGTGGCACTTGGGGACAGGTCAGGGGTGATGGTGGGGCTGGGTTGATGGTGGCACTGGATGATCCTGGAGGTCTCTCCCAGCCCTGGTGATCCTGGGGTTCTGTGCCAGCTGGGCTCTGCTCCTCTCAGCCTGGTGGCAATTCTGGTCCCTAGGGATGGTCACTCCCATCTTGCCACTGCCCAGCTCCACCTCAGGGGGGTGAGAATGGACAATCCTGCTCTGTCCTGAGCAGCCACCTGAGAGAATTTCATTAGATGTTCCCAAGCAGGTGGCCTGAATTGCTAATGGAGCTTGGAACATTCCCTTTTCCTGTTATGTTTTTTTCTCCACTTGACCCCAAATCAATCTTCTGGCTGGTTCAGAAAGCCCCACTGTCCCAGGGGAATGTAAATGACACCTTGGTGTGAGAGCTGGTGCTTTTGGCTCGTGGCCCTGCTGTCATTTCAGTGCTGTCCATCAGAAGAACGTCCCCTGACACAGACACTGGGTTACCTTTGCTGCAGTGACTCATCATTTTCCCACAATTAAATTTTGGAGCTCTAGTGCAAAGCAGACTTATCTGCTTTGACAGGACAGTACAGAATAAACAGAAAAGACTAAATTTGTATTGGCAGCTACCACTGCGCTGCAGTTATGAGTAATCCAGCACAACCAGAAAGGACACCAAGAAATCAAAATAGACTCCAGTGGCTGGAGAGCCAAAAGAGGAGCCAGAGCTGTTGGTCCCCAGGAACTCCCTGGTTAGAGTTTTACCAAGACACTGGATGGGAAAAGCAGCAATAAATGTTTCCAGGATTCCTCTCCTATCTATATATATCTATATAATGGTTTTTTTTTAATATTTTATTGTGTTTTTTATTTCTTAAACAAACAAAAAACCACCCAAACAACAACAACAACAACAACAACAACAACAACAACAAAAAAACAACAAAAAAAAAACCAACCCAAAAAAAGGCAATGGCACAGTGGTTAATTTCTCTGTGTGCTGTGAAGACTAAGTGGAAAAAAAC
Source organism: Leptocoma aspasia (assembly GCA_013399835.1). Classification (NCBI taxonomy): domain Eukaryota; kingdom Metazoa; phylum Chordata; class Aves; order Passeriformes; family Nectariniidae; genus Leptocoma; species Leptocoma aspasia. Next base: position 38,895 of record VXAX01001753.1, read on the forward strand.
CCTCTCCTCACAAGGTGGACCAGCATTCAAACACAGCAATTTCCTCCATCCTGTGCCCTCCTGCACTCAGAGCAGCACTTCCCACAGAGTGTCCCATCTGCCCAGCTCTCCACTTCCCACTAAAGCTGTGGGATGCTGGCATGGGGCTGGAGGGACCCAGCCCCACCAGAAGAAGCTGCACACTCCGGTGGCTCCAGGAGGCTCCTGGAAACCATCACTCCCCACACTGCTTTAATTTGTTCTGGCCACATGCTAAAGACAATTACCTGCTGTCACAGATGTTTTCTTGTGGTGGGGACATCTGTCACACCTGGAAATGTGTGTGGAAGAGATGGGGAGTCAATTTGTACACAAAAAATTGGGTTGGATCCTACCTTGGAGAGCTTGGTTTGGAGATTCATGAAGTCAGGAATCTTCTAACTGAGGAAAAGCCTGCACTGGATCCAGCTGGGTTTGGTCCCCTGAGCTCCTGGGCCCAGTGCTGCTGGATGGCCCAGTCAGGAACTCTGGGAATGAGGAAAAACATGGAGTTTCTTATTATATTTATATCACTGGCTCCAAATTTACATGTGCAATTACTGCATCTGCACATGCAGGTCAATAAAAAATACGTCCAGGCGAACAGAGCTTGCTGGCTTGTGTTTCAGCAAATTAGGACATGATTACACACAGCCAAAAACCTGGATCCTAAACCTTTGTACACTTCTGTTGTGATATTTTGTAATTGCTAATTGCAACAATATCTGTGCAGGGTATGTAATTCAACATGACAAGTGTTTTTAGCAGCAGGTGAGTAAGATCAGTTATTGAAACAGCAAAATTATTGCCAACATTGAGGAAATTAGATAAAAATGCAAGGTCCAAAGAGCCTCATTCATATCAGATCTAACACAAGCTGGAGTACACACAGAGAATTGTTAACTTCACTTGTCAATAAATTATTTAAATAGTTTATAAGAAAACAGTGGCTTGGCACAGTTCTGACTTTTCAGCATCATAAACAGAGTTGTAATACTACACAGCTCTACTCATATATTTATATTTTGGACTACTCACCTCTTGTGTTCTGTGTGTAAATTGGAAAGCCTTGAACATTAATATACCAGACACGAATTCCTCCCTTTACCAGCTCCCAGCCCAGAGCATGGGGAAGCAGAAGCTCTTTTTGTTGCATGTGAAATCTGCTTTCACTGGCTCACAACGAGTCTGAGTTTTGCTCCTTGAGCAACACTTGGCATCATTTATTCCAAACTACCACAAGCCCCCACCTTGCACTCCCTCCCCCAAGGAAGTGATGCTGGAGAAGGCTGTGAGTTGCTTTTTGGGAATTCCAGTTTTCACCTTTGTGTCTGCACTGGAAGCTTTGGGAGCTGGGTCTGGGCAGGACCTGCTGGTGGTGCCAAGGGCTCTCCAGGCACTGCAAGAGATGGACCTGGTTCTGTGCCAGGGGCTTTTGGACTGCCACGAAGAGGGCTTCACTTTTAATTAATTTTTAAATGCCGAGCATCAAGGACGTGGTATCCTTAGTGAGAAGGACAGGAGCACCTTGCCTTTCTCTTGCCTTGCAGCATGGAATGAAGCTGCTGGGTGTCCTGCAGCAGAGCTCGAGTTTGCTGGAACAGGACAGGGACCTGTCCTGCAGCACCTGTGGCTTCAGATTCACTTCTCAGACAGCAGCAAAGGGATCAGTTTTGGCTTTCACAGGCCAAAAAATGCACTCTTCATCCATTCTACAGTCAGGGTGATGAGCAGCACAGACTCTCCTGTCCAGCTGCAAGTTCTGCCTTTCTTTGTGGCAACTTTGCTGTCGAAAGCAAGGGAATCCCAAAGCACAAATGAAAAGGATTAATCTGAGTGGTGTCTCTTAGCTAAGTTTTACATAACACTTAAAACCTATTATCCCATGTCATTCTGCTCCCCATAAATCCCCCCTGGCAGGGGCTGTGGCAGGCTGGGGCTCTGCCCCGTGTGCCCCTGTGCTGCTGGAGCACCTGCAGCCTTTGGGGGCTGCTTCCAGGAGGATTCCCAGCTCATGCCTCCTTGCTCAGCCCTCTGCCCTGTTTACCACAAGTAGTTCTATGTGATTTCTTGGTGCTGGCACCCTGCTCGTGCCCTGGAGATCAGTTCATAAATAAAACTGCCATTTCCATACCCACGGACAGGCACAGAGAGAACTCAGGAAATGTTTGTGCTCAAAGTCAGAATTTGGAAACCAGCACCACAGGCCCACGGCCTTCCCACTTCTGCTTTCACTTTAAGATTCTTTCTTAATAAGGAATAATGAACATCAACACCCAGTTATTCAGTAAAGCAAAGCATATAAGCAATTAAATTAAATTAAATTAGCACAGCCAAGCAAACAAAGCAGTAATCATTCAAGTCCTCTATTTAGGCTGCAACCGTAGTGATAGACTGAAGAATAACAACACATTCCAGTAAAGACAATTACTATCAAATTTTTATTTTTCAAAAATCTCAAACACTGAGCAAATAGTAATTTTTGTCACAAAAGGTTCCTTTTAAATCGTCTTTCCCTCTCACTTCAAAATGTGACAAATCCCAGGCAGAACTGGTCTTTTATAAGGTTCATTTTACAGGAGTATATTCAGCATTATCTTCTCCACACAGTTTGAGCTCGAATCCTCCTGGGAGTCTCCACCACTTTCCTTGAATGTACTAAAACAAGGATTGGCCAGTCCAGAACAGTAAAGGATGAAGGTATTAGAGAATAGTCTTGGGTCAAGAATTATTATTGCTAGAGGCCTCCAAAATCTAGTTATGGGTTTCAGCAAACCCTGTGGGCTCTTATGATAATGCTTTTCTACAGTATTATTGTTATATGGCACTAAATCAGTCAGATTCATGAGCAACAAGAGGTCAATGTCTGATTGAAATTCATAAGGTCAAAAAGGAAACTAAAAATCAATTTATAAGATATGAAGATTTAGGTTCAAACTATATCCATGAGCAATAAAATTTCACATCCATAAATGTAAGAAATCAGTTATTAAACTTGAGGGGGGGAAGAAGACTTATTAAGTTTTACACACACATAAGGCAGCTAACACATAATTTTATCAGACATTACTGAAATCCTGTGTGTAATATAAGAGATGATGGGCTAAAATGCTAAATGGTTTAGCACTAAATTATTAAGTGATGTATCCCTAAGGTATTAAAAAAGATAAGAAATGCAGAGCAGGTGTCTCTCCCACCAACTCTTGATCACCAGTTTAAGTGCATATTGATAACAAATGCACTTTAGAGGCAAAATAGTATTAGTAATATTTTTGCAGTGTGAAAGCCTCGTGTCAGAATAACTAAAAGCTTCTACCTGACAAAGAAATGTTCATATATATTACATATATATATATATATATATATATATATAAAATCATGTAAAGTGTTAGCTCCCTGTGGATCAGAAATGAACCTCCAGTGCAGTGGAGTTGGTACTTACACACGAGTAAATAATGGAGGGGAAATAACAACTCCACCACATTGAGAAGGAGAATTATAGCAAGGACTCTTACCTGGGCTGAAATGAAAATGCATTTTTATTAAAATTACAGATTAATGACGATTCCTGGAAGCCAAAAGGTATAAAAATGGAACACTGCAGACAAATGTGGTTGTTTCAAGCCTAGCCCGTGGATTCCAGAAGAACTCTTTTTTCCCTTGCTATTCATTTTCCAGTTGTCCCTTCTTTGGATTGGTGATTGCTCAGGGAATGCTGCTCAAAATTGCTATTTTGGTCTCTTGGTGCAGGCAGCCTCGAAGGCAAACTAAACCAGCCAGCCACTGGCTCAAACCTTCTGCCTCAAACCTTCCTTGTTTTCCCCTGCTGGGAACAACCCACGCATACTTCCCTCTCCAGGCCAGGTCCTACAATGCCTTCTGCCACCCCTGTCCAAAGGACAGGGATCTATCCATCCCACACTTCTCCAGGGATTCATCCATCCAGTCCCTTTCCCAGGGATTTAATCCATGCAATCCCTTTCCCAGGGATTCAGTCCATCCAATCCCTTTCCCAGGGATTTAATCCATCCACTCCCTTTCCCAGGGATTCATCCATCCAATCCCTTTCCCAGGGATTCATCCATCCAATCCCTTTCCCAGGGATTCATCCATCCCACACCTTTCCAGGGATGCCCGTGCCTGGACTCTGGCACGAGGACTCCTTGGCAATCCCTTTCCATCCTCCAGCCAAAGGTTTCTTTTACCCCAGAGTTGGGATTTCTCCTCGTTCCCATTCCCAGCACACCCGGGCTGGGCAGAGCAGCCCCCACGTGCTCTCCAGGAGGTTTTAGGCTTGGTTTATCCCCTTCCTCCTTATCTTCCTCTTGCTCCCATTGTCCAGCTGCTCACCTCCAGTTGTTTGCCTGGTCATGAATTTTAGCTTTTTATCAGATGTTCCCTTTTGCATCTTCCCCTGCCGTGGTCTCACGGAGAAACTTTGTGAGGCTGAATCCAAGGTGGTCACAGAATCATGGAATTGTTCAGGCTGGAAGGTGGCTGCAGGGATTTAATGGATTCCTGGGGCACTTCCCAAATTGCAGGAATGGCCAGCATTACATCATTGCTGGGACACAGGATGTGTTCAGAATAATTATATAAAATTACAGCAAGTGATGATTTTAGAGCTTTCCTTTTTTTTTTCTCTCTGCATAAGCAAACTGCCATGACTTAATCACTTGTTAATGTAATAAGCAACCAAAAAAGAAATCAGGTTTTAAAAAGAAAAATAACCATTCTTATGTTTGTTTACAATGATTCTGGAGTAGAATTACCTAAAAAGGTTAAGATTGTTATATTAGCAATATTTTAATATAGTAGAGTTTAAATTCTATTATAAAAATTATAGATAATTATGGAAAATGATACATTCTGTGTCTAGCAGGATACCTAAACACTCCTGTAAAAATGAAATAGGGATCTATTAATGCCATAAACCTACTTAATAAAAGTTGCTTTCATATTCAAAACCAAAATATTAAAGCATGCTCCATATCTGAAAGTCAAAAGTGAAAGAATAAATTAACTAAGGTTAAGAACCTTGTAGCAGCTGACTAACAAAGCTCTAGGGCATTATAAAATTTCATGCTCTTGTAATAAAAAGGATAAAGAATTGGCTAGAAGACCACTAAAAGTTAAAATAAATGAACATAAAGTAGATGAGAAAGCTTGACACGGCTGAGACCACAAATGTGTAAAGACCAAAGACACAGTTTTAAGCCATTAGAGGACTGAATTAAATGCAAAATGAATCCTAGTAGTAAATTAATAGAAAATTACAAAGGTAAATGAGCTCTTTTTTCCAGTTACAGAAAACTTTTTATATAATTTTTTTCCAGCACTTGAAAATATTAGAAGTGTGGTGACTTAAACTCTGGCACCTGCCCAAGCCAGAAACAATTCCTAATACTTCTGCATATAGAAAAAAAATCAATTTTTATAGATCAGACAGAAGCAGGATCACACGAGGTATTTTTCACTTAATATAAGGTGGGAGAAATTCACCTTTTAAATTATTTTCTAGAGTGTGTTCAAGTTTTACCTCTGAGCTCAGCCCCACCTTCACTCGTGTAAACATTCAAAAGCAAGGCTGAGAAAAGACCAAATATTTGAGACTTATTTTGTTGTTATTTCTTAATCAATGGGTAAAAGTGAGAAGGGAAGAGCTTAAAAAAGTTAAAGGCACATTATAACCAGAAGAAAAGAAGAGATGAGGCAAGGCAGCCAAAATCTGTAATCTGCCAGATCAAAGAGACACAAGGTGCGAGGAACAAACCTCTGACACGTTCTGTTCACCAGCACAGGAAATGTTTGCTTCTCTGGCCACCTCTGCATTTGGAAAACCTGTTGGGGGTGAGAAAAATTGGCAATCATGGATCTAGCCTGGCCCCCCAGTCAAAAACCAGAGGGGTGGGACAGGAAAACACTTTCTGACCTCGAAGCACCAGTGCTTGGAACCCCAGGGTGGTTTCATGGTGAGGCTGGATCCCTCTGCTCTGATTGCAGCACCAGAGATCTCCCTGAGCTTTGTCCTGTGCTGTGCTTTGCCTTTGGAAGGTGCTGGAATGGGCCTGGTTTGGTCTCTGCCATCCAGAGTGCCACCAGCCCCTGCAGCTGTGACCCAGGTGTGCACCAAGCTCTGTGCAGAGCCCTCCTGTGCCAGCTGGGGCTCACCTGGGCTTTGACAAGTTCCCAGTGACACAGGACCCAACTCCCTGCATCACCCCAAGCCGTGGGCAGGGGTGAGACACTCTTCATTGCTGGAAAAATACATTCTCCCCCACGGGCTTCCAAATAGATGAAGTGCAAGAGTTTTTCTAAAATCAGGGACCCCAGGAGTGATTGGAAGGAAAAGATTTATGGGCAGTGCAAGTCTGGCTCTTTACAAGAGTTCAAGTTCAGAGGGCTTTTGGGGCTCTCAGCACAACTCTAAACTTCAGTTTCAGCTGCTTTGAGGAACTGTCTTCCTCCCATTCTTATTTTCTGGATTTTTGGTTTGGCTTTCAGGCTCTTTGTGAGTGTTGTACCCCCAGGAGCTGCTGCGGGGTGAGGATGTTGGTGTTGGAGTCTTAATGCAACTCCTTGAGTGACCTCTCCAGCAGGAGTTCCCCTTCCTGGGGCTGGGAAAGAGCTTTCCTGAGTGTGGGGGAGGCTCATCCCAGTGGGAAGCCTGGTCCAGCCCGTTCCAGCTGTGGGGTGGCAGCAGAGGCACATCCAGCTCTGAAGGACAGTGGTGCACTCCAGGACAGGGAATTGCTCCCAGCTGGAGGTGGGCAGGTCACCAGGAGGAATTCCAGGTTGGGAATGATGCAGCTGCCTGGGTTTTGTGCTGGCCACCCCGAGATGTGAGAGAGGATCTCAGTGCTCTGCCCATTTCAGCCAGGTAGAAAACTCACAGCAGCTTTTGGGTGGAAATCTTCGAAGTTTAGGTTGAAAAGGCACGAATGACACTCTGGAAATGGAGGAGTTGGTGGGAAAAACTGAAGCTCAGTGACGTTGGTGCTAACAGACAGAGAATTTTGAGTGTTTAGCAGGAGCCCATCAGTTCTCTTCATTAACAAACTGTCCTGGCCCTGTTTCTAGAGCAGCCCCAGCACATCAATCTGACCATTTCTAATGAGATAGAGGCTGCTGCTGCACGGGCCAGACTTGCTTGTCAGCCACTGCCTGATGGGTTTAAGTAAGAAATGATCCTTCATTAATTAACCTTCACTTGCTATGTAGATTCACTCATTGAGATGCAGGTAATTAAGCCAAGGTCATTTCAAGGACTGACAGAGCAAAAACAGCGATGCAAAGGTGCTGTGGTTGTTTTGATCAAGGGCTTTCGCTGCAGTTGTTTCAGTGTGACAGTGACACATTCAAAAGTGGCCTTTTGGGGGGAAAAGAAAACCACCCTGGTTTCTTAATGTGTCACCCCAAGGCTAAATATGTTTTGGACCCAACTTTATAGACTTGGTACGTGAGGTGGATTAGGAGAAGAAAATATGGGTAAACTCCAGGAAATTCCAGAAATAAAAAACAATAATATGTGGAAGAGAGGCAGGAATGAACTTACTGGGAGGTCTTGACAGTGACTGAAATATCCCTGCAAAAAAGACTCTCAATCTTGCATTTCATTTAAAGTAATAGTCCCCAATTAAAACAGATCCTCTCCAGTTAGAAAACTTTCTGTAAAAAATAGAAGTGTAATTTGTCTTGGTGCCCAGATTAATCTCCCTGGCTTTTAACCCTTGCCCATGAGCTGGTGCAGCCCTGTGGGGAGCTGGGCAGTGCAGGCTCTGCTCCCTCCCAGGTGGAAAACTCCAATTATGAACCTGCTGTAGCTTGGGGACAGAACAGCATTTTCTGCAGCTCCTCCAAATTAGCTCCTCCATCAGCCCAAGCCGTGTGAAGCTCCCAACTTTGATCACTGTTGAGAGCAAAGTGAATATATTGAACCTGCAAATAGCCTTTGGCTCTTTCCAAGTGGCTCCCTTATAATTTGAGCGTTAGATGAAAGTTGCATGTTATAGATTTTAATAACTCTCTTCCATTTGGGCTGCTGAGTGCCACTTGCTGGGGATTATATGACCCTACTCCCCAGCATGTCCCATTATGGGCACTTAACCTTGAAAGTTGTAAAGACAGAACATTTAATCTGTTAAACACAGGCAGAATCAGAAGGTTATATAATTACAGGTAATTTGGCTTAGCACTTCTGGTGCTTTTCAATCATGAAAAGAAATTTTTGCTGAAAATTTTCTCCTCAAGAAATGGAAAAGAAATGAAAAATATATTAAAAAAATAGAGCATTGCAGAACAAAAGTATTTTTGAGCTATATGCATCTATTTGTTTCAATTAAGGCCTTCAGTAATCATTAGTAAACTTTTACAAGCAAAGAGCAAAATTCAGTGTTAATGCTTGTGCAGAAAAACCTGGAGCAGATAAGAATGGATTTGAAATTCTTTTCCCACAAATATTCCTGAGAAGTGTAAATTAGAGCCTTCAGCAAATCAACATCTCCTTATGGAAATTCCACAGCTGGGCAAACAGCAAATTGTTTCTGTTATGAAATAAAAAATCAATAAAATTAAAATCTTCTGAAAAAGAGGAAATAATTCACTACAGCAGAAAAGACCAGATAAGAACAGATTATAACAGATAATAACCAAAGCATTCTGGCTTCATGGTGATGAGGGAAGGGCACAATTCTGTAGAGATTACAGAAGATTTATTCATTCTAAGTTTATGAAAATTGATGCTTCAATAAAGAGAGATTTTTGCAGGGCCATTTTACCATCCACAGGTGTTACTGGACCTGTAAAACACTGACCTGAGTAATTAAAGGATGCAGGTGTATTATTATTATTATTATTATTATTATTATTATTATTATTATTATTATTATTATTATTATTATTATTATTATTATTGTTATTGTTATTAAAAATCCCCCTGGAATCAGATTTAAGGGGATGATCAATCCTTGTGGCTCAGAGGCTTATAAACAATAAATACCTGAGAAAAGTTTTTTACAACACCTTTAAAGTAGGGGGAGATGGTGAGATGAGAAATAAGATATGAAAAGCTGAGTGTCTGATAATCTCAGCCTAAAGTTAAATTTCCAACAGGAACCAGCAACATGCCATGGAAAAGATGGAGAGCTCCATGGCTGGACTAACACACAATGGGGTTTAACATGGGAAAACCACTGGGATTTCCATTTTAATCCTCAAAACCTACCTTGTAACTGACTTTTTAAAGAAAAATACAACAATTTTCACTTGCAGTCCCCCGGGGAGCTCCTGGTGGCCCAGCACACGATGGGCACTGGCCCAGTCACCCTGCCCCAAGTGCCACCCGAGTGCCACTGTCACAGGCGCTCGGGGCTGCTTTTGGCACATCTCACACACATCCCCAGAGCTGCAAAAATGAGCAATTAGAACTGTGTTTCATTTGGAAATCTGAATTTTCAGCACCACCAACATTTTTTTCCCAGGAAGGCAACACTGTCAAAATGTTTTGTTTATGCAAAACTCTAAAAGGGAAAAAAAAATGCCAACCAAACTAAAAATATGAAGTCAGCTGAACCTGAACGGAGCTCCAATTACACCCATTTTTTTAAAGCTTTTGCGAAAGTGTTTGAGCTTAATTAGGTTAAGCTATTTCAAAGCATGCCCAGTTGTTGTAATTTGTTTATGATACAGAGTTGCTCTTTGATCATGAATGTTCATTTTTATAGAAACCCTGTTATCAGTCTCTGGATAAGAAACAAAATGAGCAGTGTTTGTGGTAAGAAAATTTAGAAAAGTTTAAGAAGCTCAGAAAAAAGCTGTCTCCTTAATAAAAGAAAGACGTGACTTAATTTAGCATGTGATGGCAGGAGGGTAAGTAAGTGAATTTTTAGGGAAGAAAGGGAAACTAAAGTGTGTTCATTTATCCACCATGCCAAAGATAGGGTGGTGGGGAATCTCAGCCTGAACTTCACCACTTCGTGGGGAAAGCTCCTTGAATATCTGCTCATAATTTTTATCACTGGAAATTCTCCCGTTCTCATAGAAAAAGAACACAAATCATTCTCCAGCCTTGAAACTGCTACTTGATAAGGATATTTTAGCGAGAGATAATCAGGAGGGTGAAAAAGGTACAATGGAGTGTGAGTGTCCCTCTGAAAATACTCTGGCTCATCATTTTTAAGGAGGAATTGGGTAACAAGAACATCCTCAGACCATCTTTATTTCTAAGCAGGAATCTGGGTTAGAGGCTGTGGGTTGGCTTTCAGCTTCTCTCTGTGGTTTTTTTTTTTTTTTTGTGTTTTTGTTCCAATCTTTCCCGTGGTGAGATGGGTGCATTAGCTGCACGCTTTCCTAGCTGCAGATCATCCAAAATACATGACTACATGGTGGCCTTTGGGAAGGGCTGCATTCACAGAGCATTTAAATGAGGTTTTTTCCGAGATGGCATGAAGATATTTTCGCACTCCAAGGGGAATAATGCAGATCTGTCCAAGTTCCCTGTACCAGCAGAGCTCTCTCTCCCTGGAACACGCTACAGAACGGAGAAGAGCTTCATATGCAAAAATTGAGTTTTAAAGCTTTGCTCAGCTTTTTTTTTTTTTTTTTAATTATTATTAATTTCTTTTTGAAACGCAGCTGACTGGCCTGTGAGCATCCTTGCACATCCCAGGATGCCAGGGTTGGTCAGCTCAGAGCCACCTCACCTGATTTATGTACAAATTAGTCACGGATGCAAATGAGATGTGCAATATTTGTACACTTTCTCAAACCTTGGTCTTAATGCCTCCCCTTCCAAAACAAAACTAATGATGTTGAAGAGCAATATGCAAATATTTGCTCTTTGACAATGACACCTCCAAGAAGCAGCCAAGGCTCCTGTATCATTAGTAAGGCCAATCAACTGACTCAGAGTAAACAGCTGAAGTTCAGCAAGCTCAGTCTCTTCTCCTCTTCACAATTAACTTTGAGTTACTTTCACATTTTTCAAATGTGTTCAATATCCAACGCTTATTTTGAGTCAGGGCCAGATTTATGAAGGATTTTTTGTCCACAGGAGCTGGACACAGTCACTGCTCAGGCACTTCTTCAAAACTCGCCAAGCACCTCCTCAGCTTTGCCTGCATCTCACCCTCATTTTTTGTCCTGCTGGTGGACAGAGCTTCCTTTTGTTTGTGGTCTCTGCACTTTTGGACCCTGAGAAGATTTCTCAGATTGAAGGGACTAAATCACCTGGTATTATTTTTACTCCAACTAGGCTGCGTTTAGATACTATATCCATGTTTAAAATCTGCTTTCCATAAATGTTATGCAACATTCCCTTAAAAATTGCTGTTTCAGTTAACATTTCTGCCCATAAATCAGTCACTGGAATATTCAGAGAAAGCAAATATGAAAGGGGTGTGAACACAGCTGAAGGCTATTCAATGTTTTATTCAAAGGAGTTTCCATGGAAAATATTTTGAGGTATTTGCTTAGTTCTAATCATTACCATGGGACGCCCTGGAAATCCAATAGTGACAGAAGTGCCAAAACTTGAAAGCAATTAACTGTGTTTGAAGAAAGAAATTTTCATTTTCTGTTTGAGCTGAAGTTTTGGTGCAGAAAGGAGGCAGCCCAGCCGAGCCAAATTCCACAATTCTCACAGCATCCAGCAGTTTGGAAGGCCATGGATCTACCCTAAGCTCTTGGAGACCTTCTGTGACTATGGGGAGCTTTTTTTTTCCTTTTCTGTCAGTATTTTTGGCCAGGAATTTGGCCATTGCTGAGCTCCGGGCTGCTTACATTTCCCAGGACAACATTCCTGGGAATTCCCATTTCCAGAGGCAACAAAAGTGTGTTGGGATAGAGCCTGGGGAGGGCAAGCTCCAGGTTCTGGGTTTGTGTGCAGCCAGGAGGGCAGAGCAGGGCAGCATCAAGGAAGGGCTGGGCTGGGGACAAGGCGGGGATCAGTCACCAAGGCTGGACTCAGTGGCCTGGGAGGGCTTTTCCAGCCTCAGCAATTCCAGGATTCTGGGGCATCTGAGCTGCTGAAGTCCTAAAACAGAACACCAGTGAATTTATCATGGTCAAGGTGAGCCCAAGCAGAGTGTCCCCTCTGTGAGAGGTCAGGCGCCTTTAGGGGACACAGATTTTCAGGCTGCTGGTGGCCTAAAAGGTACTGAACCTCTGCTGGACTCACTTCCCATCTGATGGGAGTCCAGGGAGGCGATTCCATCAGGGATCCAGCCCGTGAGGTGACAGATGGCACCTTCAGCTCCCACCTTGCACGGTGCCAGGGCTGTGCCAGCCTTCCCTGCCGGGATTTAGCAGCCAGAGCCCAGATGGGAGAAGGGTTTTCCTGCTCGCAAAGCTCGGCACGAGCCGTGGCCGAGCATTAGCGCTTCCCTTGCTTTGCACCCCGGGGTTCTTTGGCTGGGCTGCGTTCGGAGGGATAACAACAGCGGGAAGCGGTGGGAGCGCGCTGCCCTCCTCCTCTCCTGCCATAAAGCACGAGATTGGAATAGAGACATCGCAGCTGAAACACGTTCGGCCGGGGTTTGGGAGGCCAAAACATGAAGGCATTTCATAAATTAGGCTGGATGGATGAACTCTTGGAGCATAAAAGAGCGCCGAGGAGCTCCGCGGGGTGGGTTTTCCTCCAGGACTCGGCACTTAGCAGCTATTCAATTACCGGTTCAAGATAATAAAGCACGAATGCAACAGCTCCTTTACACTGTACTTCATCTTTTACTTCCTCACGAATACGGAATTGCAGCGCTGATCACACGAGCATCACACAGCTCGGTCCTAACACCCACAGCCTCAAAAACCCCAGCGTGTGTGCGGTGCCTTCAGCTGGGTTTGAACCTGCGGCTCGCACGTGGCATGGAAAAAAACATTATTTCCTTTAGGAACGGGACCTTCGGCAGTCCATAAAGCGTCAGGATGGGGGTGTTTGTGGGACGTGCCCTGCAAAAAACCCCATTATTTCCTTTAGGAACGGGACCTTCGGCAGTCCATAAGGCATCGGGATGGGGGTGTTTGTGGGGCGTGCCCTGCAAAAAAACCCATAATTTCCTTTAGGAACGGGACATTCAGTAGTCCATAAAGGATCGGGATGGGGGTGTTTGTGGGACGTGCCCTGCAAAAAAACCCCCATTATTTCCTTTAGGAACGGGACCTTCGGCAGTCCATAAAGGATCGGGATGGGGGTGTTTGTGGGCCGTGCCCTGCAGGCTGTGTCTGGGTTGTTATTAAAACAATAACAACCAGATGACAAAGGGTAACCCTGCATGAAAAACAGGAGGAACACAGGGCACGATACACGAGCAGAAAAATACGAAATCAACCCAAAAGCTACATCCTATTTCTCACTGTAACCTGCCTGGTCCCCGCTCTGCCATCAGTGCAGGGTAAAATGACTTTACACGTTGTAATTGGGGGAATAATGGAACCAATTTTCTATAATCATCTATACCTCCCCAAAGCAAACCCCGAGCCACCCCAGGAACAAATTCCCATTAACTGTCTCCAGGCTCCACTTTTGGCACAGAACTTTTCATTCCAATGTTTACTTTATAGTGGTGCCATTAGGAAATATTAGAAATGTTAACATTTTAACATAATGAGGCAGATGCGACTTGGGTTTTTTCCTTGCAATATCAACTTTCTGGAAGTTATGAAAACGTGACATTTTGCAATAAGCAAGCAAAAATCCCCACCAACAAAGCCAAATAAAAGGAGGCAATTTAGATGCAGATATTTCCAAATGTGAGGTGCTGATGTGCTGAGCCCCTGGACTGACTTCAATACTTCTTGAGGGAGGAGATTGGGGACTAAGCTGCATTTTGGTCCAGGGAAGGAGGAGAGAGTGTCTCTTGTTCTCATTTAGAATTTCATTTTAGATATTTAGATGCTGAAGTCAACAAGGTGCTTCAGCACACGCCTGAATCCCTGCCCAGCCTGTTCCCTCGGTGCCATAAAACAACGTTTGATAATTTGCACAATGCTTGAGAGACAACTGGTGATTTGTAATCCGTAAATCCAATGAACTTTTGACATCTCCCGTTGCCTGGGTGAGGCAAGACATCCATTCAGCTCCTAATGGGGGAAAGTTGAGGCACAGTATGATTTGTTTTCCTGATGTAAATGTGGCACAGAGCTATATTTTGTGAATGGCTGATGGATCTAATGAAAGCACTATCCCTTCACCACAATACAAAGTATAATGAGATGAAACATTTGGAGGTGTTTAGGCACTCACAAACACAGGTAGGGACTCATAAAAATCCTTTTAAGCAGCTACTGGCAGACCTAGTCACTAATATTTTAAATATCTGGTTGATCAGCTATGAAGTTGGCAGAAATTGGTCCTTTTCCCTACAAGACTGAGGAAAATCAGGGTTCAGAGAAATTCAGAGATTGCTGAATCATGCAAGATGCAAGTAAGAAAAACTCTGGAAATTTCTTGTAAAGGTATTATTTTTTCCCCCTCCGTGGGGAAAATTCAAATTGTAAAATTCTGACTTCATGTGGAAATCTGGCAATTTCAGTCAGGCATTAGTTGGGAAAGTTTTTTAGGTCAGCCTGGGATTGTGCATAAGGGAGGAATGAGTAACACAGCCTCTGAGTAGCTAAAGCCCTTGTGGCTCTGGGATGTTAAGAGAGCAGACTCAGCCTTATATATCTTATTTAATCAAAGAATATATAACTTCATCAGAGCTGGCTTCAACTTTCAAGTAGAAATAAACCACTTCTATTACTGGAAATTTTTAGATACTCATATTACAGCCAAACATCCCAGGATTTTTTTGCCTTTCTGGAAAGAAAGAGAACAAAAAGGAAGAAAAAATCTAAAAGAGAGAAGCAAAAACCCAGCAATATTTATAGGTAAATCCTCTTTTTACTTGTAATAGAATGCAAACCTCATCTCGGTTTGGGAATGTTTCCCTAGGAGGGGCTGGCTCTGAGGGAAAACCTGGAATGCCAAGTTCTGAAATCATTCCTGGGCTCACCTTGGCTGAAGGGCTGAGAGCACAAGGCAGCCATGACAGGTCAGCTCATCCAGGGAAAACCAAGGCTCTGTGTGGCTCCTTCCAGGGCCTGGGGATGGGCACACATCAGACACTGAAGGCACCTCAATTTCATACCTGGTGTTAGGAAAAACCAGCAGCCTCAGTCAGGCTAATACATTGCGTATAGCTAATATCTAATATATATAACTAACATCCAGTGTATAATCTAATGTATCTCTCTATGTAACATGTATCTAATACATATAGCCTCAAACAGAGCTAATTTGCCAGCACAACCCCCAGCAGTGCACAGAGGAATTGAGACTGGTTTCTCGTGCCAGCAGCCCCTGTGTGTACCAGCATTTCCAGTCATCCTGGCCGCGCTGAGGGGACATCACCCAAACCACCTGGAAAGGAGCAGCTCCTAATGGAGGGGTGGGAATCCATCCCTGCCCCTGGATCTGGTTTCAAGCAAACCTTCCGTGAAGGTGAGGCTGTCCCTGCCTGCAGCCCAGCTCCCCCAGCCTCCCCAGGGCAGGTTCCTGGGGTATCTCTGACATCTGAATTCAAGGGCATCGTGTTCCCCTCCCAGAGTGTCTGAACCCGTGGTGCCAAGGACATCCATCAATACCTGGGGCTCACCCCCTGCAGCCCCAGATGTCTGAGTGAGACAGAGAGAAACACCAAAGGTCTCCAGAGATCCAGGGGAGGGTATCTGGTGCTCTAAAGTCTGGTTTCCATCCTTACACCAGAGCTGGCATTATTGAAATAATCCTTGAGATGACCCCAGTTGTCAAAAATCAAATCAGATTTATAAAATGCTTTGGGTTCCAGAGGAAAGGTGCTGTAGGAATAGAAGGTGTTGTTATTATTATTATTATTACTATAATAAGACAAGCTCCCCATGTCCCTTGGCGATAATGCAGCTCTCTGGGAGGGATAAACTATGGAGCCAACGTGAACCAGATTATTGCCTCATAAAACGGGACACCTGCCCTATTATCCCTTAAATAATAAGTACATAAAACAAATTTGACTGTAATAATAAAACATAATGGTGAAATATTTATGGGTAATTTTTCAATGCAGCACACGAGGATTAAGCCACGCAATTTCTGTTGGCTTCTACAAGAGTTGCTCTGGCAAATCCTCCCCGTGAGGTCCCACAGAAACTGTCCTGTAAGGTGTCTGGAGGAGCACAGGAGGGGCTGGGAAGGCGAGATGGGGATTTTAAGATGTGATAAACAAGCACAGAACCCACCCTTGCCCTGGGCAGGCAGAAAGGGAAGGGGTACTTCAAGCAATCCACCAGGACCGTGATATGAGTGAGGAAAAGATTGCAGTCAGGTCCCTCCTCCCTCTCAGGTGTGTGCAGGGAATGCAGGAATTAAGCAGAGGTTAAGGAACCCCAGCCCAGGAGCTGGGGCCACCTCCTGTCACAGCAGCCATCAAAGGAACCCCCCAAAAACTTCAAATGCAAACTGGGCTCAGGTCTGTTTGCAGATAAACAACACCGAGCCCTTAATATGACAAACTAACAAATACTAGAAAGAATTACTTCAGGGATCTCATCAAATTACATCTTTTACATCTCAGAATTTCTCACTTACCTCTCACCTTTGCTAAATTCTTGTAACTGAAAAAGCCACAGGGAGAAAAAAAAAAAATCCCATTTTCTGATTGTTCATTTGGCAGAACAGTACAGATAAACAGGTTCCATAATTTCTTTCATACAGTTATTTCCATATTCATTTCCCTACTCTTCTGTGGGATGACTTCTGATAGAGCAACAAAGAGAAGAAAAAAAATTTTAAATAAGGAAGTGCATTTCAAAGCAAGAGAATTTATGAAAGGCATCTGAGGCAGCAGAACCTCTAACCTGTGAGTACTTTCAATGTACTTTAGATTTTAAGTTGTCAGGGTCACATTCTCAGTTTTTGAAAAGCACTCACGTCTGGCTCCCGAGACAGAGCCTGATTTAGTCTTTTATAGGCACATAGTACATGCTCTAATTAACCCAACTTAATTTTTGAGCACAGCCCCAATGTCTAATAGCCATGATGCAATATTTAGCAGATGATATCACTTATTATTTTATAAGCCACCAGATAAAAATAAAGAGAATATCTGAACTACATCTTTCTTTAGCACCGTCTCCCAGATAATCGGATTATTTTGATTTGCCTTTTTTTTTTGAAGCACAATGAGTTTATTTATCGCTGGTGCCTTTCCAAGCCAAAGGAAACACCTGATATTTCCCATTGCTGTTCCTGGCTCTGGGTCTGAGGGGTGTTCAGGTGAGCAGAGCAGCCCCACCACCAGGGCTGTGCCCACACCCACATTCAAACCCCTGCCTGCAATCCCAGGCATTTTGGCAGCATCTCTGCAGGTCCAGGGCTCCAACCTGGCCAATTTTCCACCAGCAGAGCCAGGACAGACACACCCCCCTCGTGTGTGTGCGAAAATCTCTCCCTGCACGCCTTCCCTGTGTGCTGCCTCCCTGCCTGAAGAGTTTCTGTGTTTTCTCTTTGTATCATTCTGGCTCCGAGTACTAAAAGCCACATCCTGTTATGTTTGGTTGCTAGGTGGAGAAATGTTATCATGGGCTTCAGCAATAATTTATCCATAGAGCTAGAGGAGCTGTCATGTACTTCTGACAGTGAGCTGCAGCACTTTATCAGCTTGCCTGTAAATCAACCGTGTGTGGGTGAAGATGCCAGCAATGTTTGATCTCTCTCAGACACTCTAATAATCTGCTTTTGTCTGATTGATTCCTTCACATCACCAAGCACATTGCAACCGAGAGTGGAGTGCCCTCTGTTTATCTCCGCTGGTCATCTGCTGGAGGGCAACAGGGCAGAAAATGCTGTTCTCGCCGAGATGGAAGAGTTTTTTGGAATTAGGGGCTTTACATCATATCCTGGAGCAGGTTTAGTCCAGTAAATCAATGATAGCAGAATTGAATGCACCATAAATACCTCAAACCGTATCTCTTACAAGAATGTAAGAGTAATTCATAGAAACAGGAAAGGTAACTTTGCTGGGAAGAATTACGACCCCTACAAGCTGGAGACATGCAGGTCTTTTACGGCCTGTGTTTACATCTCCCCTCTTGAACTCGGGCGAGAAATGCTCTGCACTGGCATTTGGTTCCAGGCACTTCAGAGAGAATATTGAGCAGAGCAGGATGCTGTCAGAATTGATCACGGCCTCTCAACCCGCAGCACAACTTTTGCTAAATTTCTGTCAAATTCTGTTTCGGGCAGCAGAGGCCGACGCGGCCTGGCCTGCTCGGCACGGGCCTGGTGCTGGGCCGGGCCTTTCTGCCAAAAAACCACGTTAAAGGACGTGGTGCAGCAGGATAAATGGAGCTGCTTTGTGGTGTTTGTCCATCCCAGCGTTCCCCCAGTTGAAAATCAAGAGCTGTCTGTGGCAGCAGCTCATTGTGTGCTGAGCTGGGAGCAGCGGCAGGCGCGGGTTCCTGACCCCTCTGAGAGCCAAGGGCGGAAGATCTCGTGGTTGTGATTGACTAAATCCCATCAGGGGAAGCATTTGGTGGTGGTGTTCCCTCCGTGGGTCACGGTGGGGTGGCACAGGCAGCAGGATATTTGGGGAATGCACTAATTTCAACCCAGTACACTGAGGGGAAAGGCTGGTGGCTCACAGCACCGCTGAATGCTAAAAAAGGGTGAAAATTCACACTGCATAATGTATTTGTAATTGTGCTTAAGGCAATGAGAGGAGAGAAATTCATGGAACAAATCTGGCATACGGTGTGGCCCTCTGTGGATGCTGCAGGAGCAGCTCCATCTCCTCCAGACTGATTGCACGGAGTGGTGGAGACTCAAGAGTGGATCCACAGCCTCCTCCTTGGCCCATCACGGGGATTTCCCCAAACTACTGGATAAATTGGGATGGAGACCACATAGGCACCACCTTTTAGGTGCAGCAGAGGGGTCTGTGCTGCCTCTCCACATTTCATAACCCTCGCAGGCAAACAAAACTTCCATTCACAAGAGATTTTTTTTTTTTTTCACCGCACACGTCATAAAAGCAAGAGAAGTGATAAAAGCAAGGAGACCTGAAGTTACAGTGTGCAGCAGGGTGTATTCTCTGTTCTTTCACCAACAGGCAGCAGTAAATGATTTTAGTTTCGCTGAGTATCAGAAAACACACCCTGATGGCTCCTCAAAGACCTGACGCTGGCCTCCTTTCCGCGTTGCGCTGGATGAGGAGCTGCATGCACAGACAGACTGATGGACACAGAGACCTGCACGTCATCTGCAGGGATAGCAGAGACACCTTGGGAGGATTCTAAATCCAGAGCTGTATTCCAGTTTGGACACAGCTGCCTGACCTCTCCTTTAACCATTTGCCTGCAGGCAAGAGGTCTGTGATTCCCAAAGCTTGCTTGGAAAACACAGCCAGAACCCCACTGGCTGAAATCAGCAGGAAAACACTGAAAGACCCCAGTTCTGCTTTTCCTTGTGTTGATTTAGTGATGGTGGATGTCCATGGAGGCTGTGCTCGGACTGGCTCAAATAACTCAAGTCTAAATCCTCCGTGGTCTTAAACTTACACACTCTAAACTGCTCTTCAGCTTTATATCACAAATTAATTAAAATAAACCCACTATTAAGTCTCAAACCCTACTGATTTCTAGTATTGCAATATAAGGGTTGGCTCTTTCCAAAGAGAATTAGGAAATTGAAAAAAAAAGGAGAAGAGAAAATGACAAAAAGGAAGAGGAGAACAAGAAAAGAGGAAAAGGGAACATGACTAAGGAAACTACTCTTCTAATAACATTGAGATATCCTCAAGGGAGATGTATAAGTAGAAGATATCACATGGCTGAACAGTAAATATCACATTTCTTTTTACAAGCATGTTTCTGCATTTTATTGTATCTTGACTGGCAGATACATAAATTTGGAATATCCAGTCTAAGGAAGCTTAGGATCTACAGGCTGTGTTCTCCATGGCTCTAAGTGGTCAGTGACATTTTGTTATTCCACAACAGATGGATTAATTAGTGAAAGATGTTCCAATCTAGAAAATCTAATGTTTTCATGAGCAAGCAAAAAAAATATGAAGCTCTCCAAGTGCCACTCTGCCACCCAGCTTCCAGCTGGCACTTTGTGGCAAATAGATGCAGCCCCAGAAGCTACAGGAGGGAACTACTTGGGCAACTCTGGTTGTTTGGCCTCTTCCTGGAGTATTTTGCTGCTGCTGCCAGGCAGCACTGTGTTATTTCCTGCAGTTTAATCCCAGTCAGGAGGATTTCTGGATCATCCACCCCAGCGTTGGCCAGTGCTGAGTGATTGATTGAGGTTATGACATGACTTTTACAGACAGCACTTGCAGGGCTGATACAAACACATGGGACTTGCTTGTTATTTTGTGGTGAAGGAAAAACACTTGGAAGCTGGGAAGGGGAATTTCCAGCAGCTGGGAGGCTTCAATAATTTGACATTAGACTGTGTTTGTTTGATGGTGGGAGACAGGTCTGATGAAACCAGACATGCAGTTTACAATTCTAATTAATATCATCAGGGTTTTAAAGGGGAAAACTTCACCAACTCATTGATTCAATTCCTTGGGAGATACATTCCCACAGTTTTGCTTTGCCCCAGGTAAATCCCCTTATGCCCAAAGGAATAATTTTCTCTCTCTACAGGAAACACCATCAGGAAGGAAACATCTATACAAATACTATTTTTGATACACTTGTTTCACTTTTCAGGGGTAAGTCAGAGACCTGAACGTGAGCAGCCTCTCAGCTGTAAATTCCAGCTGAATAATTCCCCATGTATTGAGCCCACCACTGAACACGGTTAATCTCAAGGCCCTTGTAAAGGAAGGATTCAATTTTGAAGCCTAAATTGAGACAATTCTAGTAAAAACATATATTGGCCAGTCATTTAAACATTCTATAAAGGATATGGGGTGAACCAAAGCCCTGAGAACAGGGCCAAAACCACAATGGAAGAGCAGAAACTTAAGTCCAGGAAATGAGGAAATAAATAGGATAAATCCTGCCTGTAGGAATAATATTCCTGTCCTTTCCTGCTCTCTCCTGCTCAGGAACCACTTCTGGTACGGGAGAAAAGGGCTCAGATTCTTTCTTTTAAAACTGAATAACAGCATCAATGCCCGCTCAGATTCCAGGGTGGGAGCACTCAGGTGGAAATGGGGGATCCAGGTTTGATTCCCTCCTCTGGAAAGTGCCCTTACAGTGCTGCTGGTGCATTTCCTGCAGGAGAACATGGCAGTGTAAGATGCAAACCTGCCCTGAAATGAGTCCCTCAAAGGGATCTGCTCACACGCTGAGCTGTGGGGTGATACTGTCTGCTGACCCTGCCAAAAAAGGGGGGTTCACTTGGGTCAGCCCCAGACCACGGGGCTGGGAAGGCACTGCAGGACCACGGCCGGAGTCCAGGATGGCTGAGTTCCCATTTATCTGGACAAGGGCTCCACGCTGCTGATTTTCAGGGCTGCAGAAATATTTACCACTGACATATCTCAGCAGATCAAAGGAAGCTGCTGCTGCTTAGCATTTCTGGCCTGTAATCTGCATTAATGTCTGTGCTCCTTCCAGACTTATCTGAAATGTTAATGAAAACGCTGAATTTGCCCCAAAGCACCAGAAATTCAGAGAAGAAAGTGGAGTGAAATTTCCCAGCACTCTCAGTGGGTCCCTGTAACGCAGAGGTGAGGCAGGCAGGTGGTGGGTCACAGAGCACCCTGAGCTGACACCTTTTGCTGTCACAAAGGTGCATCAGAGTGCTGCAGCCCAGCCTGTTTCAGCCTGGAAAAGTGCAAATGAGCTGGGCAGCCCTGCAGCTGGGGCGTGCTGCCCAGGGGTTGAGTTTTACTATTCAGGTACAAAGGTATTGTTGTCCTTTCTGCTACCATGAGCAAGGCACCTCTCGAGAGCACACAAAGCACCCCAAGAGGGGAACCTGCAGCCCCACCACTGTCCTCTCCTTCCCTGCCAGCTCTTCACACTCACAAATCATTTAGCTTTGGAAAAGATCTCCAAGATCACCGAGTCCAACACTCATGGTACAATCCGTGCTGGTATCAAACACACCAACGTGGTGCTTGCTCTGCTGAAAACACCAAATATTTCAGTACTTTTTTTCTGAGAATAGATTAAAAATAATAATTAAAATATATAATTTATATAGAAAATTTAATGAGAGGTATTCTGCAGATGGAAATTAGCATCTAATGGCTCATTTCTTGTCTGGTTCACTCCCATAACACTGAGGATGTCCCAGGATCATCATGAGAATCTGGGAGCATGCTGTAATGTCCTGGCAGGCAGAATCAGGGCAGCTTCCACTGACTGTGGAGGTCTAGGTGTGCAAAATCCATCAGTGACAGACAAGGCATCAAGGGCTGAGAAAAGAGAATTTCATTTCAGCAGGAGGTATTCCCAGTGCAAATGAAAGCTGCTCCTCTAGATGTGGCATTAGAGATACAGGGAAACTGCAAATTGAGTATTTCAATACCTCCCCACCCCTAATTTTAAGCAGTTAAAAAAAAAAAGAAATAAAGGCGAATGAAGGCAAACTCTTTGGTTGCATTGAGAACAATCAAACACGCTGGGGCTGGCTGGCTTGGGGAGCTGCTAATGGGATCCAGACTCTTTCAAGGTCACTGGTTCCACTCTAGCCCAGATTAGGAGTAATTGGAAGTCATTTTTACTCGATGGCTGCTCAGTGGTGTAAGTGACATGGGTTGGTGGTCTCAGTGCAGCATGGAGCATAACACTTGTCTATACCTCAGCCACAAGGAGATTCTGTAAAATAAATAAATCCCAATAATTTATAAACAATCTGTGTCGCCTGTTTTTTCAAATATTGGCACCTCAAAGTTGACATGTAAGGCCCTAACAAAGAGTCCCAGGATCACTGAGGTTGGGAAAGGCCTCCAGGNGAGTCCAACACTCATGGTACAATCCGTGCTGGTATCAAACACACCAACGTGGTGCTTGCTCTGCTGAAAACACCAAATATTTCAGTACTTTTTTTCTGAGAATAGATTAAAAATAATAATTAAAATATATAATTTATATAGAAAATTTAATGAGAGGTATTCTGCAGATGGAAATTAGCATCTAATGGCTCATTTCTTGTCTGGTTCACTCCCATAACACTGAGGATGTCCCAGGATCATCATGAGAATCTGGGAGCATGCTGTAATGTCCTGGCAGGCAGAATCAGGGCAGCTTCCACTGACTGTGGAGGTCTAGGTGTGCAAAATCCATCAGTGACAGACAAGGCATCAAGGGCTGAGAAAAGAGAATTTCATTTCAGCAGGAGGTATTCCCAGTGCAAATGAAAGCTGCTCCTCTAGATGTGGCATTAGAGATACAGGGAAACTGCAAATTGAGTATTTCAATACCTCCCCACCCCTAATTTTAAGCAGTTAAAAAAAAAAAGAAATAAAGGCGAATGAAGGCAAACTCTTTGGTTGCATTGAGAACAATCAAACACGCTGGGGCTGGCTGGCTTGGGGAGCTGCTAATGGGATCCAGACTCTTTCAAGGTCACTGGTTCCACTCTAGCCCAGATTAGGAGTAATTGGAAGTCATTTTTACTCGATGGCTGCTCAGTGGTGTAAGTGACATGGGTTGGTGGTCTCAGTGCAGCATGGAGCATAACACTTGTCTATACCTCAGCCACAAGGAGATTCTGTAAAATAAATAAATCCCAATAATTTATAAACAATCTGTGTCGCCTGTTTTTTCAAATATTGGCACCTCAAAGTTGACATGTAAGGCCCTAACAAAGAGTCCCAGGATCACTGAGGTTGGGAAAGGCCTCCAGGACCACCCAGTCCAACCTGAGACCGATCCCCACCCACCTTACCTTGGTCAATCCTGTCACAAATAACACCAACCTTTCCAGCACAGGGCAAATGTTTATGGTTTTGGGTTTATGGTAATTCACCAATAATAACAACAGACTTTGGGCTAAACTGCACGCTTTGAATTTGGTTCACTAAATTATATCAAAAATCTTGGGTAGAGATATGTAGTACATAAAACTTACATAAAGGATTTCATTGATTTTTAAATTCATTCAACTCCCCCTGGAAATCTTATTGTCTTCTCTTTGGGTTTTATGATTCCACTTCTATGAATCAAATTTGAAAACTTTGAACTTACTCAGCCTTGGAATGTGCTCAACCATATGAAAAGCCCAAATAATTTCTCCCAAATAATCCCAATTATTCTCAATACTTACTTGCTATTAATTTATTTAATCTGAGCTATTGCTTAAGAAAATGATTAAAGTGCTTTCATTGGGACAGGGTTCTGAATGGACAAGGTATTTCACGTTATTTGCTGAAAATCCCTTCCAGTGGGGAATGTTTACTATTCCTTTCACATACAATTATTCCTCTCAGTGTTAATCAGACAATTTTTCAAAGGTGTAGTCATGAAATTGGACTGGCTCCATGCCTAATCCAATATCTGCTGCTCAGTAAACACACACCTCTGGATATATGTTTCCAGCCAAAGATATGCATTTTCTAGGCAGCTGAATTTTAGCAGTGACACAGTCAGAGGCAGGAGCCCAGCAATACAAACAGATATTTCCTTGATGGAGATCTCATTGCTATGCAAGCTATTTTTAGATTTGTGCTTAACATGTTTTGGGTGAAAAAACCCCAAAGCAGAGCTAGACTATTTTCCTAAGTAATTCTGGGCTGCACGTGCCATGTTTGGGACACGTCAGTGACTCAGGGCTTTGCAGGAAAACAGAAGACATCATTTCCCTGCTTCATGCTGCATTACTTCAGCAAAAGGAAAACATCTCTGCAGAGTCATGGTGAGCAACCCCGACGTGCTACGGCGATGACTGCCGTGAGAAAACCTCCCTGAGGGCTCAGGAACTGAGGCTTCATTCAGCAGCAGTGCAGAAATCAGAAACTTGGCTGTCCAAGGGATAATCTGTGACAACTCTGCTGAGACAATAGCCTACACTGGAATCAAAGCTGCAGTAAATGTTGAATTCCCAGCAATGGCATTTCTGTGTTCTGCAATATCTGAGGCTCCCCACCCTCACTCAGCTGAGGGACACTGGAAATCCATGAGCTTCCTCTGCTAGGGCTTCCAAGTTAAATTGGGAGGTTAAAGAGCCTCAGCTAATCCACAGGGTGGTACCACTAATCTGAGCTTGTGTTGTGATCAGATTTCAGCCAGAGGTTTGTACCTGGAGCTCTGCACTGTGTCTGCTCCCAGCACTGTGTGACAGAGCCCACAGCAAACTCCTCAGGTCTGATCACAACAGCAAACCCTGTGTGCCCTGAGACACCCTGCCCTGGGCACCAGCGAGGCAGCAAGGAGGAATAAAACCAGTTTGGGAGCGGGATGGAATCTCATCCAGCTCGCTGATCAGCACAGTGAGCTCCCAGCAGGGTCCTGGGGGAGCTGTGGGACCCTTCCCTTGAACAAGAACTTGCAGGATCAGCTCCAAACCCAACCCACTGGTCAGACACAGCCCTGTGTCCCACAGATATTTTTATCAAAACATATTTCTCCTGTTTGTGCACTTATTCATGCAGGACATGCTTTTACTTAACAATCCAGCAGCCGATACAAGTGATCTCACCCCCGTGCTCCTGCACTTTGAAATATTATTTTGCTCTTAATTTTCAGCCTCCTCTGCCTCCTCCTTTCCCTGTCTCTCCCTTTTTTTTTTATTTTGGTTGGTGACCACAAGTGTAGTTTCAGTAAATAAAGCTGGTGCTTGATAATGTGGAACGGCCAGGAGCTTAACTCTGCCCTTGGAGATCGCTTACATCAAACCAGCAATCAAAAAGTGGTGCAGATAAAATTTGTCATCAGGGATTTCCTACAAAAGAATTACAGTGGAGAAATAGCCTGATCGATACTATGGATTTTCACTGCAGGGGCTGATAGTCCAATTGCTGTGAAACACTCACACAGATAAAAGGGCACGGCTGCCACTTTGTTACAGACTGCTGACTCAGCCCAAAGCCTGGCAGGTATTTATAGGCCAAAGTGATACAGAATTATCACCTTGCAGTGCCCAGCTCTTGTTAGTTCTAAGATTGCCTCCCTTTATGGGATTGCTAAATGCAGGTGAATGGAAAAATGATGGCTAACAGCTGTCAAAATGCACCAGAATGAAGTACTTAAATCTTTTTTTATCCATTAAAAGGGTAACAACCAAACATAGATCATGGTGCAGACGTTGTAATGATATTTGGGGCCGGTAAACGAGGGGTTATAAACAATGTACATCTGATCAAAATGGTAAGAAAAATACAAAAGGGAAAAAAAAAGCAATAATAAAAATTCTTCTTGTTACTTTACAATATGTGGCTTGCCATTTACTTTGCTGCTTTTCCAAGTGATCTCCAGGCCTCTCAAGGCTGCTCTGAGCAACCTCCAGCTCCACCAACACTGTGATAATTTTATACCCCGTATACCACAGGGAAAACTGCTTTAAGGAACCATTGGGATGGCTCCAGGAGCTCTCCTTCGTTTTCTAAACCAGTGTTCTACACCCTCACATGAAATGAAATGCTGATGGATGTTAATATAACTCACTGATTCCGAGGACTGTTTCACACACAGACACTTTGTAGGACCAGAGCATGATGAAGGAAAGGAAATACTTTCATTTTTTGGTCCAACAGGTGGGACAAAGCCTCTGTGTCCTGGTGAACACTCCAGGATTGACTCTCCCCAGCCATTATTCCATTGCTAGGACAGGCCCAAGGGTGGTGAGGAAGGGGCACAGTAACCCTGAGTTTATTTTTGGAGTTGTCTACAGTGAGAGATTTGCCTTGGCTGCACAAGGATGGTACCTGGAAGGTCACACAAGAAGCTCCAGTGAGATATAAAAAGAGACAGGAGGATCTGCACAGACTTTGCCCTACCAGAGCCTCCAAGGTGTTCTCCTCATCCGTGATGGACGTTTTAGCAGCTTAAAACCAGTTCCAGAACAAGTTCAAATGTGTTTTTACAGGTGCTTTCTTAGCAGAGACAGAACCAAGTTGGGTTTTTAAATTTACCCTTTCAGCACTCAGAATATGGCTGGTTTTAAATTCCTGTAGGGAAGTGAGGAGCAGTTTCCAAAGGAAACACCAGCGAGGGGAGGAAAACACAGAAGAGAGAAGGAAAAAAAAAAAAGAAAAAGAAGAAGAATAAGAGGAGGCATTTGATTTTCATAACTGGGCTGTGCTGGGACAGGGATAATGGAGCACTGATGGCTCTGTATCGCTTCCCATCCTGTACCCAAAAGTCCCTGTTAAGTGAGAGGAGTAATCCCAGTTTTTAGAAGAGGTTCAGGGATCCATCAGGAATAATGCCTGGAAGATCTCATTTACTTGGCTCATTGTCTTTCCCCCATTAATACTGGTTTGAAAACCATCTTGTGTGTCTTGGAGAAACACAAATAGGAGGATTTAAGAGCTGAAATTTTTTAAATGTCTCAAGAAGGTGATGGCCAGCAGGAGCTGGAATTCAGAGTGGTCTGTGCACCCTATGTTTTAGACTTCATTAATACCAGAGCTTTAAACTGAAGGAAGAAACACTGCACAAAACCTGCCAAAAATATCATTAAAAGCAGCACAAAGAGACTGGACTTGTGCTGGAAACTGGAAGAAGTTTTTGGTGAGTTTGACCACAATCTTTGACTCCAGGAGCCTTGGAGGGAAAATGCACAAAGTTGAAATTAAAATACTAGACTACAAAGCAAAATATCAAATGAAATAATGATTTGGTTGCCTGTAAGAAACGCTGCAGGTTTCTAAACAAACACCTTCCCTAAGCAGGAGAGAAGCCACACCTTTCTCTGTGCTCCATAGGGAAAATTACTGTAGCACTTGTCTGAACTGCCTGGTGCTGGTAGAATCATAGCTGCTCTCATCAGAGTGTTGTTGGATGAAGTTTACTGTCACTAGCAATAAGCAGTAGATAAAAGGAGGGAGGGGAGGGGGATAAGAAAACAAAAGGGAAAAATAGAAGCTAAAAAATTCACCAGAGGTGAAAAAAAGGGGGGGCAAAAAAGAAGATATACATAAACTAGCTGTTTTTGTCTTTCTAGTTGCTGTGATGTGCACAAAGGAAATAGACTGAATAAAATCACATCTCAGGAACACCAACATAAATTCCCCCTTGCTTTGACAAGTACGTAATTTTGTGCAGTGATGCTCTTCACATCTGGAGAGTTATGAGGCAATTTCATTCCCATCTGACAAATTTACAAAGAAACATTAGAGAGAAGGGATTAGAAAAGCGAGAAATCTTTATAGACTTTTTCCTCAGGCTGTATTTTCCTTCCATCTTTTGGCTCTTCCTTGAGGAATATGTATGAGTGACTCATTCTGTATGAATGCCATAACTGAAACACTTAGCAGATAAGCAGAACATGAAATGTGCTTTAAATCAACTAATTGTATTTACATTATCTGGGAGGGCTGATCCCGATTGGCTAAAGTTTGGGAAAATTTGCTATTGTGCATTTTCAAGATAACAATTTAAAACTGGGGGGAAAAAAAGCTGAAGTATTATCTCCAGAACTTCACAGAAAAGTCCAGGCCGGAAAAATAATTTGCATTGGAAAAGCACTTCCCACCTTCCAGCTCTGACTGACCTTTTTGGCCTCATGATGGGCTCACCAAGACCAATTTTACACGTTGGGTGGATGAAATGCTCTCCTGGATTCATGGAGAAAAGAAGTGCCACTGGAAAGCAGGACAGGGAAGGAGTGGTTGGGCTGAGCTCACCCTTGTGCATCTCAAAGAGCTTTTCCAAGGAGGTTGAGCTCAAGAGAACATCTTCTCCTCACAGGCCACCAGGTACCCGACAGAACGCATTGGCAGAATTCAGACTGCTGAAAAAACATAAAAATGGAAGGATGAGATGAGCCAGGTGTTGCCAACACCTGTGAAAGGGCTGGGAATTTTGGTTTCATGGCTGCACCACCACAGGTTCTTTCTGCTTTTCTGGTTGAGCCTTTTCTTTGCTGACAGTGGAAAATTCTGGCAGGGATTATTCCAGGAATAAATGCTAACAAGAAATGCTGCAAAGGCTTTGCTTTCTCCTGCAAGGTTTTAAAAACCCAGGCAGCCATGGCTCATTGTAGTTACACTGCTGAAGATGTGTAAGCTCAGCTGATATATGGCTCCTACAGCAGAGCAGTATTTGATGTTCTCTGTGTAATCAGGATCCGTTTTATTTTAATTTCTTTTCTTTTTCTTCACTATTTTAATACCAAAAGATAGGCTCACCATGGATTGCTCTCCATTGGTGCAACACCAAGGACTTTACCCCATGGATAAGTTCCCTGCCATCCCCAGCCCTGCTTCCTTTGTGGCTCTCTTTGTAAGGTCATTTCAAGTGCTGGGTGCTGGGACTTCCCTCCTCCTCCTATTAATGAAAATTCTACGATGGTGCTCGGAATTTCCAAAACATATTCCTTTCTTGGCACCGAGATGAAATATAATAAAATGCAGATGCTTTCTGATGGAGAGCACAGATGAAAATGTTTTACAAGCACGGCTGCTGGAGAGGGGAAGGCACAGGGGACACGGCCCCGCTGGAGAGCCCCAGAGCAATCACTGCAGGCTCTGCGTGTGACAGCACAACCTCGGGGCTGGGGGATTTATTGCCTTTGTCGTGGGGCCCAGGTGGAGCTGCTGGCAGCCAGGTTTATGGCCCAGGGTCCAGCTGCAGAAGGGAACTGCAATAAGCGGGGACTGGGACGGGGCTGGGTGGAAAGGTGCTGCAGGTTTTGCTGTCTGTGATCTGCACTCAGCTCCTGGCTGTGCTGATTCACCTCTGGCTTTCATCTGCCACAGCCCCTTCCCCTCCTCTGGACTAAACAAAAAGTCCTGGCACTTTGGTAAAAAATACTCCTGGACACACTGGTTCTGTTGCATGAACATATTATAAGTTTCCCTTCATGCAGGCCTGCAGAAATTTATTCCCATAAAAAAGCATCTTTTTACTGTCTTTTTACTCTGTACAAGTTTCTATAACAAATATCTAAGTTGTGTTTCAAAGACATTTAGATTCCTCTGCCTGTCTCCTAATATAAGAAATAGAAGTTTTCTTTCTTTCAGCCTCTGAAGTGAAAAGTTGTTATCTCTAACTGTATAAACTATTCTAACATTCCTTAGACAGAGCTAAAAACAACAACTTCGATTACTCCGGACTGGGCAAATAATAACCCAAATCCTTTATATTTTATAATACAAATCCTTTCTATTATAAAGTCATGTTAATAAATCATATTTAACCTTCTAATATTATTGCTAAGAGTCCTTTGTCACCGCACAAACCACAGCAATAGCTTCCACTTAAAGAGAGATCAAAAGCCACATTTCCTTCTCTAATCAACAGCTAGATATAAAATACCCCATTTCCTATGCTTTCCTTAAGAAGAAACTTCAATAATTTTCTTGTCTGGACAAAATATTTTCTTTGTGTTTCGGGTAGAAGGGGAAGAGTTTGCGCCACAAATTATTTCCACTGAAAACATTTAAACCTCCTGAGTATTTTAGGTTGAGTTATCAAGAGGCTCATCTCTGGAGAGCTTCTTTGTGAGTGCTGCTGGGATCAACAGGTTTGTACAGCTCCTCTGACTGCATGGGGTTAGTTGGCTGAGAGCTGAATGCACGCAGGGTATCGTAAATAGAAAATTAAATTAATATAGAACCATGTTTTCAGGAGCACAAATGGACAGCTTGTCCCTTTGAAAACTCACTGCATCCCTAGCTCTCTTCGAAAATTACTAGATTGACATGAAGGTGGAATGTCTCTTTAAAAATCACTTCAGAAAAAAAAGAAGAAAATAATGACTTAGATTTTTTTTTCCTTTTTGTATGTGCGAGACATCTAAACATAACCTATTCCACAGTAAGGGTAGTGGAAATCAAAAAAATAATATTTGAATTATTTTGATCATGATAATCCCCAATTGTTTTGAAAGTAAATTATATTTGATAGTCTCTCCAGAATGTACTTACAAATTCATAGGAACGCCATTAAAATACAGCATTAATTAACATCCACTTTTATAAAGTGCTTCTAATATTGTATAAACAAGCAAGAGTTGAAAAGCTTATTTTTAACTTGGATCTGCATATGCAGTGTGATCATAGCGAGTTACAAAAATACCCAAATAGCACTGGGAAATGAATTTTCACAGTTTGTTTCTGGTTGAAGACACACCAAAGTACCTGTCTTTAATTTGAGGAGCTGTGAACAAAAGGTACTTGCCAGCTTAGCTTCGTGTTCCCGAGCTGGTGGCAGTGCAGCCACGGGTGGAATACTGATGTGTCAATATTCGTTAGCCCAAATGATAATCAGCAGCTGACTTGAAATAACTTAAAACAATCAGAGGGGATTGTGCTGCCTCGTGCTGGGTTAAAGCAGGCCTGTGCCACATCCCGTCCCTCCAAAAGCAAAGGCAGCCCTGCAGGATGAGGAGCTGGGCTGGGGCTGATGGAACTCCCACCAAGGGCCTCCAGCAGCACCAAGAACCAAAGGATGGAGAGTCCAGGGGCACAGACAACCTGGAGATGCACCAGTCCAGCCTAAATCTACATTTGGAAAGGAAAGCAACACTAAACCCCCTCAAAAATCAGCTTTACCGGTGGAGATCCTGGTGGCTGTGACTCCACTTGCAGCCATGCAGGCAATGGTTAAGCTCACCTTGATTTCACTCAAAACATCCTGCTGAAAGCTAACCCAAACATTTAAAAAACAGATGTTATTTGTAGCAGTATCAAATTAATCTGGAGTTATAGGCAAAGTCTAAAACCTACCCTGAGGAACAAGTGGAAGTGGGGAGCTCCTGTCCCCACTGGAACGCCTGGAGGAGGTCATGGAAACCTCTCTGCCAAGATCCCAACACTGAATGTTGGTTTTTGGGGTTCAGCTGAGCTCCTGCAGGGTCTCTGAACATAGAAATTTCTGAAGTTCTATAAATGCAAAAAGGGCCTTCCTAAATGCCCCTCCCTGCCCAGATGCTGCTGCCACATCCTGAGCTCCACTGATGCAGAAAGGAAGGGAGTTCTGAAGGATCAAGGTCCCTGTGCATCCAGAACAGATCTTTCATCCAGAACCTGCTAGAAACACTGGCCTGGAAAACACTTACCAATACCAAACATCAGTAACTGACAAAGAGCAGCAAACTGTTGGCACAAGGACAGAGCAGAAATTTCAGGGCAGTTCCCATTTCTTAAATCCTTGAATAACAGCAGGGGACTTATTCTTGGGAAATCTTCACCCTTAAGATACCAATTGTTTTTAAATTAAAAGCATTTTTTTTCTCATTCTCTTATTTAAAGAGACAAATCCTTAAATGTATCATTTTTATCACTTTCTGGAAATGTTTATTTATGCCCAGATGCACCTGTTGTGGTGGGAACAGTCACACCAGTGACTGTGGTGCTCCAAAGAGATCAGAAATATGCAGTTTGCAGGCGCCTTTCACTAGATGAACCGATTAGATGCAAAAAAGAGACAAACCTTCAGAAAGACAAGCCCTTCTCCAGCCTTTAAATGTGATAGACATCTTGAAGACATTATTATAAAAGCCTGATATGATGCTTTAAAGCACTGCTCGTTCCTGAGATCACTCAAGGGCTCCTTCAGAAGCTGCAAGTCTTCAAAAGTGATCCAGGAAACGCCGAAGTGCTCTGTGCTTTTCAAAGGCTGAAAAGCCCCCATCTTCCCGTGCTGGAAGAACAATAGCAAAGGATTTTGCTGCTTTTTTGGCTGAACACCTTCCAGGTTCCATGTTTGGATGATTGCCCTTCTCCAGTTTAAAGGGGGATGTTCATTGAGCAGCTCCAAAGAAGTGAGAGGTGCTGAGAGCCAGCTTTGCTCAAACAACCAGCACCAGGAATTGCTCACGCCATTGACATCACCAGTGCAGAACTTCAACACAAACAGCCCTAAGAAACATCTGAGATGGCATTCAGGAGCAGGAATTCAAAGGTGGAAGGAATCTCTCTGATTTTGTCTGAGCCGAGTCCCTGCAGTGATAAAACCACCCGAAAACCCGTGGGGTTGTTCCTGACCCTGCAGTGCTGGTTCCCCCCGTGCAGATTCCTGCTGCTGAGGTGGTGGAGAAGCCATTTGACAGCACTGTGTCACCGAAGAACATCCACGTGCAGACAGAAACTCCCACTTGCTACTTTAAATCAGCTTTCAGTAGTTTTTGTACCACTAAAATAGCACAAAATATATTTACCCCAAGCTTGTGCCCTAAAAATGCATATACCCACTAAGGAATGCTAAATAAACCAAAATCTTGAAGTGCTGGGGACATGATAATCCACAGACTAAATATTCTGACCTTGAATTTTACATTCTTTTCCATCTCTAATTGTCCTGCATTGTGTTTTCTCATTTCTAATCCAGGTTAAAGTGTGTGGCTGCTGCTTCAGCCTCAGGTGTTTTGCCAGTGGTCTTGATGTGTGGACAAGTCACTCCTGAGCCCTGAGTTTATCTCTCTAACACCTGCCTACCCCACAGAGGAGCCACAAAGTTGGTTCCTGTATAAAGAGATCCAAAAATGGAAAACACAAAGGAAATGCAAAACGATACCACATTTCTCATTTCAAACGAGTGGGTGACAAATTGCTCATCAGATTGTACAATTTGGGTTGCTCTTGCTTGCTTGCTAATTAACCAGTCTGACATTATGTTTCCTCCCTCTTGCATCCACCCTGCCTCTGAACTAATCAGGGTTCAATGACAGCATCACTTATCCCAGGACACATTCCAATAATTAAGGTTTGGAGGACATCTTGCAAACTCCAGCACATACCGATAGGATTTTCTCTCCCCGCACTGCTGTGCCGGTGACATGTGACAAGACAAAGCCCTGCTCTCATATACATAACAGCAGGAGGCTTTCCCACCTTTTAATGGCTGGCTGCATCTCTTCCCAGGCACTGACAGTGGGAAAGGGCTCTGCAGGAACCACTGAGCCTTGAGGAGTGAGACCTCACAGGCAGCAAAAGCCCTCGTGCTGCTAAATCCAAATTTTGAGTGCAGGAACACATGATCCCATAAGCTGAGCTTCCCTTCCTAGCCTCCTTTTCTCTGTGGCTTCATTTGGTTTTGGTGAGCCCCAGCACATCCTGGCTTTGCACAGGAAAGGCAGCACAGGTGGGGACACCTTGGATCGTTTAGGGAGGGGACACAAGCCAGGAAGGATCCTGCTGCTTGAGTGCTTTTCAAGCCTTCATCTGCAGAGGCAGCACTGGGTGCTGGCTTTGCAGAGCTCAGAGCTCTTCCCCAGCCCTGACAGAGCCACTCTGGCTGTCCCCACCACGACGTGGCTGCCTCTGCCCTGGCTGTGGCACCTCTGATTTCGCTCAGCTGCACAAACCAACAGGGTCACCCCAACAGGCTTGGTCATTCCTTCCTCAGAGGTTTTCTCCCTTCAGCTCCTCCTGGGAAAAGCCAGTTCGTAGGAAGCATGAGCCCCTGTCTAAGCTGGAAGTCTGGACTTGGCACGAGCAAAGCTTGATCCCATGAATTTGGTCTGAAATTGCAAAAAACCCCAAAGAACCATCTGGATTCTATCTGCATTGGAACCTTCGGAAAGATAAATTCTTTTACAAAAGAGATTTATATTTTCATTTTAGCTAATAGCTGTTAGCTTTTCTTAGAGTACCCACTGCAATATGGCTCCAAATGCTCTTCTCCAGGAAGCTGAAATGTCCTGGTGATCAGTTCTGAAAAGCAGATGGAGACACCACTTGTTTTCTCTTGGTGCTTGATTCTGAAACACCGTTTTCATCAGCAGCAGAAACAGCAGTGGAATCACACAGAGAAATCGGGAAAGGGAATATTCTCTATGGACAGAAATTCCTGGAGATGGACGGCTCTTCAGCCAGCATGAATCAACACACTTCCATTGACTTCTGCAATACTGCACTGCTTCACACACCACCTGGAAAGCCTCCACCAGGCACTTCAAATGCATTTAATAAAGATAAA
Source organism: Leptocoma aspasia (assembly GCA_013399835.1). Taxonomy (NCBI): domain Eukaryota; kingdom Metazoa; phylum Chordata; class Aves; order Passeriformes; family Nectariniidae; genus Leptocoma; species Leptocoma aspasia. The sequence goes on from VXAX01001753.1 coordinate 73,917, forward strand.
AGAAAATAAAAGACAATTTTGTGCCCCTAAGATCTCCTGATGTAACTCAGTGTGGCAGGAACTGGGAGGGGGACAGGAGTTGGAGGAGCCTGGATGGATTTGTCCAAGGCCACAGAGATGAGAGGAATTTACCTGAGCCTGGAGGCAATATCCAGCATTGCTGCTGCTGCTGGCTCCAGGTTGGAGCTGGAGCTGCTCCTCCTCCACTCTCTTTTGCATCAGCAGGTATTTGCCTTTTTGGTCCCAAAAAAGTACAACAAAACCTCTATTTCATATATAACTTTCAAGGTCACTTGCATAAAATGTACAAAAAGCACATTTTTGTTGATGGAGTGGCCTTTTGATAATGAGGTAATTAGTGATATTACAGCAGGAGAAAAGGGGGGGATTTCTTCCTCCTTTTCTCCCTTTTTGCAAACCCAGTGAAGTGGCAAATTTTGTCGCAGTTGCTGTATGTGCACAATATTTCACCCAGCTCCACAAAGTAATGTGTTTCTTGAGTAGCTACTGTATTTGCTGAAACTAAGTTATAATAATTTGATGACTAGGAACAAGATTAATTCAAGGAACTAGTATTCTCATGACAATTGCAAAATCCAGTAGGGGACAGAGTGAGTGTGAATAGAAATGTTTAGGCATCTCCCTGCTTCATCAGTGAGGAGCCTGAGATGGAAAAATATCCAGCAAGGATATGAGGGGGTCACATCTCTGGAGGCACAGCAAGGTAAGCAATTAATTTCTCCATAAGAAAAGCAGGAGCTACAATCAAAACTATCATTGGAGGAAACATGAATATCTGTACAATAGGAGGATAAAACCCAGTGAAAGATATAATTACATTAAATTACAGCAACTGCCATGTAAAAGTTCCAATGAAAGTAACAAAAAGGATTGTCATTTCCTTTAGAAAGGGGGTTTGATGGTATCACAGTGCTCACATCCCCTGGTGCCAGTTACCCAGCATCTGAGGGGGAAACCAAGCCCCAGCCTCACCCACAGCACAACTGGGAGCTGCACTCAGTTTGTCACTTAGGATGTGACAATCAAAGCTGGAGCTCCTGACTGAGCCGTCTTCCAAAGGAATTTTACACGTTTTCCCCCAAAAGCTACAACTTCTAGTACAAAGCAACACTGGCCTGTGCCTTGATCTCTCACAATATGAGTACCAAGCACCAGTAATCCTACAAAGAATTTTGGAGGAATGGTTCACAGATTAGCATTTTCAGAGTGGAAGCAGATGAGACCAAATTTAGAGCAAGTAAGTGATATGCACATATGTTATGTAAAGGCCTAATATTCACTGAAGAGAGGGAAGTATTTCTCATGTACCAGGGAGTTGGGATTTGGAGATCTATAAATAGTATGCTGAAGTTAGAAGTAGACTGTTACAGCACAAAGGAAGTAGAGAATTACAGCACAAAAAAAACCAAAAAAACAAAAAAACAAATTAAAAATTATCAGAAATGGAGCTGATAAGAAAATTTTCTGTTCTGAAGCAGAAGAAACACCGAGACTTTTCCTGCTGCCATTCTGTTACAAAAGCACTTTCCCCCAGCCAGGTGTTGGCTCAGGTTTGGCACCTGCTGGGATGCGCTCAGGCTCTCTGCACTGTGGTTTCACAGAGCTGTGTGTGAGATCACTCACTCACTCTGGAGATATTTTTATGCAAACAGAAGAACTGCTGTTAAAAACCTTTCAGCTGTTCTGAAGTCAGTCTCTGTCTTTGACCAGATGACACTGGACATAAAAAAAAAAAACACCAACCTTTCTCAACAAACCTTGAAAGCATCAAATTTTAGTAAAGTCATTCTGGAGAAACACACTGCAGTCAGGCAGCATTCCAGGGTAAAATTCCCAACCTAGCAGACAACTGGCCTCTTTTAAATGTTCCAACATCTTGCTCACTGTTGCACCTTGTTTTACCTGTTTGTACTTTATTTGTGGCGCCTCTGCAGGAGCTTTAATCCGTGCAGTCTCAGTAAAAGTGGATTTTCTGAACAGAAACTGCTCCTTGGAAAATGACGCACCAGTTCCCTCAGCTGAATGTCAGCACATGTGAAAGGAGGAGCCGGTGGATACAAAATGTTATCTCCTGATGTCAAACCCTCCTGGCTGGCAACACAAAGTGCAAAGCGAGGAGCCAGCCGAGCTGTGAGCCTGGAGCTCTCCCCTCCAAGTGATTTAAGCAGAACAAATTGAAGCTTGCAGGAGCCTGAGTAGTAAAACCCGTGGAGTTGTTAAACTGGCTTTGCTTAAAATGATGAATTAGTTGGGCCATTTCTTTTCATGGCAAGCAGTGAATCCGGGCTGTCCATCAGAGGAGGAGCTGTAAATCGGGTGCTGTGGGAGCAGGAGAACAGGGCAGGAACCCGGGGCATTGTGCTGGTGATGCCTTAGGATTTTAGCTTTTGTATTTTTCATCTATTTGTAATCCTGCAGTTCTTTAGTGTGTAACTCTAAACTGAATATTCAGTGTTAGGTGCTGCTCTCCCATTTTGGGCAGACACAACAATTCCTCTCCAGGCCTGGCAATCAAGGACACCTCACTGCCTCAGGCCCTGAGAGATGGAAACAAAAGGGAGTTGGGGGGAGCAAACTTGGGGTAAATGACTTCATTACCTGAAGCTGTCATTGCAAGATTAACCCCCAAAATGCAAATGGACCAAACTTATAAAACTGTAAAAACCCATGACCTATCATCCATTTTTGGGTGCAGCCCCTGGGGGGCTTTGTCTGCCCTAAATGTACCTGAAAGCCCTTCAATAAATATAATCACTTTTTATTCGCTTAACTCTGCCTGGATTCTGTTTTTGGGTAGTCCCAACAAGGCATCAGTGGGACCTCCCAGGAGGTGAGGATCCACTGTGAGCCCTTTGGATGAAGCACAGCCCCACACTCAGACCCCAAAGTGGAGCAGAGCCCTGGCCAGGTCAGAGCCAGCCGTGCTGTGTGCTGGCACGGGGACAGTGACACCCTGTGCTGCTCTGAGCACCTGCCCGGGGTTACTCACTGCTTCCATTGACAGAGAAACTCAAGGGTTGTGTATGAAGTATTTTACAACTTGAGGTCAGATTCGGGGTAAGAGAAATGAATACAGCTCTGTTGAAGTCAGAGGAATTGTGCCCATTAATTCATGCCACGCTGCAGGGACAATGCACTAACAACAGGATGAAGAGAGATCCCATTGTTGTTCTGCTAAAGCAATAATGAACCCCCTAATTTACTGTTTCCAAACCAGCTTATTCCATTTTAGAGAAGAATGCACTGGGTTGCACCTAGCCACCAAATTTGAGCACAGCTATTATTAATTTACTTTTTATGTATTTTCATTGTAATGGCTGAGAGCAAAACTTGGGAAGAGTGGATGGTCCCACACAAGCAGCTGTGAAAAGATGTCCCAGAATTCAGACAAACAGCATTGTTAATAGACTCCTCTTGGTGAGGAGAGAAAACATGGTGTCAATCACGCCTGCTGACAGGGTGCAATTAACCCAGCATCAAATTGGAGGGAGATGGATGGGACCAGATGGTCCTGTTATCCTAACAAAGGATTATACAGCAAGTGTCCTTCGGAAGGAAGAGCGTTTTTTTAACAGAGACCTTTGGAACAACAACCAAAAAAAAAAA
>VXAX01001753.1:94978-108934 GCA_013399835.1 Leptocoma aspasia
GGGACAGACAGAGGCTGTGGGATGGGGACAGACAGAGGCTGTGGGATGGGGACAGAGGCTGTGGGATGGGGAAGGCTCTGGAGGGGCTGCAGAGGAGTGGCTGAGGTCATTTGGTCTGTCCAGCTGGAGAGGAGGAGGCTGAAGGACACTCATCCCTGTCTGCAGCTTCTGTGAGAGCGGCAGTGAGGGGCAGCTCTGATCTCTCTGTGACAGGGACAGCACCCAGGGAACGGCTGGAGCTGTGCCAGGAGGGATTTAGGCTGGATTTTAGGGCAAGGCTTTTCCCCCAGAGGGTGCTGGGCACTGGCCAGGCTCCCCAGGGAATGGGCACGGCCCTGAGGCTGCCAGAGCCCAGGAACAACACTCCCAGGGATGCCCAGGGTGGGATTGCTGGGGTCTCTGTGCAGGGGTGATGATCCCAGCTCAGGATATTCCATGGATCCCTGGCCACCCTCCTGGCCAGCCCTGACAGCTCCCACTGGCCCTGCTGGCCATTCCCAGCCGGCTCTGGGGCTGTGGCACCATCCCACAGCCCCAGCTGGGCCTTGCTGGAACATCTCTCTCAGCACCTCGTGCTCACAGGAGCTCTGCCAGCCCCCAGCACACGTGAGCCCCACGTTTTGTCTTGGCTTCAATAAGATAAATGAGTTTAATTCATCCTTTGTGTAAGGAGGGACAACTCCTAGAAATTGCACTGGAGTTGAACGCCTTGGCTTAATCCCTAAATTCATCCCTCTAAACAAAAATCTGCCTTAAAATCACTGCTCTCTTGGCTGTCTTTAGCAGGAGGTATTTGAGAAATACACTTTAAAAGTTCCCCATCTAATCACCATAGCATAAAAGATCTCTCCAAGCACTCCGTGATACCAGGTCAGATCCTGATGCCAGCTCACCACTACCAATATCAAAACCAGAGGCTGTGTGGAATTTGTTTCACAAATTACATTTGTTCAGAGCCACGTAACAAAAGAAGCCAGGATCTAGATTAATTATCATGATTATCCTCCGACTCAGAAGTCAGTCAGACCTCAGGAACAGATTTCTTTTTGAAGCCTCACACAATTGCTGATGGGAGCTCGCAGCTTATGCACACAAACCTCCAAATATACAAAAAGGCAAACAAATAAAACAAAATCACACTGAAAAAAAAAATTCCCTATTGGCAAAATTAGGGAAAAAAGCAACCCTGAGCAATACGTATTTAACTCTTCCCTGCACAGCCAAAGTTGCTAGGGAACGAGGCAGCCTCACAAACTGCCACCACAATTACATGTACAGAGAGCTGACAAGGACTGACCTTTGCCTACTCCTTCCTGTCTGCCTTTTAGCAGGCGTGGAGGAGCTGGTGGCTTGACAAACACGTTGATGGGCACATCTGCAGGCAGCAGGGCGAGCTGGCCCTCTCCTGCCAGCCTGCTAAGGAATAAAGAAGCTTTTAAGAGAGCCGTGGCTGTCAGTGCTGAGCTCCTCCAGGAAAAGGTGGCCTTCCCTTCCCTGAGCTTTCCTGAGCTTTGGAAGTTTGAAATTTGTTTAGCACTTTAAAGCACAGCCTGATCGAGGAGTTCCATCACCCACTCTTAATGGAATTGCAGCACAATTCCGGGAAAAAATGTAAGTCGAGGCTCATCTTGCCAGAAGCACACGTGGCAAAATTTGCCAAGTGGAATCTGTGAGTTTGCACAAAGTTGCAGGGGCTGTATTTGGATATTTCTATACAGAGGTCATACCCCAAATTCCATGAAACCCCCTAAAAATCTGCATTAAAAACTGGTGCATGTTTAATATCATCAGCTAAGGAATTCCGTGCCATTATCTGTGTATTTTAATAATTGCGACTTTCAATGGTAGTGACATAAAAACCATTACTTTTTGAAATTTCTCCCTGTATATGCATTTGAAACTACACAGCCATTAAAAACAGTCTGTCGAATTAAAGGTTGTGCAATTAATTAAGTGCAAATCCTGTAAAACTGGACCAAGGAGAAAATTCATCAAATGGGTGAAATATGACCTATCTTGTCCAAAAGACAAATATGTTTAAACAAAATATGAAAATTGATGACAAAATTACTGGTAGCAAAATGCACACGGAGCAAATATGAGACAGCTGCAGTGGGATTCAGCACGGGGGGTTCACCCTCATGGAATTTGTGATTCATTATCTCCCCTGCCTTGTAAAACTTTTCCCAGTTAATCTCCAAAGTACGGCCTTTGTACCTATGATAATAAAAATTCTCTATAAAATCACATAGAAGCATTCAGCTGTGATTTACTGTCCCTTGCCACGATCAGGTGACATCTGTTATCAGCTGGCTATGGGTACCCACGGCAAGGTTTGCTCTGGCACCAGGGATCTCTGCCTCTTTCCAGCTGCTGCTCCCAACCCTCATCCTGGTCTCCTTGGTGTGACCATGTGGGGACATCCCCAGTGGCTCTGGCTCTGCTCTGTCCTGGCCACTGGAGTTTCCAAGGGAGATTTGGGGCTGTAGCACAGTGGGGCCGGGCTCTGCTCCCAGGGAACAGGGCAGGAGGAGAAGGAACGGCCTCAGGCTGGGCCAGGGGAGCTCAGGGTGGAATTTCCCCATGGAAAGGGTGCTCAGGAATTGGAACTGCCCAGGGAGGGTTGGAGTGTCCACCCCTGGAGGTGCCCAAGGCACTCAGAGCTCTGGGCTGGGGACAAATTTGGGCACAGCCTGGACTCTGTGACCTTGGAGATTTTCTCCCCACTCAGTGAGTCTGGGATTCTGGGATACTGAGCACTGAAATATTTTCTGCCACAAGGGACCAGAGCTCTCTCAGCTGTGCCAGCCATCAAGCTGGATGTCTGGGCCTTGTGGAAGCCACATGGATTTCCCAGACCAAATCCTCTCAAAAATGGTCACCACATTCTGGGTGACCGTATTTTACAGGGTTTTACTATCAAATAAACCCAAACCTGAAACTGAGGCTTTTTCTATTTTACCCACAGCAACCCACTGGCAGGGAGAGCTGTGCATTCTCTGCCTGACACAACCTGAAGTACATTTTCCATATCCCAATAAATGGTTCTAGAAATAAGGCATCAGTTGCATCCCCTTGTCAGTGTTGGGCACAATTCCCCCTACACTTTTGCTGGTGGGCTGCAGTTGGAAACCAGTGGCTTACTGGGGAGCAGCATTTCTTTCCCCAGTCACATTTAATTTACTGTTTAATATTAATTAGATCAGACAAAAATAAGATACAGAGCGAAGTATGGTTGTCATGGTTGTCTAAGAATATTAAGAGATGAAGCTCAAGGAATCCACAGAATATTTATGTTTCATAAACCTCCCCAAGATGTGTGGGGGCAGAAGGCAGCCAGGATGGACTTTGCCATGGGGACAGGAACATCTCAGGGGTCCATGAATGACATTTTTAATGAGACAGAATTGTCTTCCCTCACCAAACCCAGGAGCACAGAGTGAAGCACTTTTCCCTCTGCTTCCTTTTCCCTGCTAGGACCCAGCTGTGAAACCAGGCACAGACAGGGAATTCTGCCGGGGAGCAGCAGCTCCAGATCTGCTCTGAGAACAACTCAAACACCACTAAAAGGAGCAAAACTTGGATTTCCAGGTGTGTAATGCCAGTGATGCCTGGGGAAGGCAGGCTGGCTGTGCAGGGGGGGCACGCAGAGGGCTCTGGAATTCTGTGCCTGGCTTCACAGGCAGGGTGGAGACCCCACAAATCAAAACCCAATTGGGGAGTGGATGCTGGGGAGGGGGAGGGCTGCAGGGAGCGCTAGGAACCCAGCCTGTTATTTTCATATTAAAATGTAATGGTGCCATTAAAGTTAAAACCACTGTTAAACTTGATTGAGTAAATTAGTTAATTAACCATAGCATCTAATGCATTCCTCCAAGGCGTACCTCAGTTCCTCCAGACAGAATTCCAGTTGTACATTATCCTAGCTGTGAATTTTACCATGATTGCACTCCTGGAGTGGCTCTGTGTTTGTCAATGAAGAATGTAAACTGTCTTTAGAATCTGAGATGATAAAAGCAGGGAAAAATGGATATATTTCCCATTTATCTATTTCCTTTCAAGAAGCTTCTCACATTTTGTAAATTCTTGTCTTTCTCTGCCCTTTGTTGGAATAATTTATAATAAAATAAGTTGAAGGTGGAATGTTTTGGTCATCTCTTGTTAGGATTGAGTATGCAAAAAGTACCAGAGTTTATAAAGAACTCAAAAGGAAAGTTAACTAGGATAGGCTTTCCCAAATATGACTTTTGTATTTAATTGTGTAAAATTTTCTTCAAATACTTTTTGCAGGAAATTGGCCACAGAGCTGGGATCATGAATTTTGCATCTCCCTACCTAATTTACAAATAAGATAGACTAAACCACAGATATTCTGATATAGATACACCATTTGAGCAAGAAGCTGCCTCATTTGGAACTATGTGTTAGATTAGGAAATAAAACATATCTATCAAGGTAACAGACTTACTGAGTGAACTGAGCGTGTTTTCCTTTAACTCCTCTATTTTCAAAGCTGTTGGAGGAGTTACCCTGTTGTCCTAAGCATCCCTGTAATCCAGTCCAGAACATTTCCAGAAGAAATTAAGTTTCAGCAGAAATTTTGAAGACTCAGTGCTTTTCTTTTGTAGAATTGCTCCAAAACTTTCAATCAAAATACAATTTTCACCAAAAAAACCCCAAAAAACCAAACCGAAACAAAAAACCTAAAACCAAAACAAACAAACAAAAAAACCCCAACAACCCATCCCCAAACAAAATGCTTCCTAACATTCCTGCTCACGTTTTTCCACATTTCCAAACCAGTCCAGTAACATCACAAGTTGTGTTGCACATCCCAAAAAAATCTTTTTGTCTCAGGACCTCTAAACCTTGGTTCTCAGAGCACCACACAAGTGACCAACACACTTTTTATATTTTTTAAAGCCCAGCACTTCAACTGAGATGTATTCCCCATCCTTCACTGCCTTGGGGAATGCTTCATTTCAAAAACATGAGAACACAATTATGACAATTCCCTTATGAAAATATGGCCAATTTTCTGCTTTAGCCAACGTAAAATTGATCTCTCAAGCTCTGCTTCACGTGATCTCTGTAGATCTTCCTGCTTTTCCTCTTCTGCCACACCCAGCAATGAAGATTCCCTGAGTGAGCTCTGCTTCCTTCTCATTTTCATTTTTCTAGAAGATATTACACCTTGGACAGATCTCTGCCTGTGCATGGGTGACCTCAGTGCAGAGTGCCAGTGTGACAGATCTCAGCCTCTGTCTCACAACACCCAGAGGTCACCAGCAGCCTGGCTGGCAATAACTCAGATTTCCCTGTTTTCTACCCCACACTCTCCATTTCCCAGGGCCCAAACTTCGCATCCACGGGTTCTGCATCCTGCCTACCATGAAAATGCTATTTTTCCGTTTAATATGTTTTGTTTCATTGCCTGCTTGCTACAAACAAAGGATTTTGCTGAAGGTCAGGGTATTGATTGAATTCCACCCAGGGGCCTCGTTCCCATCCTGTGACAGATGCAAGGGACCTGTGGGATAATGGACTCGTGGGAATGGAAAGGACAGTGGGGTGGATGCTGCTAAAATTGCAGCATTATTGAGTTATTCCTCCTTTCTCCCTTCTTAAGCATAAAAATGAAGAACATTTTTGAAGGAAGAGGACACAGAAAGGACTTGAGGGTGTGGGGTCTCACCACGAGGCACTTATGGAACCCTTAATTAATGAAGAAGTGAAAATACTTGAGCGTTTTCCGTGCCACGGACTCTGCAGGGAAATGTTAAAGTTCTGACCTGCTACCCAAATTCTTCCTAAAATTAGAAGCCATGGAATGACAAGGTTTGGCTGAGCTGAGAGAGGAATTTGCTGAAGAGGAAACTCCTTCTTGAATAATTAACTCACTTTTCTGTCTGTGTCTTTCCTTTCCCCATCAGATTTCTAGGATATGGAAGGAGCTAACATTCTCTTTCCACTCCTGATGAGATAATACTGATGACCTAAGGAATTTCTTGCTACTCTTCTGTATTTAATAAAGCATCCAAGATTAGTGGTTAAAGTCAGCTAAATTTACCAAATTACAGCATGTAATTGATTTACTGGTAGGTAGGCATGACTCAACTTTTACTCAGATCTTTGACATAATCAAAAAAATATTAATTTATTCTGTCCCTACTGAAAAATTGCGTTACATTTTTAACCACTTAAGTAAAAAAAAAAAAAAACAAAACAATATTGGTGCTGTTACTTGTGTATTTGTGGTCATGACTCTTAAGAAACATGTTCCTGGGTTTCTGTATCTAAGATATCACTGAATGTAAGGAATATATTGGCAACCAGGAAGGATGATGGCATGGACAGAGCTGTGATCAGAGAGAACACACAGATGTGTATTAAAAAAAAATAAATTCAACTGCTCCTAATGCTGGTGGATCACTGATAAAATCAGAGTATATACAACAACACAGATGTAGTGCTCCACACTTATAAATAAATGTCTCTGTGTGAATTGATCTTATCAATTCCAGAATGTTTTGTGCTCTGTAATTCCTCCCTCAGCTCAGTTCATCCTCTTTGTTGGATGATTTGGGTTCCTCTTGCTTGGTCCTCAGCCCTCCCAGCACCTTCACTGTGGGCTAACATGATCAGCCAGATGCCTTCAAGCTGATAGAGCCAATGTCCTCATTGCTGTGTGTGTGACAGCAAATTCTTTAACTATTTCCCTTTTCCCCCCCTTTTTTTAGTTCATATTTTCACCACAGCCCCTGCCAGCTGCAGTGCTGTGTCTCCTGGAGCACTTGGGACCAACTGGCTGAAACACGGAGCTCACCTTCTGCCCAAGGTGTTTCACCCCTCTTTTACCACTGTCAGCTCCTCCTCCTCCTCTTTTTTCAGAGATTTGGTGTTTTCCACCCTTTCCCAGTGTATCCTCAGGGTTCCAGTTTACTCCAGTGAGTAACCCAGAGCCCCTGGGTGCTCCCCTGTTCCTCTGGCTGTGCAGAGCCCCGGGAGCTCAGGCTGCTGCATGCAAGGGCCATGCAGTGTCAGCAGCCAGGAAAACTCTGATAATCCATTCAAGCCTCCCGAGTTTACTGCCTGAGGAATTCCACACTCCCTGGAATGCTGCTCACCCTGCTCACAGCATCCTCGGGAAACACATCCTGCCCACTCCAGCCCTGAAACACGGCTCAGCAGCACACCAAAATCCTGATTTTCCTGCTTTCCCCTTGTGCCAGTGACGCCTCAGGTTTTAGCTTTTGTATTTTTCAGATTCTGTGCTGCTTTAGTGTGTGGGGCTGGGCTTCACATTATGGAATGGTGAGCTCTCTGCACAGAGCAGGGAGACAAAACAATTCCTTCTCTAGCTGGGGACCAAGCACAAATGATCCAAACCTCAGCCCAAGAGCACAAACAACGTGGGCTGAAGAGAGAAAAACAAGCAGGATGGGACTTGATGGGCTAAAGCTGGAATTGGACAATGAACTCCAATCTGCAAATGGAGCAGAGCTGATAAAAGTGCCAGAGCCCGTGCCCGGTGTCCATTTTGGGACCATTTTGGTTCATCTTGGGTGCAGCCCTGGCTGGGCTCTTGTGCTGCCCAAGGTGGATCCATGGAGGAAATCCTTTTAATAAATCCCTAATTTATTCCTTAGCTCTGTCTGGTCTCTGTTCTAAGTCAGCCTTCACAGGGCATCAGCAGCACTCAGGACTGGGTGCACACTTCACTTCTATCTATATTAGAATCCAGTTTTGTTACAATGATACGTCAAAGCCAGCACTGCAGGGATATGAGCTCCATAATCAAGTTTATCCCAAACAAGTTTCATGGTTTTAACAGATATTTAACAATAGTTTAAAGAATGATTGTTTTCCAATTTAAATATCTGCTGTAGCTCTGAATACCAGTTAACTCTGGCTCAGAGAAATGCAAATTTCGTGAAATCCAATCCATCAAGCAGAAATTTTCTTACAAAAGGGTTTCGCAGAAATAATAGCTGTCAGCTAACAATTAATGCACCCAACATGCTTAAGTACTGCACTGAACTTTAATGAAAGGTTACCGAGTCTGTTAAATTGCTTCATACCTTGTAAGACTAAAGTTAAGCAAAAATTAACATCAGTGTTCTGGGAAAAGAGCATGCAAACAAAATTCACCTTAATGACGGGGGAGTGTAATGTTTTCACTGAATATTTTGAACTATGATTCCATTAGAACACTGTCAAAAAACGAAAATTTCACGTTCAGAACAAACATGCTTTGGGATTTCATCTGCGGTAACTCCACAGCAGATGGAAACACACAGGAATACAGAGAATCACACACGGTTCTCCTTAAAAAATAAGCACAGCTAGAGCCTGGAATTGTGCTTTTCAGGATTTACATTGCTCCTGGCCCTTGGATTCTGATGAAGGCTCATTCCAGCAGCTGGAAAAGGTCATTCCCAAGAGAGGTGCTGCACCCAGCACCCTCTTTGCCGGTGGCTGCTGCTGTTTCCTGTTCTCCCAGCCCTCTGAACACCAGGCACTCTCCTTTGCTGAGTCCTTATAAACATTCCCACACTTTAAAGTAATACTTGGCAGCTTTACTACTGTTGTCAGGAACTAAAAGGTGCAATAACCCCACACACAATACAAAAGATCAAACCAGCAGATCGTAACTCATCCCCAAAGGGCAGCCCAGTAAAAGTGATAAAGGAAACCACACTCCAAGGACTTCCTCAGGCCACTGCCCTGGATCATTAGGGCTACTGATGCTGCTCATCTCCTGCCAGCAGCACGCAGCCTGCTCCTTCCCTCCCTGCTGTGCTCTGCAGGAGCAGAAGGATCCTGCCCATGGGGACAGCTCTTTGAGCACTGTGGTGTCACACCGTGGTGTCACTCTGCACCCGTGTTATCCAGCTTTTAACGGGAATATTTCGGTGCTGGACACCACTGTGTGGGCTGCTCACCGTGCCTGCAGTTTGGGAAGGACAGGACCAGTCCTCTCCCTTCCCAGTGGAGCCTTTCCCAGTGAGTCCCTCCCTTTCCCAGCGAGGGCTTTCAGGAGCACGGGGATGAGTTACACACACACATTTAATGTTGGAGGTACTTTGAGGGGCTGAAATGCAGACCTAGGCAGGTGTGTTGATGATTTTATCCTGTCTGGTGAGCATGCAGAGGTCACCTTTGTTACAGCACCAGTCAGCACCTGGCCTGTGCAGGGGCAGGATGAGCTCACATCTGCACCAGGCACAGGAATTGAATACTTGTAACCATAAACTGAGCAGCCCACTAAGTTCTCCTATGAAGACATCTACCAAAAAATGTGCTCAGCAGGAAAATATTCCCCCCTTGCAATAGCCATGCTGGTGACAGTGGTGACAAGTGATCCCAGACTGGACCTGTGGGAAGGCAGCTGTCACCAGAGCAGCAAGGCAGAAACATTTTGGGGAGTGCCAACCCTCAGGAACATTCTAATGGACGTTTTCGTCTCTTTCGCTATTTATCTATCAGCAGAACGATCAGTAGCCTCTAAAAACAAACAGAAGAAGAATCACAGAACCACTGAGGTTGGAAAAGGCCTCTGAGATCAGGCCCAGCCTTGGAGCAGTCACCACCTTGTCAAGCAGAGCAGAGCACTAAAAAGAAGCAAAGAAAAAGAGAAAAGTCCCAGGCAGATGTGGTGAGTGCACGTGACAAGGTCTGGGCTTGTCTCCACTCAGGGTGACAGAGGCATCCCTGATGCCACTTGGCAGTGATGTTTAGTGCCACCTGTGGATAAACAGGAGGCTTCCTAACTCCAGAATTTGCCCAATTTGGCATCTTTCACACTCCCTGAATTCACTTGATGAAGTCTCCGTTTCCCAGTTGCCATCCCAGTGCTGTGTGTGCCCTTCCCCAGCCCTGCCCCACTCCCCGGGCACACGAAGGGCTCTCCTGAATGCAGATGTGGGAGATACAAAACGCAACTGATGCAGCCACCCACCCCCACTCCCACATTTCCTCGGGATCCTCTAGACTATATTCATGAAAAATGATTTACAAAATACAAATAGATTTTGGCATGAAGTAAGCTTAAATTGACTGCTTTCTATCAGGAATTAATATTAACCAGAGCTTGTCAGTTACTAAATATTTATTTTAGGAATACATACAGCCTCTGCTTTCATGTAGGTTAAGCTGTAATCTTTGGCTTGTCAGTTCCAGGATATAGCAGTGGATAAATCATGCACTCTTGAACTGATAGATGTCAGAGCCGTTGTATACAAATGGAGGGATATGTCAATGAACACCCTAGTTTAGGTTACATTTACTATAAACATTGACATTCCTTTGCAATGAGACCATTTGCTGGCTAAGCAGTCACAGCTTCGCAGGATTTGATGCTTTTGTGCTCAATCAGGTTCTAATGATTTCAGATGTTTGCAATTAATGAACCATTAGATTAATTGGTTGAGTATGGAAGGACTGGTGTAAGAATTGGGTCAGAACCACAGACAAGCTATTACCTGAAGTGACAGCAATCACCAGAGGCAAACCAGTGAGAAATTGAATTAATGATTTTTCACCCTCTCTTTCCCTTTTGGCAAAAAATAGCACCAGGGCAGGGTTTGAACAGAGAGAATAGTACAAGTGTTGGGGGCAAGGGGTGAAAAAGAAACATTCTCATCACTCCTCATCTTTCAAACTGGAGCAGCTCAACCTTCCCCAGGCAGACCCAACTCCAGCTCGCTGTTGAATATAAAGGAGGTGCCATATTTCTTTTGGATCCCCCAGATCCCCCCCAAAGCTTCCTTCCCAAGTCAATGTGAAATATTAATTATGGACCACACAGGGCACCTTAGTGAGATGATGAATTGTGCTTCAGGAGCAGGGGAAGGAGCAGCTCAGCATCAATATATGGTGGTGGAGGCTTGGTGGAAACCCCAGGGTGCCCATCCTTTAGCCACTCTGCAGGAGGATGTTTACTCCCAGTGGATCACTGGTGCTTCAATTCCAGCAGTGTGACAAGTTATCCCAACGAGGTGATGGCAGTTTAGCTGAATCTGGAATTTCACACAGTAAAATTAACCTTGGTTGTTCAAGAAAGGGTTTTTTTCTTTTTTTTGGACCCTTTTCTTTCTAAGAAAGGTTTTATTCTAATGAGGTTCTCTGGCTTCCTGATGCACCAGTTCAGAAATCAAGTGATGGCTGTCACTGCCTGGTGCACCTCAGGTGAGATTATTCATGTGCTTTTAGAGAAAAAAGGAGAATGCAGCAGTGCTGTGAAGCAGCTCACACCCCCCAGCTCAGAGGAGCAGAAAACGTGGCACACTGAAAATAAAGGGGAGGGTTGGGTTCTTAATCCTGACCTAGGTGGATTCAGCATTACAGCTCCTGCCTGGAATGTGAGTTAAATACCAGGAGTGATCATCTCCCTTCCCTTGCACTGACTCTCCACGGGCTTGATCCGTTTAATTTATTTCTGTTACAGCCAGGGTGTTTGGGATCTGCCTTTAAACTCCCCTGGATAAGTCATGGATCCTTCTGTGGTGCACTTTTATTCTTGTTGTAATGAAGCAGTCAACAGACACATCCTGAGATAAAATAAACAAGTTTTTAGCTTTGGCATTATTCTGCAAGGAAATGCAATTATTCTGGAGTTTCTTGTCCTTTTGTTTTTTTAGGGTTTTGTTTTGTTTTTTACATTCTAATTTTTTTGCAGCTAAACAGAAATATTCTGTGTGATTTTGGGTTTTTACAGCAAGCGACTTGCTGCTGAAGGAAAAAATAAATTTTGCATTTAAGGCATCTTAATTGTGGATTTATATAAATTTCAAGTGTTCAACGCAGATCTGCTTTTGAACATGAAAGGAATCCCAGAACTTGCAATTTTTACAAGTGAAACATCCTGTTGATTTCTAAATAATAGCTTGGGTTAGAGCCATACCTTTAATGTCACATATTAACCCCAGTTTTCATATTTTTGCCTGTGCACCATTTAGGTGATTAAAGCTGCATGCATAAAATTTCCCCATCTTTCCACCTGAATTTAGACTTGAACGTATTGTAAATAAATCTGGCAAAACAAGGAGACAAAAAGAGCTTTAAAGGTTTCAGTGAAACTGAGCCCACTGGGGCAATGGGGGACCTTTAACTCGTCCTTACAGACTTTGAGTCACCAGGCAAACAAAGCTATTGTATTTTCACGTGTCTGACCCCTGTGATCTCTAAATAAAGGGTTCTGATTCCAGAATAAGTCCTGTAGCACCACCTTTATTCCATAGTTCCCTGCTCCCCAAGGACTTTGCTGCCCCAAATCTCTTTTCTTCTTTTTTCCCCTCCCTACCAGGAATCCTCCACTAAAAGCTCCAGAAGCTGCTGAAATCACAACTGTTTTGGTGGAGAAGTGGGCAGCAGTGGAGAATGGGAGTAATAAATGTGACAATGATGTGACCAACCTTAACAACTCCCAGTTATGAGATATTTAAGGCCTGCAGAGCAGCTCTTCCCTTCCACTGTTTTCTATTAATAAATCACATTTATGAGACAGACAAGGCCAGAGAGAGTCGATGAGACTCTCTCCATTGAGTTGAGCACGGGCGGGGAGAATCACCCGGGATAAATGCACAGAGAATCCTATTTACCTGAGTATTCCCAATTAATACCAGCCAGATTCCTCGGGCATCAAAGACCTTTCAGGATGGGGATCACCTGGCTGGAGAGGAGCTCCTTTCTTCCATCTGAAGTGTTCCAGGGCGAGGGTTAGGAAGGGGGAAATGCAAAACACCCAGAGATACAATCTCATCCTTTCCGCCAAGAACAAAGGATATAAATGTGAATCATTAAAAGGCAAAAACAAAACCAAACCCTCTAAAGGCACTGTAAATAAACCCCTGTAATTACGCATCACACAAAAAAAGTCAACTGCAAATGGTTCAGTAATCTCATTACCAGGCTTACTAATAATCATTGCAATATTCTCCATCTCCCCTAAGATAATGAGCAGCACGGTGGATGTTGGAAAAATAAATAAATAAACGGCCAAGCAGCGATTTCTCATCTAAATATTTAACAAAATGGATGGGCTTGCCTAAAGGTTTGAGATTGAACCCCAGTGTAACAAATTTTCAATCTGCACTATTTTCCTACTTTTAAGGGGGGAGGGAGCTCAGCTCATCTGAGGGTGGTGTTGAAACCAAACAACGTTTTCGTGACAACCCAAAAATAAAGAAATAAAACATTTTTAAATATTTCAGTACTACAAAATTAGCCCAAGTTAAAGGCAACAATTAGTAAACAACTTTGTCATATTCAGAACAGTATCTTTCCCATTAACATTTCTATAGTTCCCCAATTACATTATAAATCAAAAGTAATACAAACAGACAATGTAATAATGAGAACACATAGACTGCATCAAAAATTAAGACCCCAGCTTTTCCTTTCCTCTTGGATCACTCTGTTAACTTGTCCTAGTTTACTTTCTTGGCAGCAGGAGCACAGGCAGAGAAAGGGAATTTACACCTTGGTGAACAACTCCTGAAACTGGAGCTGGAAAGGCAAACAAATTTCCTTCTAAAGTGCAGGGCATGGCATTTTCCTTTCCCAGGTGCTGCTTCCTGCTCTGCATAGGGAACCAGCAGGGAATGGAGATGAGGTGGGGCACCCAGGCACTGCAGCTCCCCAGGGACCCCCAGTCCCTTCCCCCTGAGTCCTTCCCTCTGGGGTCCCTGCCCTGCTGGGATCTCCTCCCTCCCTGCCAGGGTGGGAGGAGAGCACTGGAGCCGTCCCAAACATTCCAGATGTCCTCCCCAGAGGGACAGGAAGGGAACCCAGCTGTCCCTGGGTCCCGTGGAGGCACAGGGCAGGACAGAGCTGCCCTCCCCTGTGCTGCAGCCCTCAGCCTGATCTCCTGTCACCCCAGCTCAGCTCCCTGCTCTGCAGCTCTCAGCTCCAGTGCTCTGGGGTTTTTCCGTTTGTTTTTCTTTTTTTTTTTTT
>VXAX01001753.1:108948-125962 GCA_013399835.1 Leptocoma aspasia
CCCCTCTTCGCCCCCCGGTCTTTTGGGTTTTTTTTTTTTTTTTTTTTTTTTTTTTTTTTTTTTTTTTTTTTTTTGCCTTTTTTTTTTTTTGCTTATCTGCTACATTTCTGTCATCTCAGTTTACGACTCTGGTGTCTTCTGACAAGGGGGAATTCAAAGAAATGACCAGAAATGGTTCTGGCAGTTGTGAGCACAAGTGATACTACAAGAGAGGAAAGCAGCTCACTTCGGGAACAGAGAAGCACAGCAGGGAAAGAATTAGAGTCTTGGATCAGAATTAGGGATAAAAACACGGCCTCAGAGTTTGTCAAGCACTTCAGCTCCTTCAGAAACAGGCTGGAAGCACAAAGGGGTGGATGGAGAAGCACGGGGATGTTACAATAAATGCAATTAACTCTCAGTGTTGATCTCAATGCACTCCTTACAGCACCACTGCTGCTAAAACAGAGGTGAGCTGGACAGGGGAGGGGAGGAGATTAAATTATCTATTGTTCCTTTAACACTTTCTTCAGTTAAATAACATAATATTTTCAAGGTTACTGTTAAAATAACAGGGTTGTCCAGTGGAATTTATTCCCACTGGTGTTTGTGTACTGTATATATTTATACCACATGAGCAGCCCATAAATTCTCCTCATAAATGCTGTTATCTGCACCACCAGCAGTTTCTCATTTTTATGGGGGTATAACTTTAAGGTGTGGTTTACGTCCCGTTCCACCCCATTGCTTACAGCTCCTGCTGCCCCATTAGGCTCTGATCCTGAGCTCCTCGTCCGCCCTGATGTCACCTGGTCCTGCTCTTGTCCCCACCAGCGAGGGCACCTCACACACAGCCACAGCTCCAGCCCCAGCAATCCTGGGTTTGGGTGATCCCCACTGAGCACCTTGGACATCCCAGTTCCCACCCGGGTCAGGAGCTGCTCCTTCCCACCAAGAAAAGCCTTCCAGGGGAAGAGCATCACCATCCCATTCTTTCACAGGTGGCCTTGATTACCAGAGGAACACTTTTCATTTAAAACAAAAGATAAGTAGAGATTACAGAAGAGTTGTTCCAAAGGTCATGCGGGCTGGGAATTGCTCGGGGTGTAGGACAAAGCTCAGATAACTTCACAGGAGAAAAAAAGCCCACTCACACACTTGCAATAAACTCTTTATACATCACAACAGCCTTAAAAGTAACGAGAGCCCATCCATGCATCACTGTCAGTGCCTCCCAAAATGATTGGTATCAGTGGAACACTGAATTCTCTGCCTGCTCACATCCATCTGTCCTGAAGTTCGCTGCTGCTAACTCCAGACTTCGGGATCTGAACTCAAATGTTGTTTTCTCCAATTTTCTTCCCTTTTTATGACCTTTTTCTGTTGCTATCTTGATTTATGGTCATTTGTGTGATTGCATTGCTTTGCTTTATGGCAGTTTATGTCATTCTGGTCCTGTCATAAATGACTACCATAAAGTGAGGTAAAATATCATAAAACATTAGTGAGTCACTGATATTCAAGGTTCTGGAGTACAAGCCTGACAGGTAGCAAGCACAGAAGAACTGTGCCATCCGAGGGATGGATCATTATGGATACATGTGTGTGCTGGGATCTGCAGGAACAAATGCCACCCTGACTCTGGTTGTCAGTGGAAACAATTTAAAAGGGCAGCATTGAGTTATTTTTGTGAGTTTAAAAGTCTCATGTTCCTACAGTGATTTCTTTTACAGCAAAAAAAAAAAAAACCAAAAAAACCCCAGGGGAATGGAAGTGGAGCTGTTCCCCTGTAAAAGCTCTCACTGCTTTTCATGTGTACCTGAAAGGGCTGCTCAGGGCTTGGTCAGGACTGCTAAGAAGCTGTTATAAAAATCAGATTACTCTGTGAGATGATCCTTCTTGGTTGTTTGTCCATCTCTGATTGTTAGCACGGAGCTCTGAGTGATGCTTTGGCTTTGCTGCACTTGGAGGAAAGTGAATATCTTTGAATGATGATGCTCAGAAAGCCTGAACTGATTCTTTTGGTGAGTTCTACTCAAAGAAAACCCCATTTTATCCATAATCTAAGCACTTATTACCTTTGGAGCTAAGAGTATTCCAAAGCATTTCATACTTTTTCTCAGTTTAGTAAAATAAGCCATTGCAGTTATGGACTCTCCAAATAAATATAAAAATAAAATGCAAAAATATTTTGCCACTGATGTTTGTGTTATGAATCCTTTATACATTAAGAATCAATAATCTCTATATTCACTATAAATTCCTTCTATCAGTTGCTGTTACTTTATAGGATAACTTAACTCTGAAATGAAAATGGGTATTTGCTGGAGTTAGAACTGGGAATGCATTACCATTAAGAAATATGGAGATAACCACTTGGAAATTTATATTTGTTATTTGAACATAAAAACATTGTTCAGATTTTAAATGGCCCTTTTTTATTTGCTACTATTATTGCAAAAATAAAAGACTTATCATCTCCAAATCTATTTAGCCTGTAGTGACATTATTTACTGGGCTACTCACCTGGATACTTTGGGGGGAAAAGTATTTCTAATGCAGGTTAGGGTTTTTTTTTTGCTTTTTGTGAAATATTGCACTTGGATGGCATTTTCATATTGGAGATTGCTGCACTCAACCTCCAACACCAAGAGCTTTATTGGGCTTGCCCTCAAAGGAACAGATTAAAAAATAAAACCCAGATTTCCCCCAAATATGCCAGCCTTGATGGTTTTCAATGCCAGACCTCTCCCATTTTGGAGGTTTGTGGTGGTTTCTTTGCTGCTTTTTAATGCAACCACTTGATATCTTTGATACCCAAAGATCTGACTTCACTCTGTTTTATTCCAGTTTTAGTGGTCTTGGCTTTTTGCTCAGAGCCCCAGGGTCATTCAGCCCCTCTGAGGGACTGAATGTTAATCCTGAAAATCCTGCCTATTCTTTAAGAAGCAAATGCATTCATCACTGCTGACTCCTTGGGAACACATGAACTGGTGAATCCCAGTTATTTAAGGAGAAAACCAGTTTTTGCTGCCCAGGTGAGGCAGATATCAATTTGTCCAGCTGGAAATCCCCGTGGAGAAGGGAGAGGGAGGCTCCAGGTGTGGCACCAAAGGTGACAGAGAGCTGGAGCCTGGCAGTGCCAGGGGTGCAGAGTCACCCCAAACCCCTCCTCCTGCCACTGTGACTCCTTCTGGAGCTTCTCCTGGTTTGTGCAACCAGAGGGGAACCGACACCTTCTGCTGTGGCACCCCAGCACAGCACCAAGCTCCTCACGTCAGGGAAAAGCAGCAAGGAAAATAAAGTGCCTGGGTTCTTTGCTTGTTTTCAGCTGAACAAAAGGGTTTGCTTATTTTTAACTGGGAATCCTGCCTATTCTTTGAGAAGCAAATGCGTTTATCACTGCTGATTCCACACAAACTAGTGAATCCGAGTTATTTAAGAAGAAAACCAGTTTTTGCTGTTGGTGTTATGGGCTGTTTGGGTTTGGAATGAAAGGAAAAAAGGATCTTTCCAAGCAGCACAGAGGAACTTTACCCACAGCTCTGGTTTTATAAAAAAGGACACCTGGGCTGTGCCCACTCATTCAAATTTCAGAAGTGTTTCCATGATAATGGAGATTCCTGTCAGAAATGGGGCTGCCATTTGCCAACAGAGCAACAAAACTCCCACTTAAAATGATGTTTGAGAAGCACAGAACAGCTCCCCTCCCCTCAGCCCTCCCCAGAGCTGGCCAGTTATTTGAGGAGTATTTTATTGCCATCAGCTCCCACTAATGACCATCTGAGCTGCAGGGATGTGGACATGGGGATAGCTCAGATTTTCACCAGCAGTAATTGCTAATGAGAGACAGTGGGTATTGTTTTATCTTTTTGGGTTGTTGTTTTTTTTGTTGTTGTTGTTGGGTTTTTTTTTTGTTTGTTTGTTTTTCTGTTTTTGTTGTTTGTGTGTGTGGTTTTTTCTTTGTTAGTTTTTAATCCTGAATATATGAAGAGTTGGGCAGCCAAGATTTGCTGTTAGAACTACTGGAAATATGGAGCCCCTTGACTCTCCATATATTTTTGAAGAACAGTTACTGAGATATTTTAACTTGATTGACTTCCAGTCCTTCACTTGTGCTTCATTGTTTCCGTACAGTTAAAAATCTCAGTTGAGTAAAGTTGAAGGAAAAATGTTGAACAGAAACTCAGTTGAAGGAAAAACGTTGATCAGAAATTCAATTTTTGTATGAATTTAGAAACATCAGATGTCCTCACTTCCATTAAAACAAAAATGGTAAGACTCACCAAAACTGTATTCCCTTGAAACTCCTGGTTTAGGACTTGGAAAGACAATCACAGTTTTTTACTAAGAACAATAATAATAAAGCAGATAAAGAGGAGGTGAACCCCTGATATAAACTAAATGCAGAGAGGAAGAAGGCTTTGCACCAAGAATAAGGAGCACCACCTTTCCCTGTGCAGTGATCTAGGTCCAGCATGAAGAGAATAAATTAGAAAAGTCTGTGTTTCCTTGCCTTGGTGCAGCAGGAGAGCAAAGCCCTGCTCAGCCAGGCACAGAGCAGTGATGAGCACACTGGCCATGGTGAGCCCAGGCTTGGCCACCTTCACAAAGGCTCAGAAATTCAGCCCAGCTCAGACTAAGTGATAAATAAAGCTTAAGCATATCTGCTGCTCGCATTAAGGAGACAGACTAAAGAGTTAATAATGCCTCTGATCAGCTTTTAATAGCCTCTAGATGCTTTCACACAATAAATAGATCTGTTGTGAAAATACTCGGGAAGGCAGTGAAATACCACATGCATTGTGCCCTTTAAAATGCTTTAAATAGCACAATTATAGATTTAAAGATCGTAATTGATTTAAATTGGTGGTGGAATGTAAAATTTTATATGATGCATGAAACCTCTTAAGACTTTAAAACTGTAATTATCTTTGTCACTCTCATATTGCACCCCAAAGCTTTTCTTTTAATGATTTCGACTTTATAGGAAATAAGTGGAACGTTCCTGTGGATTGCCAAGTGAAATGCCAAGGGAAAAACCCCTCAGGGCTGCACCTTTGGGGAGAGGGGACAGTGGCAGGGCTTGGCTGGGCCCTGAATTCCCCAGGCTGAGCAGGAAATGATGGGTGGGTGCCCTGGTGATGCCCACGCTGGTTTAAGTGCTCTGCTCCACACAAACCAGTTTGGAACCTCAGCAGCTCCTCCCTGCCCACAGCACCAGCCCTGGCTGCTTGTTCCCACCAGGCTGTGGGCATCTAAACACAGGGATTTCCAGAGAAACAAATTAGTTATTCATTATTTCTCTATGGGCAAAGGCTACGTGGCAGATTCCAAGCCCCTCTCCCGTTTCTCCGTGGAAAACCACACACACACACCGTGGAAATCTCACACTTAAGAGCAACAAAATGGGTTTTGTGTCTTGTCCCTGCTCCCTGTGGCAGCTCTGTCCCAGCTGGGGGTATTTGAGTCTGGGGTACCCAGATCTCCACACAGCTCTGCCTCTCCTCTTTGAAAGCATCCCGCAAAGCTCCCAGCGGCCTGGGCAAATGCAAAACTCAAAATTCAGCCACAGAAGGAAAGAAGTTGTGGTGGGAGTAGCAGCAATTCCAAGACACAAGATTTAATGCACAGTGGAGTAAAAACCAACCCTTTGTTGTAGGGTTAACCACTGATCCCCATGATATCAGAATCTGATGGTGTTTGAAGCCTCCAGACATTATTTAATACCCAAAAAACCCCTACATGTAAGTAGCCAGAAAGAACAACATTAACTCAGGAAAGATTATTTCAGTTTATCTGACCCATATTTGGAAATTTAAATCAATTTAACATAGCAAAGCTCCCTTCAGTACATGAACAAGGGAAAGTCTTTCAAATCTGTTTATATTCCTCCAGATGTTGATGCTGATACCACTGCCCAAACAATGAAGTAAACAATTAAGAATTTCTTTTAACTTCTCCTGCTTTAGAAATCCAGGGAAGGAAAAAAAAAAAAACCAACCCAGTGAATCAATGAACTAAAAATGGAGAGAGTCGCTAGGAAAAGAGATTGTATTCAAGCTAAGAGGATATTGCCAACAATAGGTAGTTAAAAATGGAATTAACAACTAATAAAAGTGGTGAAGCATATCCTTTTAAAGAGCAATTTGAAAGGCTTTTCATTAAAACAACAACTTCAGCCACAAACCTCTAGGTAAGACAATTAACAGTCATATTTGGGGATTGGAGGGGCCAATTAGCTCTGGCTCTGTCTTTGAGCTCCCATTCCCAGCGGGACAGGCTCCAGGTTTGTTTTGGGGACGTGTCTCACAGAAAGTTATGCACCAAAGTAAAGCCTTGATAGAAAATCTGAATTTTCCCCCCAGACTGACAGAGGAAACGTGGCACATTTAGCACTCATGATGACCTCAGGACAGGACAGACACGTTCAGGTGTGGGCAAGCAGCAGCAGAAGGATCAGCAATTAACATGAGAAATGCTGTTTGTGGCTTTGAACAATGAGAAATGCTGTTTGTACCCCATTTTTCAGGTATTTGAAGAAAACACTGATATTCTTCTTCATAACGCATGGTTGGAACAAATCAGGTCATGTGGAATATTCCCAGGGGTTTTTAGAAGGTATATGGAAAATAAAAATATTGAGTTTTCACACACAGAGTGATGCTGTTGGTGTTGTCACAGGAAGTGACCAGTAACTGAGAAAGTGAAGTGATTCTGATCATTTGAGACAAAACCCAAATGAATGCCATCGACATGGACCAGATTGCAAAGTGCATTTATTGATTATTTCCATTTTCTCTCACATTGGAACTCCTGCTGGCTGAGGTTCCAAGGTAAGCTAAAGGTTCTCTCTTTTTCTTTATTTTTATTTTTTTCCATTTTAACAGCACAATTGCGGGGTAAAAAGAAATCCTGTGAAAGATTTCTACTACAGGGTAAAAGCAGAGGTAGTAAAGATGGTGAGGGTGTGTGGGACAGTGCAAGGCAACAAAGAGAGCACAAAGCTGCAGACATGAGCACGTGGAACAACCCTCTGTTTAGGGAAGAGGAGGAGAAGGCAAGGGATACAAATTAAAAGAGAAAACCATGGCATTTTTCACTGATTATATGTTTGCAACTGGAGAAAAGGTTGTGTTAAATTAAAAATAACAGGAATGAAAAGATAAGTTAGCAGAAAATGATATAAAGGCTTAGGGGAGCCCAATGAGATGGAAAAGGTGTGCTCTGTTCACTGAGGTAGTTTCCCTCATCCTGCAGGAACCCTTGCTCTGTTTATGCACATAATGAACTGATTCTTCCCCCCTCCAGATAAAGATCATGAGCAGGAAATCTCTTATTCCAAACTGATTGTGGCACTTCAGCTACTACAGCTTAAGCTGGGCCAGAGACACATAAATATGTCAGGTACACTGCAGAAAATGAAGATATTCAAGTGTAGAAATTCCACCGGGGGGCCAGACTTTGTCTCGTGGAAAGGGGTGTGGGTCTGAATTGGTTTGGGTCAGGTTAGCTGTGAGCTTGCATCCTCACTCTGCTGGAATTTGGCCCTGGGGGATTATTTCTCTGCTCCCCACTGCTGTGGAGGTGCCCAGCATTAGTGGAGGCTGCAAGGGGGCGGGGGTTTAAAACCAATATTTCAAATATTTTAAACAGGCAGCTGAACACAGACTCCGTTTTATAGACTGGGAAACGCAGAGGGGAAGCAAATTCCAGGCAGAATGTGCCAAACCTGAGCAGCCAGGGGCTTTGGGCTCCCAGCTGGCAGAGCTGGAGCTGTTTTGGGGTGCCCAGCACAGGGCTGGGGCTGTGGGGAGTGCAGAGCTTTGGTGCTGAGGCAAAGTGGTGACAGTAAAATCACCCAGGAGCCCAACCTGAGTGTGACACCAGCAAGGCAAGCACAGCCTCTCACTGCTCCAACAGAGCAGGGGAAAAGGAAAGAAATCAATGTAATTCTCAGCCTTTTTTGGGCTTAAACACTGGGGCAAGGCTTTCAGAAACAACCTCCTGCTATTTTTGCCTGCTATTTTCTTCACCCCCAGCACACTGTCATCCTGCCCTGAGTGCTGCACATGATTTACCAGGGCCTACCTGTCGGAATGATGAAAATGAGAAAGCTTTTACCCAGTATGTATATCACAGAAATGTAACTGTACATACACAGGGCTGGATGGGTTTTATCCAGCTATACACAGCCAGGCTGTTAATGGCAATGCTCAGTGCAGGGGCAGCTCAAAAATCCACGAGATGGGTAACAAATCATCACCCTGGCAAAGCAAAAAACACCCCTGGAAAAAAAACACGCCTTTTTTTTTTTTTTCCAGAACCCTTTGAAGATACCTGTGGGCATTTGCTGGTTGATTTAAAGTCCAGCATGAACAAAATCTGTAGGGCTGTGGAATAAATGTACTTTGGACAGTGAAGGAGAGCCCCACTGTTTAGGAGGAGTCTGGAAAATAAACTCTAGAAAATCTGTGGTGAGAAACAACCCTGCACAAGCTTGGGGAGTGCAGAGGTAAAACCTGGAATGCCAAGTTCTTTTTCCTAAAGAGTTACAGCTGAAATCTTGGCAGCAATAAAATGGAGTTTCACCATTTGTTTAACCAAAGTCAGGATTTAATTCTCTAATTTCTGCTTGAAAGAACTTGGTCACCCAGCTGACTTCAAAGAAGAAATGTGTTTTTACAAATGATAACTAATTTTAACTAAAGAAGTATTTTAGGGGATGTTTTGAAGGTATTTGCAGTGTGCCTCAGCTGCCACTGATGTCTGCAACGCAGCTGAACTTCCTGGAATTTGCCTTCCAAGTTTTTCTACCTTTTTTGTCAATTCTCTCATGAAGTAAAGGAAAATGCTATTCAGCCCTTCCAGTGACAGAAATTATTGAAGTTCCATGTGATCCAGAATCTGGAGCTGGAGGAAAAGACTGGATCAAACATAACAAGCTTTTGAAAAGGTGAAATTTGGGACAACAGAGCAACAAATGTGTTTTAGAAATCCTGCAAAGGGTGACAGAGATACACTCAGAATTCAGGGGCAGAAAAGACACATTATCACCAGGAAATAACTGCAGTGCCATCCTGGAGGATGGGAACAGCTGATACTTTGCAGGTAGGGAAAAGTGGCCTTGTTACTTCTGTAAGAAAACAGCATTTCAGGCAAAATGCCTGTGCACCATCTCACCCTGTTCCCTGGTGGGATAATGGGCTGCATTCCTGTTTTAGGTGAAGGATACAGATGTAGGTTGAATCTGGGAGAAGAAAAGGTGATTGCAAATAGAAGAAAATGTGATTGCAAATACCCCAGCACAAGCATTTACATGGGGAGCAAACCAGCCAAGTGTTGTGTTTGTAAATACAAATTTTGCCAGAGCTGCTGCTGCTTTGGGGGTGTTATAAATGCAACAGGAGGAGCTTGAAATGAGCCCTGAGCAGGGGATCAGTTTGATATTTTTAAATTAGCACAGAAAAGAGGATATTTGTCAGTATCTGAGCTATAGGGACTTTGCTGCACAGCTGGGACAGGCACCAGAGCAGCTGTGGCTGCCCCTGGATCCCTGGAAATGTCCCAGGCCACGTTGGACACTGGGGCTGGGAGCAGCCTGGGACAGTGGGAGGTGTCCCTGCCATGGCAGGGGTGGCACTGGGTGACCTTTAGGGTCCTTCCAACCCAAATAATTCTGGGATTCCATGGGAAGTGCCAAAGGCAGAGACTGTCCCAGGGTTTCCGTGGCCTCGTCTGCGCCAGCCCCGACGTGCAGGGACAGAGTGACCCCACAGACAGTGACAGAGCATCTCTGCCCACTGCTGTTGGGAACCAAACAAGATTTATGCCCTTTTCCCCCCCTTTTTTAGGAGACTCCTTGAACAGCTTGGAGTGCTGGCTTTTCCCTACACGTGAATCCTTGCCTGGCCTGGATTTCTGTGCGCTGCCCTATTTGACATGAGAGTTCTGGGATCAAACAGCTCCCTAATAACCTCTCCTAGCTCACACAAACCTGGATTATTCTATCCAGCCCATTATTCAACCACTGATCCACAGGCCAAATTTCCTTTTCAAAAGGGCTGGTAAAGGATGGGTTTTCTTGTCCCTTTTACAAATCCAGATGTTGAACAAAGGGAACAATTCTAAATGCAGGTATTTATTCAGCACATCATGCCCTCTATCTCCTCTTTCTTTACCTGATTTTCAGCTCACAAAGGGAACAAGAACTCCCCTAGATTGCAGCCCCGTGCCCTTCACAATGAACATTCCTTACAAAATCGTGTTTTAAATATATTTATCGCTTCCTGTGTTAAACTTCTTCAAGGGAGAAACAACTGGCCTAAAAGTTTGTGTCTTGCTCTCTGTACACCAGCAGTGACCCCAGCTCATCTATTACACTGCCATGAGAAGAATCAGCCTCCAAACCCATTTGTCTGCTGTAATACTGGGTCTTCTAGGTTGCAAATGGAACAGATTTTTATTTAAACCCCCATCTAAGAGTGTCATTATCCACAAATCTGCTCATAAATGTTTTGGCAACTGACAAAAAAAAATTAACTTCAGAAGAGGAAGCCATTAGGATGAAAACATTTCAAATCATGTCATTCATCAGATCTCTGCTCATCCAACAAACTTGCTTTTGTTACAGGCAATTGTGGTGCTTAATCTCGGTACTTTTCAGCAACACATTTTTCTGATTAAAAAACCATAATCATACTGGCAGTAGTTAGAGATAGAAAAGATCTATTAGCTCACTAAGCCCAGCTCCCTTCCCTAGCAGGACATAATCCCTGGCAGGAAGTCTTTCAGATATTAAGTTGATCCAGAGCTTAGTTTTAGCCAAGGGACTGAATATGGAAATCTGCACAGAGGTGTCACAACACTGGGAATTCTCAGAACCAACATGGTTGGGTGTTTTTTTTTTGTTTTAATTCCTTTTCCTTCATTTGTCTGTGCAACCACAGGGCTGGAGTTCAGCTGCTGTGACTCGGGCAGAGGGAAACGGTGTGGGACAGGTTGGGGTGTCACCAGGGTGTCACAAGGGAGCTCCTGGGGGAGCCTGGGGCAGAGGGGGCTCCTAGGGGACCCCAAACCTGGGGCAGAGATCACCCTTGGGGCACAGGTCACTCCTGGGGGACCCCAACCCTGGGAGGGAGTTCACCCCTGGGGCAGAGGTGACCCCTGGGACAGAGGTCACTCCTGGGGGACCCCAGCCCTGGGACAGAGGTCACCCATGGGGGACCCCAGCCCCAGCTCCCTGGCCAGGGAAGAGGCTGCTGGAAGCCCTGGGGGATGAGGAGGGCTGGGGACACGCAGGGTGGGCAAATGGGAAGGGAAAGGCTCGTGGGGAAGGCTTGGCTTGGTCTCAGAGCTCTTCTCCATCCTCAGTGATTCTGGGATAAATTCCCTCTCAGTCCTTGTCCCTCTCCTCGGTATTTTAAAGGTTTGATCTCCAGGGGATTCCTTTTCCCAGCCCTGCCCTGCTCCGTGCAAAAAGCCCCTCACATAAATGGTATTAATCACCCAGGGGTGATTTATTCCTCTGTGTCACCTTCCCCTGGTCCTGTCACAGCTCCAGACACAGAATCTGTCCCCTCTGCACACGGGGGGACAATAAACACCCTGCTGCTCCCAAAATATCACACAGCTCACCTGAGCCAGAGCGGGGGGTGGAGATGAAATCACCTTTTAATCACATTTCCAAGCGAACAATTGAAGTAGGAGAAATAAAGAAAATCCCTTTTACTTGGGATGCTGATAGCCAAAGAAATTTATAAGGAGGCTGCTCCTCTGGTCCCTCCACCTCCATCCATCCAGCAGCACTGAAAGGCTGCTCCTGACCTCCACTCACCCTTTGCAATTTCGGCATCCTGATGGGGATGTGCTCCTTTAAACACCTCCAGGAGCTTCCTTTGCACCTCAGCATCCTTGGAGCATGCTTTCTGTACAATTCAGGGACCAGGGAGGCCCTCAGGAATGGTCACTGTTGCATTTCTCAGTCAGATCTATGGAAACCATCCAGAACGCCCAGCCCTGTTTCATTCTCAGTGCATCCCTGCTTATGTGGGGCTGGTACAGGCACTGAAATCCTGCTCACAGGTGGGAATAGTTTCTTAAAAAGAGCACAAAGCCCAAGAAAATGGGAAAAAAAATTCAAGTAAAAAAATTAAAATGGCTATTTTAAAGTTTTAAAGAGGATTCATGGCATAATAGTGCACATTTCTGCTAAGTAAAGGCAGCTGGATTCATTTCAACAGATCCACTGCAAATAAAAATCTGGAACCTGACTCTTCCTCTCTGCCACCCTCGCCTGATTTCCAAGACTTCCTCCTCC
Organism: Leptocoma aspasia; assembly: GCA_013399835.1. Classification (NCBI taxonomy): domain Eukaryota; kingdom Metazoa; phylum Chordata; class Aves; order Passeriformes; family Nectariniidae; genus Leptocoma; species Leptocoma aspasia. Next base: position 121,247 of record VXAX01001753.1, read on the forward strand.
AGCTTTGTTTTTGGGATGGAAAGAGAAGACAAAGAATTTAACTTGCAGGAGCCTCCTCACAGGGCATCGCTGAGTTCAACAAGGCTCCAAAACGTGGGGCATTACCCCTGAATATTGATTTACAGCTTAGAGGAAATAACCTGATTTCTCACCCTCCAAAATCTACAGAAAGTCTCCCATTGGCTTCAGAGTGTGTTGGCTCAGCTCCCACATATCACAGGAAAAATTCAAGGTACTTTCATGAGCCCAAATTAATTAATTCAGCCAAAAAAAAGTTTAAAATTTGGTGCTGTGAAATTCATTACATTTAAAAATGATACAGCAAATAGTTTTCTTTTAGGTTCTAAAACCTGTTTTAAAGTACTTTACAATTCAATAATAGAACTAAAAGAAGAAAAGGTGACATGAAATTAAAATACCCACCTAGCTCTATGCTTTTAATTTGGAAAATTGCAATCAGAAATGGAAAGATGGAAATCTAACAGCTATATTGAAGATGATCAGAAGAATTCTTTCCATAAAGGTTAACAACAGATAATTACTTTCTCAGGAAATCACTAAAATGTCATGATTTTTCTGCTTTGTTTTCAGGGAAGTTTTATGATGCTCCCTTCTTGCCACTTGGCAATGAAATAAATGAGGTTAGATGGCAAAGATTATGAAAGAAATTAGCAATAATGAGTCCAGTAACTAAAAACATTAGTAGAGAAAATTGAGTTGACCTTACTTTTATAATTATTCATCTTCTTAATTGTTTTTGGGTTTTTTTCTGGAATAATTGGAGTGAAATTAAATAATGCGAGGTACAAGGCTCAGGTGTGACGGGTGTTTGGCACAGATTAATGACCTCCCCAAGCCCACAGGGCTGGGCCCACTCTGGGGTCACCTCTGGGACATTCCTGCTCCCAGCTCCAGCTCCTGGCCCAGAGCTCCTCTCTCTCCCCAGCCTTGAGAGCTGAGCCTCTCCCCACCCCTGGAAAATGGAATATTTGATATTTGATGTGTGCATCCCAGGCAGGAGGTGGGGAAGGGCATTGCTCCATCTCTCTGTGGTTATTCCCTGCCACGCATTTATAATTGCACAGAAATTTAACAATATATCAATATATACATTGTTATACATAGATATATATTATGTATCTATATATAACAATAATAAAGCTATAAACCAGCTTATTTAAACAAGGTATTACACGCTGCCTGCTGATAACAAACCAATAAAGTCTCAATCAAATGCGTCATCAAAGCTGCAATTGTCCACTCAAAAAAAAGAGAAAAAACTACATTTAAGACGTATTTCCTGTGAGTTCATCATATCCTGGTTTTAACATTGGTGAATTTTACTCCACTCGTTTAAAATGATTTCCAACACCCAGGCAGCAAGTCAAGGACTGCAAGGAACTCAAACGATCACCAGGCATGCAAGATTCCTCAAGAGCCCAGAACACACGTGGGGTGTGTTTTCCTTCAGGAATTCACACAAAAAGTCAGATCCAAGGACTGCATGTTTCTCCAAGGAAGCCAGGCTTCCTCACCTTGGGCAATCTGTGATTCCCTGATCTGGGAATCCCTGCCCAAATCCCATCCCAGCCAGGCCGAGCTGCAGCACGCCCTGGAGCTCCCAGCCCAGCTGAACTGGCTGTTACTGGTGTTACTGGTGTTACTGGTGTTACTGGGTGTTACTGGATGTTACTGGTGTTACTGGGTATTACTGGTGTTACTGGGTGTTACTGGTGTTACTGGTGTTACTGGTGTTACTGGTGTTACTGGGTGTTACTGGTGTTACTGGGTGTTACTGGTGTTACTGGTGTTACTGGTGTGGCCCAGCCCCACCTCAGGGGTTTCAGCTTGGGCTCCCCTCATTCTCTCTGCCAGGTTCTGGCCAGGCTGAAGCAGTTCCCAAAACCTGCAGTGAAGCTTCATGTTTTAATTAACTTTTTTTTTTTTTTTTGTCCATTTACCGTCACTCAACACGTGGTTCCCAATTTCCTCTGGTCCCTTGTGCCTCCCCTTCCTAAATCTCAGGTTTTGTCCCTTGCTGGGTGATTTCACTTTCTGCTGCTCCTACCAGCACCTCCACCTTCTTTTCTACTCCTTTTTGTCCAGTTCTTTAAAACACAAATCCAGGTCTCATAAATCCACTCTCTCCTTGCTATCTCCCGAAATTCCTTTCCCTTCGCCGTTTCTCAGCCGCACTCCCGAGCACGGCGGTCACTCCTTTTACCATCATTCTTTAAAGTTCTTTCTTTCTGGTCGGAACTGGAGTGGTTTCCTCCTCCTCCCCCCAGCACTGAGTCTACAGCTTTTGACACCGAGTATCAGAAAATTGCTGTTGTCCGGGGGCTGAGGCAGAAGAGAACAGAATCGCTGTTTTTATCCCTGGTGAGCCAGAACTGCCCTGCAAGCTTTATTACACGGGAGCACAATTAACCCTTTACTCATCAGCCTTTACAAAGGACATGTCTTCATTTTCCAAGCCAAGGAAAACGCTTCACCGAGTGCCCAGGAGAGATTTACAGCCTGGAACGCTGCGGACTCGACAATCAGAGACTGCTGACTGCAGAGAACAATGAACTTGTTAGTTAACAGAATTAACAGTGCGTTGTTTAAGTATAATGACAGCAATAAAGCAGGAGATGTGAAGTTGATACAGTCACAACTGAATCATAATGGGTGAGATATTTACGGCAAAGCTGTTAAAACATTGAATAAAATATGGGAAGAGCAAAAGCAGATGTGATTTTATTCTTCAGAGCTGAAGCTTGTAAAGTATGAGATAGCATGAGTAATAATCACAGGTTCTGGTTCACAATGCATTAATAAATATTGATACGGTGCCAGTGCTGAAACTTTCCAGATACCAAAATAAAGTGAGAAAGCATGCTGCTGCATTATGGATTGCTAAGTTTAAGTTGTGAGGCACACATGGCAGGGCATCCACTCTGCTCTCACACACCTCCTCACCTGGGGCTGAGCAGAGCCTGTGTGCTGCACCAGCTCCGCTGCTGGGACAGCCCGGGCCAGGCTGGGGGGCTCTGGGGTTCTGCACCCAGCTCTGGTGCTCAGCTCCAGCTCACGGGGGAATCCAGGGAAAAGGCTGAACACTCCCCTGGCAGCAACAGGAGCTCTGGGCCAGGAGCTGGAGCTGGGAGCAGGAATGTCCCAGAGGTGACCCCAGAGTGGGCCCAGCCCTGGGGGCTTGGGGAGGTCATTAATCTGTGCCAAACACCCGTCACACCTGAGCCTTGTACCTCGCATTATTTAATTTCACTCCAATTATTCCAGAAAAAAACCCAAAAACAATTAAGAAGATGAATAATTATAAAAGTAAGGTCAACTCAATTTTCTCTACTAATGTTTTTAGTTACTGGACTCATTATTGCTAATTCCAGCTCAACCTAGAGCCCCACCTTCCAGCATCCTCCACAGCTGCTGCTGACTCCCCTTCCTCCTCAGGGATGGATTTGAGCTGGAATAACAATCCCAGCCTGAGCAGACACTGGGATTTGGGGCTGCAGTTTCACCCACGAGATAAGGTGGTGTAAAACCAACACCAAGCGAAACGAGGAATAAAAAAATTACAATAAACCTGACTCAGCTCCCCTCCTACCTGCTCAGACACATCTGAACACGCCAGCTGACACGTGTTTGCACACAAGAAACCCTTGACAAGTCTGCACAGCCCTTTTGGGGTGCTTTTCCTGCAAATCCATTAATCAGCAGCACTGAGGGACAGGCTGCAGCCACAGAAGCTTCTCCCCACTGCTCCCAGCCCAGCTGCCCCCCTCCACTCTGGAACCTGGACGTGGTTCCACACATTCCCATCACCTCTGCTCCCCTCCAGCTCCGAGCCAGACACAAGGAACTCTGGAATTTCTGCACTCTCTGATTAGTGGATGGCAAGCATTCACTACTGTGTGTGCCATCATCTGGATGAAATAACATAATTACATATTATTTGATTAATTTTCCAGAAATTTCCAACCTAAACTCCTGGGAAAGAGGATATATATATATATATATATATATATATCTATATCTCCATCCATTCTTTCCCAGAATGGATATAATTTCCCTGTGACTTACTACTATATACTATTTTTCATTAATCATCAATTTAAATCTCTAAAGAAAGGAACGATAACACCAAACCTCACCTCCCTGAATTAAAATCTCTCTCAGAGGATGTCATTTTCCAATTTCAACCATGAAGCAGATTTGTGCTGAAACGACTTTATTGTGGCTGGTGAGATGTAGGGAATGTTCTGGTGATAATTCCACAGCCCTGGCAGGGCAGCCTGTGGAATTCAAAAAGTTCTTTCACCAGGCCTTGGAAAAATTCCCTTCAGAGTGGAAATCTTGTCCAAGACTGGGATCTCACAGCTGGATTCCCTCCCCACACCAGCTGCAATCCGTGGCTTTATAAATTCATCCTCAGAACCTTTGGGACAAACACAGTTGAGGGTATTTTAGAAGAGATCCCAAGATTTTCAGGAAGGATAATTCTTTACTTCTTACAGAGCACAGGATGACTGAGCACCTGCTCTGGTGAAGGTCTGTAGTTCTTTCAAGCACTAATAATAACAATAATAATAATGGCAATAACAATAATAACAACAACACCAATAACAATAATAATACTAATAACACTACTAATAACACTAATAACAAGATTATTATTATTATTATCATTATTATTATTATTCTTTTTCCAAT
>VXAX01001753.1:137219-160911 GCA_013399835.1 Leptocoma aspasia
TTCCATGGTTATTCCATGGTTATTCCATGGTTATTCTATGGTTATTCCATGGTTATTTCTATGGTTATTCTATGGTTATTCCATGGTTATTCTATGGTTATTCCATGGTTATTTCTATGGTTATTCCATGGTTATTCCATGGTTATTCTATGGTCATTCCATGGGTATTTCTATGGTTATTCCATGGTTATTTCTATGGTTATTCCATGGTTATTTCCATGGTTATTCTATGGTTATTCCATGGTTATTCCATGGTTATTCCATGGTTATTCCATGGTTATTCTATGGTTATTCCATGGTTATTTCTATGGTTATTCTATGATCATTCCATGGCTATTCTAAGGTTATTTCTGTGGTTATTTTGCACTTGTCCAGAGGGAAGGCTCACTAGGAGTTTAGGATTGTGGGAGATATTTTAAGCTGATCATTTTCCTGTCCCAACACTATAGCCAAAGCTCTCTCCTTCACCCACAGATCTGTGCCTGCACTCCAGCTGCATTTCCACCTGAGGCTGCATCCACAATTTCCACCTTCCCTCTAGAACTCCTCTTACTCTTCTAATGGTCAGTCCCTAATTTTAGGAAACTCTTCTCATCCGATGACCCAGCTCTTAAAAACCTCACTTTAAAACCCCATTCCATCAGTGCCTGCATTTTTCATGAACTTCGGGTGCTTTGGGCCCAAGGACAGCCCATTCTTTATTTCAACATGAGGCAATAAAGCCTAACGTCCCAATTCCCGTGCTATTAACAGATCGTTCCCTTCCATCAGGTGCAAGAGGGGATCAAAAGCAGCATTTTGATCCCTGATTGTCTCTGCAGCCACCAGGCCGCAGGGGACACTGTGCCTGTGGTGGCATTGCTGGGGCAGGACAGGTTTCTTTGGCAACACCCTGAGTATTGCAGTGCAGATGCCTTAAATGTGCTTTTTTTCCTGAAGTGTTCACGTTTCTGAGGAGCAGAAGGGAGCAGTGACCAAGCAGCACCAGCTTGTGTGCCACAACATCTCCTGTTGAGTTATTCACCACCAAAGCTCCTCTGAGCTGCCTCCTACAGCCTGAGAGGCTCTCAGGACAGGGGCAGGTACCAAGGGGAAGGAATCACACATTTCTGGTAGCCCATAAAGGGGGCTGGCACAAACCCAAGCACACAGAAACACAGGGCAGCATCACCAGAGCTGGCCATAATCCCCTTTCCTCTATCAAATAAATACACTTTTCATCTCCCTGAAACAGCAGATGAGCCTCTCTTCCCCCTTGGTTTTCTCTAGGTAATATAAAATTCAGCATTCAAGGTGCTCCTTTAAAAGTAGGTTACCTCCTGATGAAAATTAGAGTTCGTATTTGTGCTGACAATAGTGGATGATGTTAGTGCTGTGCTGCCTGGATAAAAAAAAAAAAACCACAAAACACCAAGAACAAAAGATCCCTTCCCTTCCTCACTAAAATTCCCTCTGTCTGGCTTAAGGACACCTTTTGCCACTTGCAAGAAACCCCCTCACACACCTGATTGAACAGTGAACTGCAGAGCAGCACACTCATTTTCCCAACAAGGCAGGGAAACTTTCTAAACAGCAAAGACTATGAGCAGATTTTAATTTAATTTTTTTTTGACATTTTTTTACCCCCTGAAATAAAGCAAGCTGATTTTTCCAGCCAAGATCCATCTCCTGTGTGTGCCCCCGGAGCTGTAAGTCCTCCAGTCCTCCCTGTAAGATCTCTAATCTTTCCAGTCAAGCACAAAAGCTGCTAATATAAATATTTGCAATACTCTCATGTGCTGGAGAGCCCTGAGTGATGAACTGTGCTGTAATTTGCAGCCCACTGGCCGTGGGTGCTGTTTCCAGTCTGCAGCAGGAATGTGGTAGCCTGACAGAGAGCATTAAACACGGAGGGGATTTTACACAGGGCTAACTACAGGCTTGGTAGCAAAATACTACCAAGTGTGGCTGCTCCTCCTCACCAGGCTGAGTAAATCAGGGATTTACTCAACAAACCTGGGTTTACAGGTTTGTCTCAGAGATTTTCTGCAGTTATTTTGGCCTTATTGAAGTGTAATGTGAACATCCACCCGAGAAAATTTGTTATTTCCAAAGGCACTCCCACCCCAAAGCCTGCTGTGTTTAGAGGCAAGAAGGGTCCTGCATTGCATAAGGTGGCATTTGTGCCACAAGGGACATGCATGGCATTGTTCACTAATCACAGAAAGGCTCCTGGCTGCTTTTCCTGGGGTAACTAAGATCTTCTGAGAGCAAAATAGTGGGGTCTCAAAATAAAGGAGTCCTGGGGAGCTGCAAGTTTAGGGGGTTGACTTTGTGGGTTTTTTTTTTTCTTTAATGAAAATTACTCTCAACATTTTTAAAATCAAAATTACTCACTTCTGTCTTCATGACTCTTCCTACTGGTGTGATAGGAGTTAAATTCTATCAAACCTTAAAAACAATAATAAATTAAACAAAAGCACCAAATCAGCACTGAAAATTTAGCTCCAAGAGTGGCCTGTTCCTGTTTGATGCCCTGCACAAGTTTGGCAAACTCAGGGTAAGGGCATGGGGCACTTGTGAGACAGAAATCACTGTAAGTACAGAATGGATTTAAGCTGCTGCTTCTTCAGTGAGGCTGAGATTTCACAACTATTGCAAGACTGGGCTGGTTTTGGGCTATAACACACTATAAGTCAACTGTCCTTGGCAAACCAAACAAGCTTCTTCTTTTCAGGAGATTTTGGCAAGTGAAGTGTGATTCTTAGGTCCCATTCTTGGAAGAATAACATTGATTAAAGATAAGAAACTAAAAATTTTGGGGAAAAAATTGATATTAAACTAACAAGGTGTATCTACACCTAGAGTACCTAAATCCCTGGTGAGAAAAAAAAAGTCTGGCTATTTTCTGTGAACTTTCCAGAAGTGTCATCTTGGGATTTCTCCCTCTCTGTGACAGACTCAGCCCTTTCCCCACTTGCCAGAGTAGTTTTGGTTGCCTGGGTTCAGCTCCCTGTCCTAGTTAAAAGCAGTTTTGTCAGTTTGATGACTTTTCCTCATTTTTCAGAAGAATAACGCTTTGGAATTGGCCCTGACCAACCAAGAGTTTTGCCATGCCACGGCCTGTCCCACACCAGCATTCCCTGTGTCAACTCCCTGTTGGGGTAAATCGATTTCCTGGTGAAAAACAAAACAAAAAACCCCTGAGCCCCTCTAAAACAACGCAGCCAGCACACGGCCCTTGCCCAGCAGCCCCACACCCTCAGCATCCCCAGGCTCTGATCTCGGGGTGATTTTGGCGATCCCAGAGCACAGGTGAGGTGTCTCAGGGATGCTCACTGCACAGCCCAGGAGGGCAGGGACGCCTCCACCAGAGCCAGAATCCCCCAAAGATTCCTCTGTTAAAATCCTACAGGAGCAGCCAGCTGCAGAGAGAAACCTCTCAGAGACTTTGCTGTTGGAATCACCACCTTTTCCTCTGATTAGTTCCCCTAAATCCTCCCTTTTTGGCATTTTATCCCCCTCCAGCTCTTTGTCCCTTTCCTTTCCCAGCCCGGAGATGCTTTGGGGGCACACTGATGGGTGACAACGTGCCCCAAAACCACACACGGTCACCCAAACCATCAGCACCGGGACTCGGAGCTCCTCCCACTCAGCATCCCGGTTTTGGTGGCTTTTGCTCTCTAAACGATGCTCAGATGGCTCTGGCAGAGAGTGAAATGATGCTCTTGTTTGTGGATAAGAGGTGGCCACGCCTGGCCATTGTCTGCAGGAGTTTGGCACAAAAGGAAAGATCCGATCCCAAAATTCAGCTCAGCAAAGTATCCGGGAGCTGGGGGACTGGGAAGACAAGTCCTGGAGCTGCTTCTCGTTAAGATACAAGCACACAATAAAATGGAATGCAGAAAATTAAATCTCCATGGTTTGTGGCGTTTTGCCATTTACCTTGAAGTTAAACAAAAAACAAACAAACAAACAAACCCCACAAAAAAACCCAAAACAAAACAAAACAAAAAAACCACCAAAAACCAAAAAACCAAACCAAACCAAAAAAAAAAAAGGCACGAGAAAATGATAAAGAGAAGAAATACAGCTAAAGGACTGAGCAAAAAATAGTGTGGTGGTAACAAAGGCCACAGCCCCTCTCTCAGTCTGCTGAAAAGTCAAAGACAGCCCCGCACCACAAACCAGAGACTGAATTTTGTGGAGCTTAGGTTAGAAAATACCATCCAGATTTCCACCCCCTAAAAAAAGCCAGTTAGCCACTGCCTTGTAAAGGAAACCTTTCTAGAAAGCTGTGCAGAGAAGACTGCTTCCCTTTAACAGAGCAGAACTGCTCTGCAACAGGTAAACCCAGGTGTTCTTGTCTCCTTTTCGTGCTCTGGATAACACAGCAAGGCATTTCCTGGATCTCAGGCCAGCCCTGAGACCACCAGCTCTCACAGAGAGCCCAGCCCGTGTGTTGGGGGCAGAGAGGGGCTGTGCAGCACATCCCGGTTCTGAGAGCAGCACACCATTCTCGACACCGAGCCCTGCAACCACCACGCTGCAGCAGCTCCAGGGCCGAGCGCACCCAGAGCGAGCCCTGCTCTGACACCTCTGCTGTGGGGCACAGAGAAGTCCCCTCACAGCCAAGGGTCTGTCTGAGCTCTGGTTCCAGGTCCAGTCTTAGCTCCTTTTTGCCAGGGTCAGGATTAAATGTGTCAGATGGTATTGCTTGCTTGGACTCAGGTGTTTATTGGTTCTTGTCTATGTCACAGTCTCACAAACCCTGAGTTCTGCAGCACTTCACTCCAACAAACTAAAAATGGAGCTTTATCTCTCTCTCTACTAGGCCTTTTAAGGATAAACTTTCCAATTAAGAAATGACACCTAAATTATTTTTACTTTTAACCCAATACCAACCACCCCTGCCCCACAATGTGGACTCTTCTGTCCAATCACACAACAGCACCAAACCCATGGGGAAGAAGGTGAAGTTGAAGGAGCAGCCTCCACCCCAAAACCCCCATCTTGCTTTATATCCATTGCTGTATTCTAAAACCTGAAACTCTGAGTTTTGCACCCTGTGACATCACACACTTCTGTTCAAACCCCACACCCACAATCCCAGTGCTGCCATTCCATTTTGGAAGCCTTCTCCTCTTCTCTCAGGTGAAATGCAGTGTTCTCCTGGGGGTCAGTTCCTGTCAGCACAGAAAGTCTGAAATCCTCAGTACCCAGGGTTCCAACAGTTCCACCCCAGCTGGGAGGACTCAGGGTGACTTCAGCAAACACTGGAGCAGAAAATGAGAGCTGCCACAGCCACTGTGAGATGGCTCCAGGCACAGTTTATTTCCCTCATCATTAACAATGCGTGTTCTGATGAGACACGACCACAGCAATCTGCTCCAAAAGCCCAAAATAAGATTCCAAAAATTTTATGCATATTGGCAGCCACGTATTCTCTACAAACATGATTTTCCACTCAGGTCATAATGCCATCCTAAACTCCGAGGAAATTTTTGCAGCTAAGTTCTAAACCCCTGAAAGCAGCGTTTTATAATGGAAATGCTGATCCAAGCTTAACCAGAGCAGCAAGAAGAGTGCCACACACCATAAAAATAAAAGTGAATCATAAAGCAGTTAAGGTTTGATTACTATAAAATACCTGGGTTTGAAATTTTGATTCAGACTTGGGGTTTTTTTAATTACGTCTCATGACCTAGAGATACTTTTTGGACAGATAATGTCTGGGGAATTAGATCAAAGATTCTTTTTGTAACTTCAGAATGCAGCTCTAATGTGTTCGATGGTCTCCTTGAAGCATAAAACACAAGACTTTGAAAGTTATTTGGTCTACTTGTAAATAACAGTGGCAAGTGGAGCCTGCAATTAAAGAGAAACTCCTTCTTCTCAACTCCGGCCAATCAAAATTGAGATTTCTAGGGGTAAATCAAAAAAAGGAAAAAAAAAAGCAAAAAAGAAAAAAGGAAAAGCCTCCCAAGATTTCAAAGATGCCTGGTAGGAATATTTCTTAATTGAGCCATGTTTTAGAGCTGCATGGAATTGTTCTTATTAAAAATTGAATAAGAACAGAGGAGAAGAACATGGGAGCTTTTGAGAGATTAGAGCTTTGTAAGATTTACTTAAAAGGTTTCTGTTGGACTTCAGGGGTTCTCTCACATCCTAAAAGCTCACCTCTACACAAAATAATCTGAAAAATTGGGGTTCCAGCCACCAAGCCCTGCAATCAGTTGGTTGGAAGCCAAGAAAAAGCCTTTCTTTTCACGACAGTGGCTGTGCTGATGCTGGATCCAGCATTTGCTTTGGTTACCAAACAATCATCACGTTGTTTCTCAGCTTGGCAGGTTCATTTTCAACCCACACTTCTCCCTGAAACTTCTCATTTAACTCTTCGAGTTAAAACCCACCCATTTTTCCAGTGGGTTGGATATTCCAGAACACACCAGAAACTTCCTTACCCTGACAACATCCCGTGAATCTCAACACCCAGAGGGAGCAGAGGGATTCCATCTATTTAAAAAAATCTCCCCCAGGATGAACAGGATATAAAACTTGGCTTGAAGTCACTGCAAACCCCGGCCCCCTTCTGGAGTTTTAACACCTTTCTCCACTAAAATCACAGGTTTGCTTTGGAATCCTTAAAAATGCCACCTGCTCTCTTATTTTGGAGCCCACCTGCAGAAGTGGAGCTCGGAGGTTGATCAGATGGAGACCAAGCCCCTCTCTGAGCTCTGGGCTCCCATCTGTGCCAGCCCTGCCCCAGCCAGGGCCCCTCCTGCACCCTGCCAAGCTCCCAAGCTCTGGCACTGATGCCTCAGGTTTTCTATTTTTCAGGTTCTGTTCTGCTTTAGTGTGTGGGGCTGGGCTTCACATTATGGGATGGTGAGCTCTCTGCACAGAGCAGGGACACAAAACAATTCCTTCTCCAGCTGGGGACCAAGGACAAATGATCCAAATCTCAGCCCAAGAGCACAAACAACGTGGGCTGAAGAGAGAAAAACAAGAAGGATGGGACTTGATGGGCTAAAGCTGGAATTGGACAATGAACTCCAATCTGCAAATGGAGCAGAACTGATAAAAGTGCCAGAGCCCGTGCCCGGTGTCCATTTTGGGACCATTTTGGTTCATCTTGGGTGCAGCCCTGGCTGGGCTCTTGTGCTGCCCAGGGTGGATCCATGGAGGAAATCCTTTTAATAAATCCCTGCTTCATTCTGGAACTCTGCCCAGCCTCTGCTCCAGGTCATTCTCTCAAGGCACCAGCTCACTCTGGGGGTTTCACAAATGAAACACTTTAATGCTGATTTTTGCCCCTCTTGCCTTCCCAGCTCCTCCAGGCTGGCTCACAGAACAATTTCCCTTTAGGGGTTTTTGTACCAAAATCTCCAACGCCACATTCCCAACCCATTCCCCTCTTTGCAGGGCTGTTACATGTTTTGAAAGGAGTTAATCCTGACTCTCCAGAACTGCCAGTTGACAGAGGAAACTTCAAATAAAAAAAAAAAAATGCTGCTGAGTGTGGCTTGGGCTGATATGAAAGATATGTGGGAATAAAAATGCTGCTAATAGACTTGGTCTGTGCTAATAGCAATTAAAGATTTACTGCTTTGCTTTAGTTTGAATGGGGGCAGCTCTTATGATCAATCAGAAATCTGTGGATTGCTGGGGAAAAAAAATAAAAATAGAGGAAAAGCAAGAATGATGGGTTTTATCTGGAAATGTGGAGCACCCCAGGTTTCTGTGTCTCTGAGCTGGCACAGCCAGGAGAGCCACAGCATCACTCCCCACCTCATATTTTGATATTTAAATGCATTATTAGGGCTCTGCCTGTGCAATGCATAAAGTCAGCCTCTCCCAGAGCTCCCACTGTGGGAGTTTGAAGCCCCCCCTGCTCCAGAGGTGGAGAGAGGGGCAGGAGGAGTTTTGGGCACCCCAGGAATTCAGCAGTGCCTGCTCAGGACAGAGCCAGCCCTGGTGCTCCCAGCTCAGCGAGGATTTACTGCTCCATCCCCATAACCCCCATCCCTGAAATCCAGAGATGATTAAAAGCAACTAAGTGGGAATTAAAGGATGTTCCTGCTGTGCCCAGTTCTTCTGGGAACTCCTCACTCCTGCAGTCAGTCCTTCTGGGAACAGCCTCAGAGCTGCTGCTGTGCCTGAACTTGCTGGAGATGGAGCCAAGCAGGAAACTGGAATGAATTATTTAATCTGGAAGTTCAAGCTTTTTATTTATGCTACATTTACCAGTAAACTATGGTTTGGTCTTGTTGTCTTTTCATTCATGAAAATAAATGGCCCGAATTTTAAATTAGGGGGAAAAAAAAAAGAGTGAGGTATGAAATAATTAAAAGATAGGATATGGTTAATGATAAAAGGGAGATAAATTTAAACAAGTTAGAAAAAACTTTGTGGGATAATTCACCAAAGAAAAGACACCAGGATGGGCTGCACAAAGAGAAATAAAAGCAGAGCCCACCAGCTGTACAAAAATCACTTTAAAGCAGTCTGAACAACCTTTCAGCAAATGTCATTGAAATCTAAACTTAAGTGCAACAAAGTTCCTGGGCTTTGCCTTTAAAAAAAAAATCCTTAGCCTGCTAAAAATCTGACTGTTAATCATCTTCCCAATTTAAGCATTTCTAAAAGTCTCCCTAGGAATGTTCTTCTGTTTTAGAACCTTAACATCCCTTCTTAAAATGACACCAGGGCAAAGGAAATTTGATTTTTATAAAGTGCTAAACACCTCTTTAAAAGAACTGAAAGGGATTTTGAAGTTTTCAGCAGGACAGGCTGCCTCATAGTCACAGAATATTTATCTGTGATTTCAAGAGGAGAGCTCTGCTGTTCAGTGTTGGCTCACAAAAACCACTCCAGGGCTCTCACACTTCCTTGTACAGAACCAGGATAACTGGAAAAACTCAGGTACAGCTTAGCCTTCTCTTCCTTTAACTGGAGATTACAAAATTATTGAGAATTTACTGATACTGGTCTGAAGAGTCACCCAAAAAGCCCAGATGTGGTACAAGATATAAATAGAAAAAGCATCACATTTCTTTGAGGTATATCTCTTACAACCCATATAATTATAGAAAATTCTCACTATTTTTTGCCAATTAATTAAATTTTAAGTGTTGGCTAATGAAGAAAATCAGTCATAGAAACAGCAGACAACGAAAACTGTCCATTTTTGGGCAGTTATTCACATAGCAACCCTCTGTGAGCTTAAATATATTTATTGTAGGGGCTCTGCTCACACCAACCTTCTCCCTGGAACCTTGTGCGGCCTGTTTAGGGTCATCCCCAGCTCAGGCAATGCTATTTAGTTGTTTAAATTATGTTTTAATTATTAAATTATGTTATTGTCTAAATGCACTCCAGGATAGTGAATTATATCAACATTTTGTGTGTAACAGATAAGAATCTAATGGGCAAAGTCTCCAACTGCTGCTGCCATTCATTTTGATAAAACACTAGCCATGAATAATTAGTATTCATTTGCTCTAATTAAGGCATCTAGCTAATGGGAGCTGGATTTAGAAGGGGGTGGGGCAGATCCCAGCTGAGGGGCTGCTCCCCAGGCCAGGGCAGGAGTGGGCAGAGATTCCCAGAGGCTGCAGCATTGCTCAGCTCCTGCAGGGCCTGTGGACTCTGCCCAGAGCAGAAATGCAGAGCTGGAAGGACCAGTCAGCAGAGCACATGCACAGGTGCTTTTCTTTATATGTTATTATTTTATTTATATGTTATTATAAGCTTTTCTATGTTATTATAAGCTTTTCTTTATATGTTATTATTTGTCATCTCGACACTTTATGAGTTTCCTGGGTGCAAGCCTGCTGAGGTTTCTCTTCCCAGGGGAAAGCTCACTTTCTCAGCACAGAATTCTATAAACACATCTCTGAGCTGTGTTTTCAAGGACACAGGGGGTGTTTTTCTGCCCTGTCTCNATATTTAATATTATTATTATTATGCAGTAAACTTGTGTAAAAGTGAACGAGCAAAGAATGGAGCAGGCAGGGAGATTTCACAGCTCTGCTGGGAGCTGAGGAGCTTTGCCCAGGGGCTGGAGCTGCCCAGAGAGGAGATGGAGATCTGCTCTCCTGTCTCACCATCATCATCCTCATCCCCAAACTCACAGCCTGTGCCTGAGAGCATCATCCCAGCACTCCTGGAGCTGCCAAGCTCGGTGCTGGGATCACTTCCCAGCTGCTCCATCCTCCTGGGGATCCAGACAAGGCCCTTGATTCCCTTTCACCCCTCAGGCCACACACAGGGACACACCTGCACCTGAGCTCCTGGCTCCTGCTCCCCAGCACTGCCTGCACCCCTCAGATTTAACCTCTTTATCCCAGGCACTGCTGGAGCACTCCTGGCTGTTCTAGCAGCGCTGCTCTGGTTACACACACAGCCCCAAACCCAGAAATCTGCTCTGCTGCCCGGGCAGGGTGCTGGAATTGATGCTCCCAGCACCAAAGGAGAGGAAAATCCCTCGTCCTGCTGGTGTGCAGCTCAGCTGAGGGGTGACACTGCCTGGAGCTGCTCCAGAGTCCCTGTGCAGGACACACAGTGGGACAGAGGAGCGGCCAGCCCTGCCTGGGGATGCTGGCCAGCCCTGCAGAGCTGTGGCTACCAGGGCTGTGAGCCCCTGCACAGGGAATGCTGCAGGCAAGGCTGGGGGGGGAACAGAAACCAGGAATCAAATCCCAGGTCAGAGCTGGAAAAAGAAACAGAACCTGTGCTTGGCTTGTTCCCTCCAGAGGGGAAATCAGTGTTCTAGGGGATGTGGAGGTCTCTTACAGAGCAGGAAGAGAGGAAAATGCAGCTGGAATTTAAGATCAGAATATGCCAGGTTAGCCATTTGAACTAAAGCAATTCAATTGCTTTATACATATATTCACAATTTTATATATCAATACTTTTGGGCTGTATGCAGCCCAGTGATAATTGGGGGTGTGCAGGGAATAAGCAAATGATGCTTCATCTCTTGCATTATCATTTGGGTTTTTCTGTCCTTTGAAAATGCAAAAATTGTTGGCATTTTAAAAAATAATTCCCTCTTAGATTTCCCTTAAATGCCACCCCTTCACTAATTCTTTTGTGTTAATTAAAAGAAAATAATTACAGTTGTTATATCAGTGGAATTTACAGTTCAACACCTCTGCCTTTAAAATGGTAAAAATAACTTCAAATTTTCAAAAAAAAATCCCCCAAAATTACTGCTATTTACCCCAAATCCCACTTTCTTGTTGCCCTCTCTAAAACGCCATCTGGGAGGAGGCCAAATTCCATACTAAGCACTTGTAAAGGGCTCAATACCACAATCAGCTTTGCTGTGGGAATGGTTATAGATGCTGCTCTACACCAGTGCTAGTTGGCTCAGCTATAAAATATCTATATCTCTGTATCAGTGATAGATGACCCGGGATAATAAAAGATCTTGACTTGCGTGTATGTTAACAATTAATGGGATGTATAATGTATCACATACTGTGTGTGGAAGGTAATAAAGAGGTGTAAATGAGAATTACACTGGTTAATTGGTGTCATTAATGGTTCTTTTGTTCTGCTAGAAAAGCAGTGCCTTATTCTGAGGATGATGTCGGAGGGCTGAGTGCAGAGCCCAGAGCTGAGAGGAGTTAAAAACGCCAGCTCGGCTGGGACGTGGCTTCTCTAGGGGTCTGTCCTGACATGGATCCTGCTTGGAAATGCAGATTCCATCCCAGCAGCCAGGGGATGGAGTCCTTCTCCATGGGGCTGCCCGCAGAGCCCAGCCCAGCCCTGCCCAGCAGAGCCACCAGGTTCCCCCTGGTGCCTCTGGAACAGGAACTGCTCTCCCTGCTCTCCTGGCTCAGCCTCCTCCTGACCCCCTGCCCATCCCACCTCCCCCCCTGCAGCACAGCCAGCACATCACTGCACCGATGATGCTGAAAAACATCTTTTCCCCCCCCCTCAATCAGTTTGGTTTTTTAATTCCTCCTGTTTCCCTCCTGTCCTGCCCCAGCAAACAGCTCTGCCACACCCCCACTCCTCTTGTGTGGTTTGGCAATCCAGCTTCCCAGTGTTTGGAAAATTCAGTCCTACAACCCTCAGCTGGCTGGAAGTGATGCTTTTTACACAGGACTCCTGGAATATTTAGTGACAGAGAGGTTCAACTGCAAATGTTGTGACAGGGGAGGGGAGGAGTTAAATGATTTCTCTGTTTAGAGAGGAAACTGGTCCTTGGGACCCGTGTTGGTGTGAGTTTATTTTTCCATTGCACAAACGGGACGGGACTGCTGGGAGATGTTCCTCGAGCTTTTATTGCACCATCACTCTCATTCCATGGCTGAGACAATGGGAAGATGGCAACAGCTCACGTCTTGCTAACAGCAGCCAAAGATTTCTTTGTTACAGAGCATTTTGAAAACTTTCTAGCCGACAGCAGGTTGCTAAAGCTTGCAGCGAGTTGTTCTGGGCAGTCCCTGAAAGCACACTACACCTGCCTCACACAGCGCTGGCTTGTATGCGTTCTGTTAACCACACACAACACTCCTTTATTGAGCTTTAAACATTCTACTATCTCGCTGAGCATATTTTCCTGCAGTCTTAAGGTCTATCTTAACCAAGTCTAAGACCCAAGCTATTGTTTCATGTCTTTGTTTATTATACTATTACAACGTTTTTACTTTCAGACCTTGCAGCTGCATCTTAACTCTAAGTTTTCTATTCTTTTCTGTTTCTGAAGCCTGCTTTACAACTTTCTAGAAGCCTTCTTACCTTTGCTAATTCCCACAGGGACCCAAAGCCAGGGCTCCAAACCCTACCCCATCCAGAAGGACGTGCTGCTGTTCCCCTGTTTGAGGAGATGGAGCAGGTGACAATGCAGAGCACTGCAAAGCCTCTGTCTGCCACTGGGTACAAATCTCAGAGCCGAGGGCTGCCAGCTCGGGAGGAGAGCCAGCTCCCATCCATCACCGCAAAGGTGAATCCCACTAACCGCACCGAAAATATTTAGCAATTAGAATAAAAGATACCTTTTTAACGAGTGACTTTTTAATCAGCTCTCCCGTGCTGTAAATCAGCGGGTGCAGGCTGTTTTCCAGGGGCTGAGCGCTCTGAATTGCAAAGGCTGGCAGAGCAGGGCTGAGCAGTGCCAGCACGCCAGCACAGCTCGGGGGGATCTGGGGCCACGCAGGACTCGATAAAGTCACCGTGCCACACAGAGTCCTGGTCTCCACACCCTCCACCAGTGCCCCAGGCTTCCTTCAGTGCCTGTGGAAGATGCCAGGGGTGCTGGGGCCCTGTCCCAGCCTGGGCACAGCCAGAGGAACAGCAGCCTCCAGAAGTGCTCTGAACTCAGCCTTTAACACGGGCACAGCCGAGCAGAGGGGCCTGGCAGGCTCAGGCTGCTGCAGGGAGCACGGCCCCACGGCGGTGGGCACGGGGGTGGGCACGGGGATTGGCACAGGGACGTGGCACAGGGACATGGCACAGGGATGGGCACGGGGATTGGCACAGGGATGTGGCACAGCGACGTGGCACAGGGACGGGCACAGGAATGGACACAGGGTTTGGCACAAGGATGGGCACAGGGATTGGCACAGGTATTGGCACAGGGACATGGCACAGGGTTTGGCACAGAGACATGGGACAGGGATTGGCACAGGGACATGGGACAGGGATGTGGCACAAGGATGGGCACAGGCATTGGCACAGGGATGTGGCACAGGGATGGACACAGGGATGGGCACAGGAATGGACACAGGCGTTGGCACAAGGATGGGCACGGGGATTGGCACAAGGATGGGCACAGGGATTGGCACAGGGACACGGCACAGGGACGTGGCACAGGGATGGGCACTGGCATTGGCACAGGGACGTGTCCTGCCTGCCTGCAGCAGGCACAGCAGCAGGCACGCTCTGGTTAATCCCCGTGGCTGTGCAGCAGTGACAGCTGTGACACAGGTGTGCAGGTCAAACGCAGCTCCTGACTGAACGCTTCAGCCCCAGCTCAGCCTCCCAGCCTAACAAGATCCTTCCCTGAGCTGTGTCCTGGCACTGCCAGACACCCACAGCCTTCCCAGCTCAGGGACCCTCTGTGGGCTGAGGGCATCGCCAGCCCAGCCCGGGAATGCCCAAACACTCAAGGACAACGTTTACCCCTGATGCCTCAGGTTTTGGCTTTTCTATTTTTCAGGTTCTGTGCTGCTTTAGTGTGTGGGTCTGGGCTTCACATTATGGGATGGTGAGCTCTCTGCACAGAGCAGGGAGACAAAACAATTCCTTCTCCAGCTGGGGACCAAGCACAAATGATCCAAATCTCAGCCCAAGAGCACAAACAACGTGGGCTGAAGAGAGAAAAACAAGCAGGATGGGACTTGATGGGCTAAAGCTGGAATTGGACAATTAATTCCAATAACTCCAAGATGCAAATGGAGCAGAACTTATAAAACTGAGAGGCCTCATGACCATTTTGTGCATTTTGTGCCCACTTTGGTTCATCTTGGGTGCAGCCCTGGCTGGGCTCTTGTGCTGCCCAAGGTGGATCCATGGAGGAAATCCTTTTAATAAATCCCTAATTTATTCTGTAACTCTGCCCAGCCTCTGCTCCAGGGCAGCCTTCACAGGGCATTAACTCCAGAACCAAGGGCTGGATTTTCCAAAGCTGCTCTGGCCACTGTTGCTAAACCCAAATTCTTTAGAGGGTTAATTGCCTTTTTAAAAAGTGGCCTGAGCACTCTGGAAACTTCATTTCAATTACCATATTTAATAAATTAATTAAAAATGGTGCAAAAAATGTCTGACTGGAGGCTGCATTCATCTCTAGCTTAATCCACTTCTGTAGCAAGCTCCTGGTGAAATGGGATGCCTGAAGAACCCCAGAGACCCAGACAATACACTGTCCCCAACCCCTGACCCTGCCCTGTTTTGCTTCTACCCAGAACCAGCTTTAAGCCCCAAATCAGAGCATTCCCCCACCTGGATAAAAAGTATTATTTTTTTCTTAGCATTCTCTCACACTACAGACATCTGTAGGATTTAAAAATTTTAGAGCACTTTGAGTACATCATTTCTCTTGAACAAATTTGCATAACTGAAAGCAAGCAGGCGATATAAAAATGCATTTGTGTGATCATCATTTTAAGGGGTTGACTAAAACCTTTTTAGGGAGACAATTAGAAATGCAGAGGGAGTGTGGCTGATTTATGTCTGTGACAGATTCACTGACTGCTCTGTCTCGGTGCATTCTGAGCTCTCCTTTCCCATCACCAACTGGTAAACACCCCCATTAAATATTTCTCTTTCGACCTGTACACTTATATTTCATAAGAATACATTACACATGGGCCAGTATCAGAGTAGTTTATCCAAACTCTTGGTGCAGTTGGTTTTGAGAGTGGAAAGTTGCAGGAAGCCAGACAGAAATAACCTTAAACTGCCCAGAACACAGTTGTGGTTTCTCAAAAGATTCAGAGGTGATTTAACCTGAAAGTATTCACCTAAAATTTTTGCTCATTT
Organism: Leptocoma aspasia; assembly: GCA_013399835.1. Lineage (NCBI taxonomy): Eukaryota > Metazoa > Chordata > Aves > Passeriformes > Nectariniidae > Leptocoma > Leptocoma aspasia. The sequence goes on from VXAX01001753.1 coordinate 152,697, forward strand.
TCTATTTGTATGATACAATAAAAAGAAATCAGAACAAAACTCTGTTAACTGTGTAGGAGCCATCACAGCACAGGAATTTTAAGTCATGCACTTTGTCTGCCTTTCCCTGAGATGGACTCTCTCTCCAGCTCTTTTTCCTGCTTAAATGTTTCCAACGAGCAACTTAATTTTCTCCTTTTACCTTCCTCCCACAGCTGTCCTCTTCAGGGAAGCACAAAATGAATTGGCTGTGTGTTTATGAGTTATTTGGGTGCTTTTTCCCTGTCTCAAGATGTCTCATGATGAGATTTCTCACCCATAACTAATTACTCCGCTTGTACAGACCAAGGCATTCCTTCCCAACACTAACAGTAATGCAATTTGCTTAATTCAACACCTTTTATTTTTGGAGAAATAAATTAAAAAGGTTTCCTGAAAGCATCCCTGAGTCCTGAAATGTGCTTTGCCTTCCCGCCCAGGCATCCTGAGTGCTGGGGCTCTGTGAACTTGTCATTCTCTTTGAAGCAGTGGGGGAAAAACAACAACAGGGCACTTCCTAGAGGAGTCACAGCTTTTCCTGAGCAGTGAAGAACAGGTTGCCAAGGCAAAGCCAGCCTGGACCATCAGAGAGGTGTGATGTAGGATTTGGGTGCTCCCCCAGGGCTGAGATGTCAGCAAAGAGCTCTGAGTGTCACAGGAGGCAGAGCCTGGGCTGTGCTGGGAGTCACACAGGAAGGAACAGGAAAAAGGAGATGGAAAAGGAGAGGGAAAAGCAGTTTGGTTTCAGGGAACTGCCTCCTGCAGGTGTCCAGAGCCTCCTGTTGCTGCAGCAGGAGCGAGCTGGCACGCAGCAGCTGGAATGAGCACTCCCTGCTCCCCTGNTGGGCACTGGCATTGGCACAGGGACGTGGCACAGGGATGGGCACTGGCATTGGCACAGGGACGTGTCCTGCCTGCCTGCAGCAGGCACAGCAGCAGGCACGCTCTGGTTAATCCCCGTGGCTGTGCAGCAGTGACAGCTGTGACACAGGTGTGCAGGTCAAACGCAGCTCCTGACTGAACGCTTCAGCCCCAGCTCAGCCTCCCAGCCTAACAAGATCCTTCCCTGAGCTGTGTCCTGGCACTGCCAGACACCCACAGCCTTCCCAGCTCAGGGACCCTCTGTGGGCTGAGGGCATCGCCAGCCCAGCCCGGGAATGCCCAAACACTCAAGGACAACGTTTACCCCTGATGCCTCAGGTTTTGGCTTTTCTATTTTTCAGGTTCTGTGCTGCTTTAGTGTGTGGGTCTGGGCTTCACATTATGGGATGGTGAGCTCTCTGCACAGAGCAGGGAGACAAAACAATTCCTTCTCCAGCTGGGGACCAAGCACAAATGATCCAAATCTCAGCCCAAGAGCACAAACAACGTGGGCTGAAGAGAGAAAAACAAGCAGGATGGGACTTGATGGGCTAAAGCTGGAATTGGACAATTAATTCCAATAACTCCAAGATGCAAATGGAGCAGAACTTATAAAACTGAGAGGCCTCATGACCATTTTGTGCATTTTGTGCCCACTTTGGTTCATCTTGGGTGCAGCCCTGGCTGGGCTCTTGTGCTGCCCAAGGTGGATCCATGGAGGAAATCCTTTTAATAAATCCCTAATTTATTCTGTAACTCTGCCCAGCCTCTGCTCCAGGGCAGCCTTCACAGGGCATTAACTCCAGAACCAAGGGCTGGATTTTCCAAAGCTGCTCTGGCCACTGTTGCTAAACCCAAATTCTTTAGAGGGTTAATTGCCTTTTTAAAAAGTGGCCTGAGCACTCTGGAAACTTCATTTCAATTACCATATTTAATAAATTAATTAAAAATGGTGCAAAAAATGTCTGACTGGAGGCTGCATTCATCTCTAGCTTAATCCACTTCTGTAGCAAGCTCCTGGTGAAATGGGATGCCTGAAGAACCCCAGAGACCCAGACAATACACTGTCCCCAACCCCTGACCCTGCCCTGTTTTGCTTCTACCCAGAACCAGCTTTAAGCCCCAAATCAGAGCATTCCCCCACCTGGATAAAAAGTATTATTTTTTTCTTAGCATTCTCTCACACTACAGACATCTGTAGGATTTAAAAATTTTAGAGCACTTTGAGTACATCATTTCTCTTGAACAAATTTGCATAACTGAAAGCAAGCAGGCGATATAAAAATGCATTTGTGTGATCATCATTTTAAGGGGTTGACTAAAACCTTTTTAGGGAGACAATTAGAAATGCAGAGGGAGTGTGGCTGATTTATGTCTGTGACAGATTCACTGACTGCTCTGTCTCGGTGCATTCTGAGCTCTCCTTTCCCATCACCAACTGGTAAACACCCCCATTAAATATTTCTCTTTCGACCTGTACACTTATATTTCATAAGAATACATTACACATGGGCCAGTATCAGAGTAGTTTATCCAAACTCTTGGTGCAGTTGGTTTTGAGAGTGGAAAGTTGCAGGAAGCCAGACAGAAATAACCTTAAACTGCCCAGAACACAGTTGTGGTTTCTCAAAAGATTCAGAGGTGATTTAACCTGAAAGTATTCACCTAAAATTTTTGCTCATTTTCTATTTGTATGATACAATAAAAAGAAATCAGAACAAAACTCTGTTAACTGTGTAGGAGCCATCACAGCACAGGAATTTTAAGTCATGCACTTTGTCTGCCTTTCCCTGAGATGGACTCTCTCTCCAGCTCTTTTTCCTGCTTAAATGTTTCCAACGAGCAACTTAATTTTCTCCTTTTACCTTCCTCCCACAGCTGTCCTCTTCAGGGAAGCACAAAATGAATTGGCTGTGTGTTTATGAGTTATTTGGGTGCTTTTTCCCTGTCTCAAGATGTCTCATGATGAGATTTCTCACCCATAACTAATTACTCCGCTTGTACAGACCAAGGCATTCCTTCCCAACACTAACAGTAATGCAATTTGCTTAATTCAACACCTTTTATTTTTGGAGAAATAAATTAAAAAGGTTTCCTGAAAGCATCCCTGAGTCCTGAAATGTGCTTTGCCTTCCCGCCCAGGCATCCTGAGTGCTGGGGCTCTGTGAACTTGTCATTCTCTTTGAAGCAGTGGGGGAAAAACAACAACAGGGCACTTCCTAGAGGAGTCACAGCTTTTCCTGAGCAGTGAAGAACAGGTTGCCAAGGCAAAGCCAGCCTGGACCATCAGAGAGGTGTGATGTAGGATTTGGGTGCTCCCCCAGGGCTGAGATGTCAGCAAAGAGCTCTGAGTGTCACAGGAGGCAGAGCCTGGGCTGTGCTGGGAGTCACACAGGAAGGAACAGGAAAAAGGAGATGGAAAAGGAGAGGGAAAAGCAGTTTGGTTTCAGGGAACTGCCTCCTGCAGGTGTCCAGAGCCTCCTGTTGCTGCAGCAGGAGCGAGCTGGCACGCAGCAGCTGGAATGAGCACTCCCTGCTCCCCTGGCTCTGAGCCAGCAGCCCAGCTCCAGGAACTGTTCTGGATCAGATCCCTGGGGAATTCACCCTCCAGCTGCAAACATCCTCGCTGTGACAGCTGCTAATCATTCCTGGGAGATCTCAGGGAGCAGCACGCCTTGTGGAAAGCACCAGTGAAAGGGCTGGGGAATGGTTTTCACAACAGGAGGAGAATCAGCACCAAAACTCTTCCCCCATAAGTGCTGCACAGGGAAAAGCCCCCACATTTACATTTCCACAGTTTTATCAACTCCCCTGGGCGTGCAGGGGGGCAGAGCAGCCCCAGCAGCTCCTGTGCCTCTGGGAATTGTCACCTCTGACACTGCCCAAGGTAAACCTTGTTGCGAACGGCCCGACGCGATGAAACGGAATTCTTTGACTCCATATACCAGAAGGCTTAAATATGATTTTATTAACAATGACTCCAAAGTTCAAAGGCTTGGGCTATACTGTGCCCATGAACAGAGCTCAGATGCTTTCTTCTTGCTCCCTGTACCAGAATCTCAGAATGCTGTGACTCTGCCTGTGGCAGAATCCTCTCTCTCTCTCCCCTGCCCATGTGATCCTACAAAGTGAGAGCTGATAACCAGGAGCAGCTTCCTCCCACAGCCAGGCCAGAGGGACAATGTCCTTGGACAGAACACAGCTCAGAGATTGTTTATAGAAACTCTGTGCTTCTCCCTGGGAAGAAAAGCCTTTGCAGGTTTTTCACCCAGGGACCGGTGACAAAACCCCATCCCTGGGCTGGCAGCAGCAGCTCAGAGCCCTTTATCCCTTCCCACTCCTGGCCAGCCTGTCAGGAAATTTGCTGCACACAAAGGTGAGGGAGCATCGAGGGAATCACCAGAGCCTGATCCTGACCCAGCCCAGCCTCCCCTGCACCCTGCTCCCTACAGGAGGAGCTTCCAACAAGGAGCAAAGGGACATTTTTGTGTTCTTCCACCCTGCACTGTGCTGGGGCTCTCCCTGCTGCAATCCTATTATCAGCAATCCTGATGAAAGTGAATTTGCAGCCCCCTGGTTTCAGGATGTGGCCCCAGACAGCTCAGCCCAGGCTGTCACCTTGCAAGTTTGTCCACGGGCTTTTAGAGTCACTGCAAGGATTTTTATTTTAGTTGCTATACCCTGATCTCAGTCCAGGTTAGCTTTCAAAAGCTAATGATCAACAATAAATCAAGTTTCTTTCAAATTAGAAATCTGCCTGTACTCAGTGTGCAGCATTTCTTAAGGAAAAGGGGCTTTCAGAGAAAACCTGATTTTTTTTTTCCTTTCCTAAACACATCAACTTAACAGGGACCACACAAAATTCCAGTTTTATTTAGTTGTCACTGACTCCTTCAGGGAGCTCAGAGCTGAGAAACACCCATGACACTGCCCCAGAAATCAGGGAAACATTTAATAGTAAAGCTAAAAAGGTGCTCAGTAGAGGCTCACAAATGATGGGGATGTTACAAGCTATTTTCATCTCGTGCAAAGGAATATTCCCACTAATCTCAGTAAGAATTGGATGCACACACCCAGAGGCAGAAGCACACATTTGTTTGCTGATAAATAACTTTTAAGCTCAGGAAATAAATTGATCAGTATTGTTTTCCCAGACCCCAGATCGAGGAGACTTTATGAAGATGAGAGTGCTCTGACTGGGATATAATTTCTGTTTCAGGAAGCTCATTTCTTTGAGGCAAAGAACCTGAAAGTTTATAATGCTCACCAGAAATGAGTAATAATTTATTACTTATGGATATGTCTGTGCTCTGAAGTATATGGGACATGGAATGAAATCCTGGACCTATTCAAGTTAATAACAGAACTGCCACACTTTAAAAGGGTGTTAGCCTCTATAATTTACAGTCTAAGAGCAGATATTGGACCCTGGAAAAGTTTAATTTGAACTTCAGGGAAGAATCAGACTGTATCAGACCAGAAACCTCTCACTGATTTTAGGCACCACTCGACTGAGTTGAAGCAACTGCATTACAACACATCTCCAGAGATGTCAGGGAATAATATTTATCTAGACAATGGGTGAATGAGGATTGAAAAAGAAAAAAAAAAAGCCATGGCAAAACCAGACACTATGGACAAACAGCACAGAAAAAAAAAGAGTAAACTAATTCAAGATCTTCAGGGAAATAGAAATCAGGTCTTTACTTATAGCAGCTCATGATTAAAAAAAAAAAAAAAAAAAAAAAAAGCCCCCTGCCAGTGCCCTTTTAAGTGTACAATCTTGCTGCACTGAGGAATACAGTCTGCTTGAAATTAGTATAAATCTCCCAGTGTATTAAAGCAGCAGCAGATGAGGGTAGCTATGGTAATTCTAGCACTTTATTAAACAGCAGACAAATTGAAGAGTACATTTCCTGCTTTTTGAAAGAAATGAATGATATCTCCTGGCTGGGGGATGCTGAGGGCGAGGGGAGCTGCCTGCAGTGCCTTCACCCGCGCTGCAGTACATCCATCAGGACATTTAGTGGGGCTCTCCATGGGAAAACGGTGCAAGGAGAAGGGGGGACTGATTTTTTATTGCTAAAATTAATTTTATTGCGGCGCTAACTAACCCTCTCCCCCCCTGGAATGGCAGACAAATAAAGAGAAATGGCTGGGAGGGCTCGTCCTCTCCTCAGCACTCGTGTGCCTGCAGCAGGGCTGAGCTCTGCACCATTCCCCTGCCCAAACTCCAGCTCAGAAAACAGATCCATAAAGAACAGGGGATCTGATTAGGAAAAAAAAGTACATTTTTATTTTGACCGTGTTTTATTTTTAACATAAACCGTCTTGAAAAAAGTTTTATGATTTAGCATTTATGAATGACTAGATTTTAAGAGAATTGTAATATTTTTTTAGGGTATTTCAGCTCTATGAGTTATTTCTTGTAGATTCAGATAATGACATTATAAATCTTTCTGTGGAGGCAATTACTAAGGCAGAAATGGCCTATTCCCCATTGGCTTTTAGGCTCAGCTTACTGACACATTACAAGCAGGCTTACCATGGTCATTAAAAACTGATCTGGGATTTATTGTACCTCTTTAAACTCTCAGTACTTTGAAAAGTATTGAACAGAAAGGAATACAAGGTGAAGTTACAAAGAGATCCAATGAAGCAATCAGGGGAAAAATAGGCTTAATTTATCCCAGCAAGGCCCACCAGAAGCGCCACAAAAATATTTGAAATTGAGCTTTGAGTCCTTAATAGAGATCACTCCCACGAGCTATTAATCATATCAAATGGAAACACTTTTAACCAGAGGCTTTGGGAACAGGAGGGACAGCACCATGAGATTACAGGGCAGAAAACAAAGCCAAGGTTTCAAGTCTGCCAATAATAACAAAATATCTGCCTGGTGCAGCAGACAAGAATGAAAAAAACTCAGCTACAGCAACTTTTCTTGCCTAGATCCCAGTCACCTGCAGTGCAAGCAGGAATTTTATCAGTGCCTGGTGTCCAGCCCAGCCCTCAGCTCAGTGCACAGCAGTCGGGATCCGGGCAGGGCAGCTCCAACCCTGCCCTGAGCTCGTGGAGCCACAGCAGGGCCAGGAGGAGAGGAATCCCACAGGATCTGAGCAGGACTGGCACAGGCAAAGGTCAGTGACAGCATTTCTGTCCATCACCTGCACCCAGCCCTCAGCCCCCGACCTGCCCTGGGGTGGCTTGGGGCATTGGGACATCCCTGATGTTCCTCCTCTCTCCTCTCCTCTCCTCTGTCCCTGGGATGAGCTCAGGAGCTCTGGTGGGTTTTGTGTCCCCTCTGGTTTAGGCACAAAGCCCCCCAAGGGTCAGAGGTGCCTCAGGGTGTTCCACAGCTTCCCAAAATATCCTGTGCATGAGGGAGGGAAGAACCAATCTCCAGTTTTACCGACAATTCTCTATTAACAGACCATCATTACCTGGAAAAAAGCACCTTATCTTTGGTTTTAATTCTCAAAAATGAGTGGCAATTTGGTTATCCTTCAATCTGTGAGTGGGCATCAGCTTCTTAATGGATGGTGGTTCAGAACCTTTCTGAAAACCTCACTGGAGAGGTTTGAGAGCTGTTGATCTAAGAACTAAATGTCATTTCTGCTTTGTAAGTCATCAGACTTCCTCCAGATGATTCTGACAGACACAACATATTTGGATGTTGTGCAATATGCTAGGTTGGTCAACACTCATTTTAAAGGATATGTTTTAAAATAATATTCATTTCCAACCTGAAACCAAATTATTACAGGTAGTCTAAAAGCACAGCCTTTTTGTCAAGTTTGCATTTTCCAGAGAGATTTGTCACTCTAAAATTCTCTTTACTTTTCCCCAGGAATAAACTGAACTGTATTTGAAAATAATGGCTTTAATTATAATTGGCATATCTGAGCCTACAGCTAGTGCCAGTCACTTTACTAAGTGACATTACTTATGACACTGGCAAGATCAGAGTCTTTTATCACTTTTTTTTATTAAATTATTAATAGGAGACAAATTTCCAACCTTCTCTAATATCTGATTATCTCTGGGTAACTGGGGATGGGTGAAGGTAGAAGATCACACCCAGAACTGGGGCCCCACCAGTAATCCCTAAAACTCCATGGCATTCAGAGTGCAGAAACTTCTCCAGATGAGCAGAAATCCCGAGATTTACATCCCCTTGGACTAAAGTGGCTGTCACAAGATTGCCGGGTATAAACAGGGGTGAGAAAACTCTGCCCCAGCAGTGGGCACAGCTCACGACCTCAACTCGTGTTTTTGGGGGCTGTTGGCATCCAGTGCCCCAGAAATGCCAGATGGATCCATCCATCCATCCATC
>VXAX01001756.1:33074-48169 GCA_013399835.1 Leptocoma aspasia
AAAAAATGAAAGCAAAATGAAAATCAAAACCCCAAACCATTGTTTGCCCAACAATGCCTGGCAAGGAGCATCCCCAGCCTCGAGGTAGGTGGGGAAATACCCCCCAAAAAAATTCCATGTTTTATGCAAGGAAGCCAAAATCAGGGATGTGCTTCCCAAGGGGATTCATTTCTTTGAGCAGAGGGGTGAAATAAATGGGTTTTTTACCCAGTTTTGAAGGGAAAGTGGGATTTGGGAGCATCCGGCAGCCTGGCAGCCATTTTAGGAATGCTGGCAAAGGGAAGGGGAATTCAGTGGTGATTCCATTCAAATTCCAGGGGTTTTGTTCAAAAAAAGGGGAGGATTTAACGGTGGGAGGGAGGAAGGAGCTTCCCGAGGCTGTTCCAGCACCCGGAGTGTGCTGAGCACACAAAAAGCTGCTTTTTTTTGACTCCAAAAAGAGCAGATTTGGGGCTTCGTGGCCATTTCAGGTGTGGTCAGCACCCAGCTCCACAATGGGGCTGCTCCTGAGTAAATAAAGGAATTTTCATCCTCTTGGATTCTGGGTGAAACCACTTAAATTCAGCCCAAAGGTGAATTAAGTCCATGCCTTGCCATCATTTTATTGTTCCCAAAGTGCCCCACTCCAACCACAAAAGCAGCCAGGTCAGGGATGAGAACCCAGCTGGAATTTGGGAATAAAACCACCCAGGTGAGCAAAAAAAAAAAAAAAAAAAATCCCCAAAACAAATCATGTTTTGAGTTTCTTTTTCCAGACAGAGGGAGAATCTCAAGGCTGTTTTGTAAAAACACTGGGGGAAAAGGCAAAAAAAAAAAAAAACCCCAAATAATTTGCAAAGGAAATAATAATTTACAAAAAAGATTCAAGCAGTTTTTCACGTGTAGGATAAAAAATAAATGTTTTGGTGGATGGAATTAAAGCAACATTCCTGAAAGAAGAAGGGAATTAATGCCGTATTTTTCTTCCCAAATCCTAATTCCACCTCTAATTTTTTTTTGTTTGGATCCCCATTAGATCCAAGAACAGCTCTGAAAAGGAATTAATTGAGCAAAAAGCAGGCCAGGCTCACACCAACCATAGAAATGCAGCAGTTTTTATTACAAAGGTTCTGAAAATTCAAAATAAACGCATCTTTAAAAAACCACAATAGATTTTTCCCCTCCCATCCCTCCCACATCCCCCAGACACAAAGTTACACTGATCTCTCTCTTGCTTCACATAAAAACACTGAAAATCAGAGTGAAAACCTCACTCGGATCCCAAAGAGACTAAAAAACACCACGGTGAGGAGAAAAAATTAAAAAAAAAAAAGGGGGGGAGTGGGAAAAACAAGGAGTTAAAAAAATAAACCCTTTGAAAAAGAAGCTGTGTGAAGTTTTAGCAGCATTATTGGAGTTGAAACCCTCTCCAGAGCCTCTGGAATTCCAGAGGGATCCCCCTGAGAAAGGAGAGCAGCCAGTGGGAACTGCCTGGAAAAAAAAATTAATAAATCCGAATTTTTCCCCCCACAAAAGTTGGGGGGTTTTTTTGCCCCTCAGCTGCACAAAAGGTGACAAAAAGAGATGTGGGGGTGAGGAGCTGTAAAAAGGCTCAGAGCCCCATCTGCTGTTCCCTCAGGAAGGCAACAGGGTACAAAGGCTGGGATTTACTGGCCTTGGGAGGGAAATTCAGCTGGAAAACTTGGCTTAAAAACAAGGAAAAAATCGGTTTTTTAGGGACACACAACAAGAAAAGCTTGGCTTGGGCTGGCTTTGAGGGGATTTCTAGGGTTGCAGCAGAAAAATGAAGCCAAAGGGGTGGAATTTTGTCCCCACCCAGAGAGGGGCATAAAAAACCAGGTAAAAAATCCCATCCCTTCCCTCCCTGGAGGTGCAGCAAATGCTGCCACACCCCCTGGACCCAGGAGATCTTGGAAAACTGAACCACCCCCTAAGGGTGACTTTAATTTTACATTTTCCAGCTCTGGGGCTGACTCACTTTAAAAAAAAAAACAAAAAAACCCCAAAAAAATTTAAAAAAAGAGGATTTTTCAGGTTTCTTTTCAGCTGCTTCATCTCTTTCCCCAAGTTTGCTGCAGGGAGGAGCCAACTCTGTTCAAGAACTGCACAATTCTGACCCTGAGAAGTGGCACCAGCTCGCAGGTTTTTGGTTTTTTTTGTCCTGCTGGAATCCAACTGAAGACCACAAAAGTCTCTCCCAGGCTTCATTTGGGATTTCTCCCGTGAAAAACAACACCCAAAAAAAAAAAAATCGAGGAAAACCAAGAATTGATGGCCATCTTTCCACCTAACCTGAAATGCAGACACTACTTCTACTGGAATTATTCTTTTCCAAGGTTATTTCAGAGGAGGGAGCAGAGGGGAGGAAGTGATTTTTGTGTTTTTGGAGCCACACCAAGGAGGGGCAGTGGAAGGCAAAGAGTGAAACTCCCTGGTCACCAAAGCTGGGCTGCTCAGCAGAATCCTCCCCTGCCTGCTCCCAGTGGAGTGCAGCAAGGAATAATTTACAGTTCTCCAGTCATTTATACAATTATATAGAAATATATACAGAAAACATATATAAAATAGAAATCCTGTGGGGAGGAGGCAACCCAGGAGCTAAACCTACTTCAACAACAGCTGCAGCCACTCAGGTGGATTTTGTCTCTTCCTTTACCCTGGGGAAGCAAAAAAAAAAAAAGGATTTGGCTTAAATCAACAATTTGGGTTTGAATCTAACAACAAGGCTTGAAAGTGTTGCTTATCTGGTTCATTTTCAGTTAAAATTTAATTTATTGCTGAAGGGAAGAGCAGTGGTTTGATTTTTCAGCCCTGTCAACACCTGCAAACTTCTTCCAATGAGAAACCTGTGACAAACCCACCCAAAGTGCCACCCAAATTGTCACATCAACCCCTCAAACCCCCCCTGGGGTCACATCAACCCCACAAATCCCCCCAAACCCCCCGGGCAGGAGCCAGGCTCACCCTTTGGGTTCTGCTGCTGCTGCTGCTGCTTTTTCCTCTTTTGCTTTTTCCTCTTCTTTCTCATCTGGAAAAAAAAAAATTAAAATGAAAGAACACAGAGCAGTGCAGGAGGAAAGGAGAACTCCAGGCAGGATTCCAGGAGGTGCCAGCTCTGCTGCTCACCTTTCTTTTCCTCTTCCTCCTTCTCCTCCTCTGCTTTCACACGTTTGGCTTTCTTGAAGTTGGCGACGTTCTTGCGCCCTCCCTCGCCCTCGTCCTCGGAGTCGGAGAATTCCTCGTCACAGGATATCCTCTTGTTGGAATTTCGGACTGCCAGGGGCCAGCACAGAGCTTGCCTCAGCAGATTGTCAAAGCCAGGAGGTTCCCAGCATTGATTCTCAGAGTGGGGCTCACATAAATCAGGATTAGGCTATGATAAAAATGCTTTTTTTGGTAGCTGCTGCATCTTTGGACTCATCGCTTCCCACCTGCTCCAGGATCATGTGGCCAGCTTGGATTAGGCACAGGGGGATGCTAGACCTGACAGCAGGTTTAGAACCAGCTTCCCACTGCCAGATCTGTCTGCCAGATCCCAAGGGCCACTCCATTTCTCACTGCTGGGATCACACCCAGGGTTGTGCCCAGGATTCTGTCCCAGCACTCAGCAGCTGCTGGAATTCTCCCTTTAAAACCAAAGTTTTTCCCAGGATGGAAATCACCTGGCAGGAGAGACCCTGCAGTGCTTTGTGCTACAAAAACCCAGCAGGGAGGTGGGAATGGATTCAAATCAGAGAGGTTAAAACCAGAGTGAAAACCCTGGCACAGAGCCTGAGGTGAAGCTCCAGGCCTGCCCCGGGGTTTTGGGGGCTCCACAAAGTTCCAGCCCAAGGGTTTGAGTTTGGATGTCCCCACAAACCAAGGGGGCTGAACCCTGATTGGATCTAAACCCCACACCCTGCTCGCAAAGAGCTCGTGGATCCTGCTCAGCTCTGGGCTTTTCCCAGCAGAATTCCCAGCACCGTTCAATTCCCAATGTTTATTAGTTCTGCGTTTTTCAGGATCATCCTCCTCCTCATCCCCACTGTCTTCCTGGACAGCATCCTCAGGGATTGGCTGCATCTGGACCCCAGGAGCGTGAGGGAGCATCCTCAGGTTCTCAAAGAGCCTCTGCCTAGAGCCAGCCAGGGAAGGACACTTTGTCACCAGGGGCCACCCGAGGCCACCAGCCCCCGTGGAAGGGCCACTCCCCCAACACTCACTTGATTTTCTCCAGGTACTCGTTGGTGTTCTGGTTGGTCATGTTGGAGGGGCTGATGTGGAGCTTGAAGTCTGGCCCAAAGTACTCAAAGTAGTCGTTGTATGGAAGCTCTGGGGGAAATTAATGGTGATTTGTTGAGTTTTTATCTGGGTTTTTTTTGCCAGAGTAGGGATCAAATCTGGTATTTCTTGTTCAGACTCAGATGTTTATTAGTTCTTACTCACAAGCTGTGAGTTCTACAGCACTTCACTCTAATAAACTAAAAATGGAGTCTTATTTTTCTTTCTGCAAGGCCTTTTAAGGACAAACTAATTAAGAAATGACACTTAAATTATTTTTACTTTTAATCTAGTAACTAACTACTTGTGGTCTGCAATGAATTTTTTACCTAAACTTATGAAGAAGAAGGTGAAGAAGAAGGATTAGCCTCTGCTCTAAAACTTCCATCTTGCTTTATATATATTACTATATTCTAAAACCTTAAATTCTAAGTTTTCTACCATGTGATATTACACACTTCTACTTAAACTACACACTTATAATCCCAGTTTTATAATTTAATTTTGGAAGCCTTCTCCACGGCCTCAGGTCAAATGCAGTGTTTTCTTGGGGGTCAGTGTCTGTTTAAAATTCTCAGTAACTAGGGCTCCAACAGCAATTAACACCAGATTATCAACAGGAGCAACTCCAGTGTCACTCTCATTTTTCAGCCTTCTGATGTTTTCATTCTTGTGATGGAGTTTCTCACACTGCTTTTGTGAACAGGCACATGTTTTTCTAACTGTCTTTTTGTTTTTCATTCTTTCTCCTGGGAGGAGAAAGGTTTGATGGACTTTGTCATTGACCAGTGTGGTTGGAGAGGATGTAACTTCACCTTCCAATCAATGGTCATTCCCTAAACTCTATATAATGTGAAAACCAAAATAAAGTTCTCTCTCTTCTTTGCCTTCACTCAGCTGTGTCTCTGCGTTTCGTGACACTCCAGCACTCGGGGATCATCCAGAGGTAACAGAACCCCAGCAGCACCATTTCCCTGAGCTCTCAGTGGGATGTCACTGATCCCCAGCCCTGTTTCAGGGCTCCAGGGGGGAATTACCATTGGGAATCTCAGTGTCCAGAGCCACAGCAGTCTCATAGGTCCAGCACCGGGCCACGTTGCGGATCGTGTACCCCCCTCCTCCCAGCATCAGCATGGGCAGGTTAAAGCTCTTCACAAACTCCACACACTTGGCGTGCCCTGCAGTGCAAAGAACAAGGTCACACTGGTGGCATAAATCCCGAGTTTTCCATGGATCTCCCGCTGTGCCTGAGGCAGGTCAGCTCCTACCTTTGATGGTCAGGTTGAAGCAGCCCAGCCTGTCCCCAGACAGAGAATCGGAGCCGCACTGCAGCACAACGGCGCTGGGCTGGAACGTCTCCATCACTTTGGAGATCACCTAAACAACAAAGGCCTTGTCACCCCGCTGCCCACAGGCCACTGTCACAGCAGCACAGTGACAGCCAGGCACGTGAAGCCATCCCTGGTGCTCCCACAGCTGCCCTGCTAACACTGGGGCTCTCACACCGAGGAGCTCCCGCACAGGCCCCGATTGTTCAGGGCGAACAGAGCCCTCGGTGAGCCTTGTCACAGAAAAAAACCTCAATAAAATCCCCCAAAGAATGGCCCTAGGGACAGAGTGGGAGCCACAGAGGATCCCTCAGCAGAGGAGGCTGCACTTACAGGCTTGAAAATGGCTTCGTAGGACTCGTCGTCGATGCCGTCCCGCAGCGGGTAATTGACAGCGTAGTACTTGCCCTTGCCTGCCCCGATGTCCTGTGGGGGCACAGAGCACACCAGAGCTCACCAGAAACCCAAATTCTGCCCCAAACTGGGAAAGGAAGCTTGCATTCCAGTGTAATCCAGATATTAAGGCAGAGTAATTAATATTGTTAAATATTAACAGTTTACTGCAGAGATGCACGGCAGCGGTGTGGGCTGGGCAGACCAGACACTGAATCTACTCAGGCACTGAATTCTACTTTAAAACAAAAATTTAATATATTTTACTACATAAAATATTATATANTTTTATATTTTATTACATAACATTATCATATACATATAATATATATTATAATGTTATTATATATTTTAACATTTCTTTTCTCACTCTCACGCCCGAGTTTTTTATTAAAAAGAGTTATTTAATTTAAGGTGCAGCACCAAGCTCTTGGCAGGGCTGAAAAAATACAAATCCCAAGTGAAAGGTGAGAGGATTTAGATCAACAAAACCACAGTTCCTGTAAAAATCCCATAAAAATAAGTAAAGAACCTTTCACCCCTGAGAAGAGAAGTCCTGGCAATGCCACAAGTCACAGGTGACACTTTGAGTCACTGCAGGAAATGCCAATAAAAATCCACTCCCTCAGAAACCTTCACCCAAGAGTTTGTGTCACCAAGCAAAGTGACCAAAACGTCACCTTCAGTGTCATTTTTGTGAGCACAACCCCACCAGAGAGACTGAGAGCAAAGATTTGGGTTCAATAAATGATCAGGGAGCCTCCCACCCACACCTCTGCCCTCAGAAAGTGGGAGTCACACAGGGACAGCCAGGAAAGCTGGGAAAAAACCCAAATTTCATGGGAATTTCGTGGCTCTCACCCTCAGGTCTCCAGTTCCTGGGAAATATTCTCCATATTTGTGGAAGGACACAGTCATGACCCTGTCTGTGGTGTAAAAAGCCTCCTCCACCCCATCTCCGTGGTGGATGTCGATGTCAATGTACAGCACCCGCTGGTGGTACCTGGAAAAAAATCAGAATATTGCATTTATTTCAGGAAAAGCTGCCTCCAGAGCAGAGGAAACTGGGAGGAGAGCGTGGAATTCAGGCCAGGATTTACAGGGGAAGGAGCTGCAGGGAAGGGACAGCAGTGGAACAGAAAATAAAGTGACTTTTGCTGCTGAGTTTGCTTCAGATTGAGCTCAGTTTGGTCAGATTCCACCAATAAAGTGCATTTTTATGCACATTTTTATGCCCAAGCCTCCCACAGTGAGGTTTGCCTGGAGCCAGAAGCTGTCACACAACCATGGGTGGGTGGCAGAGGAGATGGACAAAAAACAGCAGCAAAAAAAAACCATCCAAAAATCCTCTGCCTCCTGCTGGACAAACCCCTTTGGAGAGGGAGGGGAGCAGAGCCCAGATTTTATTTTAGGGAATAAAATAAAAATACTGAGGAGAAAGCAGTGGGAAGAGAGGCCAGTGGTGCTGGGCATACTTGAGGAGCTCCAGGATGGCCAGGACGATGTCGTTGACGTAGCAGAATCCAGAAGCTTCTGATTTTTTGGCGTGGTGGAGGCCCCCTGCCCAGTTCACTGCAATGTCTGTCTGCTGCTTGTTCAGCTTCACAGCACTGGCTGGGGGAGCAAACCACAGAGAGTTTAAAACAGGAGTGAAAAGCCTGAGACAGAGCCTGAAGTGACTTTTACACCTTTTATTTGAATGTAAAGCTCAGGTTGGTTTTTTTTCCAGCCCCTCCACGGGGTTTTTGGGGGCTCCAGCTCAAGGGTTTGGCTGTGGATGTCCCCACAAGGCAAGGGAAAATGGGAAATATTTCTCATCCCTTCCCACTTTTGCCTCAGAGCAGGAAAATCCTCACAAACCAGTTCCCAGCACTCATAATCTGGATTTCTCAGAGCCCTGAACAGATCAAGGTTTTATCTGAGATATATTCAGGTCATGGAGTGAAAATGCATCCAGGCAAAGGAAATTCTCCTCCCTCAGCCCCTTCCATCAACTTCCTGCACATTCTGGAAACTCCCAGGACCCAAATAAATTATAAATTCTGTGGGATTCTCCACCCTGGGAGCAGAGGGAGCACAGAGCTGCTTCAAAAGCTGCTGCAGGCAGTGCTGGGGTGCTGCTGGCACAGGAAATGCAGGCTGGAGGTGTCACTGTGGCAGCAGCAGCCACACAGCTCCCAGGCTGTGCACACAAACAGCTCCCCAGAAGCTTTTCTGTCAGTCGTGAGAAAATAAAACAAACTTTTCAGTGTTCCAGCTCTCAAACCTTTCAGTTTCTGCTTTGCCTCATGTCCAGAGTTGGTGGCTTTTTAAAAACAGCAGCTAAGTCACCCTGGTCTTTCCTTTCCCCTTTCCTTTCCTTCCCCTTCCCCTTTCCTTTTTCCTTTCCTTTCCTTTCCTTCCCCTTTCCTTCCCCTTCCCCTTTCCTTTTTCCTTTCCTTTCCTTTCCTTCCCCTTTCCTTCCCCTTCCCCTTTCCTTTTTCCTTTCCTTTCCTTTCCTTCCCCTTTCCTTCCCCTTCCCCTTTCCTTTTTCCTTTCCTTTCCTTTCCTTCCCCTTTCCTTCCCCTTCCCCTTTCCTTTTTCCTTTCCTTTTTCCCTTCCCTTCCCTTCCCTGTGAGACTTTTACACCCTTTATTTGAATGTAAAGCTCAGGTTGGTTTTTTTTTTAATTCAACTGTGCTGTTGTGGTTTTAACTCTGTCACTGCTGATGTTACAGAGCCATTCCCACCTTCAGTGAGGTAAGCCAAATTAGTGATTAACAAATGGAAAGGGATTCAATAGGCAAAGCTTGGAGAAAATCTGGATTTAATTATTAAATCAGCAGCAGGTTCACAGAGGCAGAATATGAAACACAATAAAAATACACAGGATTTGTGATCTTACCAACAGAGCCTCCAGCAGAGAGCTGACAGAACTCAAAGAGCCCATCAAACACAGGGCAGTCCTCCCCAACATTAACTGGAAGAGAATGGAAAGGAGTCATTACAATAAAAGCAGAAATAAAACCCAAATCTTACACCCCCATTTGGATTTGAAAAGTGCCCAAAAGTGTTAAACAAAATGCTGTGATCAAATGATAAAATGGAAATGTGTGGCTGATGCTTTGCACACTCCTTTAACTGCAAATCACACAGTTTTGGGTTCTCAGCACAACTGGTGTTTTACCTCAATGAATTTTTATTGTAATTAATTCCAGTATTAAAAATAGTTACTCATTACAAGAAATTAAACTTCAGGCCCTTTGATTTACTCTGCCCAAGTCTGGCATGCAAAAATGGAATCAGACACTGTTCATTCCCTTCCCAGCAGGTTTTGTTGAAGAAAAGCTCTGTCCTTTGCATGTTTCATTTCCATCTTTTGGCTTTTTCAGGAATAAAGACAGTGCAGGAAACACTGAGCACCAGAGAGAGCAGTGTGTTCATGAGCTGTGGCTGCTCCAGGGGTAAACAGGTCAGTTTGGGTAAAAAATGCATTTTGCTGGATGTCATTTGGTGGATTAAAGAATATCAGGGAGTGGGGGGAGGCTTTCAGTGTGTATTAATCATGAACCTTGTGCAGAAATATCTGTCCCCTTCAGCTCCCAGGGGGTTTCCAAGAGTAAAATGTTGTTAAATAAAGCTTGAGCTCTCTCCACTGGTTGTCTGGACTTGTTAGAAATCTACTTTGCCAAAAAAAAACCATCATAAGACACCAAATCCAGATTTTTGTACCATTCAAGAGGCTTTTCATGGATTGGAGAGGTTGGAACAAGACATCAGCTCACAATTAACCTACAAAATCATCAGGTATTGATGAGTGTCTCAAACCTGCCCCATTTCCAAGCTGCCACTGCCCTGAAAATCCTTCAGATTTGAGGTAGAATTGAGGAGTTGGGGTTTTTTAATTTGCTGGTTTTAAATGCCCCAACTCTTCTGGTTGAAGATGAGCATTAACACAAAACCCACACAGGTCAGAAGTGGAGAAGCTCTGTCATCTCCAAGCCAGGAATTTAGGCAAAAAGAAAAACCCAAAACACAACCAGCTCAAAGGATTTCCCTCAGCTCTTTCAGCTCGAGAGAGGAACCTGTTTTTAAATTGCTTTATTCACCAGAAAAACCAAGAGCAAAGCCAGGAGAACAACAAGTGCTAGGAGTTTATCCCAAACTTCTGGAGCTGGGCTGGGATTCCCAGCTCCCAGATTTTCAGCATCACTCACATCTTTGCATCTGCTTGCTGTACTCAGACATGTTGTCAGGGCGGATGGACCTCAGGAATTTGATGTAATCATCACTGTGGTACTTGGTCATCTCCTCTGCATTGGCCTTGTGAGGACGCTGCAAGGACAGCAACACAGCAAGGGTTGCTCTGGGATTCATCCCCTCCCTAATTCCCACTTCCAGTCCCAGATTCACCCCCAGGAACTGGGAAAAGTATCAAAGCAGCAGGGTTAAATAAGAAAAACTGGATTTGAAAGGTAAGAATGGTAGTGTTGGTGAGTTTTACATATGGAGACGTGGAAACAAATTTAATTTCAAGGATAAAAATCACTTTTCCAGTCTCCAAAGCCTCTCTGAAGCACAGAACCCCTGACTTCAACACAGAGAATAAACCAGAAATACATCAACACACAATTCACTGGGGTTTATTCCTTTCCTGTCAGAGAAAAGCTCCACAATTAAAGCCTGAAACATCAATTATGACATCTAATAATGAGCAGCCCCACACTTACATAGATCTCCATCTTCCTGTAGAGCCCATAGTTGAGCAGGAGGTTGTGGGTCATGCGGATCCTGTGGGGTTTCATGGGATGTCCTTGGCCATAATAATAATTCCCAACATCCCCTGGAAGCAGAAAGGAGTTGATCAGCAATTCCTGGAGAGGGAATCCTCAGCTCCTCTGGGATTTATTTAGCAGTGGCTGGGATCTCCCTGGCACAGGGATATCCGTGGATTCGGGGCTCATCCTCAAATCACAGAGGTTTGGAAGTTCAGACAGGGAATTTGGAATGCCACCAGTGGAAGGTGTCCCAGGAAAGGGGCTGGAACTGGACCACTGCTGCTGGATCATCTTCCAACCCAAACTGTGGGAAATGCATTTGCAGAGAGCTCTCAGAGCCTGACACAGGGCTCACTCAGTATGCATCTGTATGCAGCTGGATTTAGCCTTTTCTGACCCACAGATGGGGCAGCTGAGAGCTGTTTTAAAAACCTTTTATTCCAACTTCAGTCTCATGTGAAGGGTGAGACAATACAGATGTCAGAATTCACACCATCACAATCAGAAGTTAATTATTTCCTAACTACAAAACACTATAATGATTTTTTGGCCTATCAGCTTTTTGCCACACCATGCTGTAGGTGCCTTAAAGCCAAACATCTAAAATTACCCCTCGTGGGTGATTACAATGCATCTTCCATAGTTCTACTTCTCCAAAGTATTTAATCTTATTTCCAAAGCCATCCTTTAAAACTGTTTTCTAGCTCCATTTCTCTCTCAACACCATCCATCCTATCCCATGGCATTTTTAATCAGCATTTCTTATCTCAGAGTTTGCACACAGATCCATACTGCACAAACCTTCTGCCAAACTCTAAGAACTCTCCACAAACCCATTTCCCACAGCAAACCATCCCATGCTGTTGCAAGAACATATTGTAAGCTTTTCTGCATGCAGGCCTGCAGAAAAATCTTCTCATGAGAAAGCATTTTTTTGCTGTTTTTTATTTTATAGAAGTTTTTGTAAACAAAATTTCTGCATTGTGTTTTAAGGATATTTTAGATTTTTCTGTTTGTTTCTTGGTAATAGGAGATGAAAGTTTTTTTTTTCAACTTATGTAGTGAAAAGTTGTTATCTCTGATTGTGCAAGCTATTCTAGCATTCTTTGGATGAAGCTTGAAGCAGGAGCTTCAGATGCTCCGTGCTGGGCAGATAATAACTTAAATTTTTTAAATTATGGAGTCATGTTTATAAATCATATTTAGCCTTCTGATATGATTGTCAAGAGTGCTTTGTCACTGAAGGGACCACGGCAATGCCATGGCTGTGGAGTGGAACAATCTCCAAGGGTTCTGAGTGGCAGGGATGTGTCCCAGCTCCCCGGGAGCCCCAGGGCCAGGGGAGTTAATCCCAGCTCAGACAGGGACTCAGCCCAGAACACCCGGCCTGTGCCTCGCTTTCCTCCAAGGGAGCTCTGAACTCAGCAAACACCACCCAGCTCTGCTTTTACACCCCCACTCTTCTTCTCACCCCTTCTCACTCCTTGAAATCCTCCAGAGGATTCCCAGCCCTTTCCAGCCACCCCTCAGGAATTATTTTATGGGACCAGGCTAACAAAGTCACCTCCCCACGTGGATTTTCTCCTCCAAACTGAGCTCACACTTGACTGATAAATGAGGTTTTTATTCCACCTCCTTTCCCAGGGGGACTCATTTCCCTGAAATTCACAGGAATTTCACTTTCAGATTTCTGCCTGCTGCCTGATTTGGCTGCAGGGAGCAGGAATCTCTCCCANCTCATGAGAAAGCATTTTTTTGCTGTTTTTTATTTTATAGAAGTTTTTGTAAACAAAATTTCTGCATTGTGTTTTAAGGATATTTTAGATTTTTCTGTTTGTTTCTTGGTAATAGGAGATGAAAGTTTTTTTTTTCAACTTATGTAGTGAAAAGTTGTTATCTCTGATTGTGCAAGCTATTCTAGCATTCTTTGGATGAAGCTTGAAGCAGGAGCTTCAGATGCTCCGTGCTGGGCAGATAATAACTTAAATTTTTTAAATTATGGAGTCATGTTTATAAATCATATTTAGCCTTCTGATATGATTGTCAAGAGTGCTTTGTCACTGAAGGGACCACGGCAATGCCATGGCTGTGGAGTGGAACAATCTCCAAGGGTTCTGAGTGGCAGGGATGTGTCCCAGCTCCCCGGGAGCCCCAGGGCCAGGGGAGTTAATCCCAGCTCAGACAGGGACTCAGCCCAGAACACCCGGCCTGTGCCTCGCTTTCCTCCAAGGGAGCTCTGAACTCAGCAAACACCACCCAGCTCTGCTTTTACACCCCCACTCTTCTTCTCACCCCTTCTCACTCCTTGAAATCCTCCAGAGGATTCCCAGCCCTTTCCAGCCACCCCTCAGGAATTATTTTATGGGACCAGGCTAACAAAGTCACCTCCCCACGTGGATTTTCTCCTCCAAACTGAGCTCACACTTGACTGATAAATGAGGTTTTTATTCCACCTCCTTTCCCAGGGGGACTCATTTCCCTGAAATTCACAGGAATTTCACTTTCAGATTTCTGCCTGCTGCCTGATTTGGCTGCAGGGAGCAGGAATCTCTCCCAAGGCTCATTTTCCTGGGAAACCAGACCAAGTTGTTGCTGGGCTTGAACAGCTCCTGCTCCTTTTGGGAAGCAGGAGATCCAATCCGGTCTGGCTGGTGACTCAGTGGGGAGAATTAATATTTCATCACCACTCTCCACCTTCAGCAGAAGCAGTTTTTCCTCCTGTGGACCTGGATCTATTTTCAGGCAGGAAAAGGAGATGCCAGAGGTGCAAATCCCACACCCAGGCAAGTCTGCTGCTGGAATTGACCTGGCTGTGGAGCTCTGGGGGAATGTTCTTTCAGTAAACAGAACTTTTTTTTCAGTTATATACTGAAATTAATGTAAATAAAATAGAAATTAAATATTAATGAAAATATTAATATAAATANTGACATTTTGCAAATCCATGCTGCTGTAACTCTCCTGCCAGTTTTAGGGATGCATTTTACTGTCTCTAAATTAAGATTTGGGGAACTTGCAAGAGATGTCTGAGGCTCTGCCTGGGAAACACGAGCACAGAACTCTGGGAAGCTTTAAAGAGTCGCCCTCAGCCGAGCAGGGAACGCCCTGGGCCACCCTGAGCTGAGCACATCCCAAGCCCTGTGGATCCCTGGAGGAGCTCAGCTGCCCCTGGACGTCAGAGCAGATTAAGAGTGTGAATTTAGCAGGCTCTGCTGGGCTTCAAATCCCTCTGAGAAACCCAAACCTGTCCACAGCCCCTCAGCATTCCAGCAAGGAGCCCAATTCCTTCATGCCATCAAATTCAGAGAATTCCCACAGCAGGCTGGGCTGTTTCAACCTGCCACTGTGGAAAATAAAAGGTTCAAATGAACAAATTATTTATTTCCCCTCAGTGAAAGCAGCTTTTTACTCCTCAGCTGTGGATGTTCAAGAGCTGCTCAGAAAAAGAACAAAATTAAAAAAAAAAAAAGCATTGAAACCTCACCACAGAGTATGGAACCCAAATTTGTGAAATTCCTGTGCAGCAAAGACCTGCAGGGCAGCAGCATTTCAAACAAGCTTATTTCCTATTTCAGATATCATTAAATGCTTTTAAAAATTACAGCCCAGCAGGGCTGAAAACCTCCCATTTGAGGGAAAAAAACTTCACATTTTTAGAGGAAAAAAAAAACCTCTAGCATAGGATTTGGAAAAGCTTTCTGCACTGCTCCAGCAGTGGGCACATCCTTTGAGAGGGGAAAAAGTAGCAAGAAGAAGTTTTTATTTGATTTCAGGCTGAAAACCGTGAGGGGAACAGAGAATTGCACAAGGTCTCTGACACAAGGTGAGCACAGAGCCAGTGAAAAACGAGCCAGGGCACCAAAAGGGAAAGGGAGAGGGGCAGGACTGGGATTTTTTCCCCCCAGGGACACCCAGTGAGGGATTTGGCATCTGTTCCCAACCCACAACCCACAATCCAGAGGCAGAAGTGAAGGATGCTGGTGGCCAGGAGCTCCCAGAGCCTTTTTGTGACACCAAAAGCGGCTGGTCCTCCTCAGAGCCCGTCCAGCCCTCCCCAAAATCCTCCCCCAGCACCTCAGCACCCCAAACCTCACCTGGCCTCTTCCCCCCCGACCCTTCCCAGCTTTCCCCAGATCTCCACACTTCCCCATCCCATTCCACCCCCCTGATCTTCCCCCACTCTCCCCATTCTCCTCTCCCATATCCCTGCCATGCCCCCCACACGCTTCCTATGCCCTAAACCCCATTGAAAACCCCACATAAAACCCCATTAAAAACCCCACATAACCCCACATAAAACCCCACAAAAAACCCCATTAAAAACCCCACATAACCTCACATAAAACCCCATTAAAAA
>VXAX01001756.1:62382-73811 GCA_013399835.1 Leptocoma aspasia
CTTGCACCCCGAAATCCCCCAAAATTCCTCTCCTTATGGCCAGCACTTCCCTGTCGGCGCTCTGAGGTCCCCTGCTTGTCCCCCGAGGTCCCCACCTGCCACCCAGCCCGAGCAGGTAAGCAGAGGGGTGGCCGGGACAGAAACATCGCCACCCACCCACCCTCCTCTTCCTCTCCTCCTCCTCCTGCCCCNCCCCAGCCCCGGGGGTGGCTTTGGGGACAGCAGAGCCCGTGGGGACCCTGGCAGCCGGCTCGTGTCGTGCCGGTAACGGGGTGCAGCCCCAAGGCGGCGGGGAAGGAGCGGGAGCTGCTCCCTGCAATCCCATTCCCCCCAAAAATCCCCTCCAGCACGGCCGGCCCAGCTCAGCCCCCCGTGCCTCAGTTTCCCCAGTGGCCGGCGGAGGGAATGTGGCAGCGCTGGAGGTGACAATGGCAGCGCGGAGAAGGGGACAGCCCGCGTGACGCGCAGGGAAAGGCTTTCCAGGCGGGCCCGGAGCTGCAGGATTTCCCCTTTTTTCTCCCTCTCGTCCCTCCCCGGCCGGGCCGAGGCAGCGCCCATGGAGTTCTCGGAGCTGATCAAGACGGCGACAGTGGAGAACGTGCTGCTGTCGCGACAGGGGCTGCCCGCGGTCAGGGGCACCCTGTGCATCACCAGCCACCACCTGCTGCTCTCCTCCTGCCCCCGCGGCGACCTGGAGCTCTGGCTGCTCGTCCGCAACGTGGACGCCGTGGAGAAAAGGTGGGCTTGTCCCCAGGGCTGGCCCTGTCCCCGTCACCGTGTCTGAGCTGGAGGATCCCCCCCTGTCCCGGTGGGCACCCCGCTGCCCCGCCCGGCCGTGTCCTTCCTCTTCCTCTTCCTCGGCCCGGCAGAGCGGGGATTGACTCCTCTCCTCCCCAGAGTGCAGAATTTAGGCTGGTACCAACCCCCCCGGCCTGGCGGCTCCCCGCGGGACACCAGGTTTGGCTTTTTTGCCTCTCTGCCACCCACCCACCGTGCCCCAGGGGTGGCAGATGAGAGCCCGGAGTGCGGCACAGCCCCGGGGCGGGGGGAGGGGAGGGCAGCTCGGTGCTGTCCCTGTGTCCCCGTGTGTCCCCCGGGCAGCGCCTGACCGCTCTCCCGCAGGGTCTGCGGCTCCTCCGGCACCATCACGCTGCGCTGCAAGGACCTGCAGGTGCTGCAGCTGGAGATCCCGGGCATGGAGCAGTGTCTGAACATCGCCAGCTCCATCGAGGTGAGCCCCGGCCGGCCAGCAAAGGCTGGCCCGGGGGAAAAGCGCTGCCGTGTTTGCATTGCCTGGGTAAACACGCAGCTCCGGCACACGGGGTGGCACACGGGGACATTGCCAGCTGCCGGTGGCAGCGCTGAGCAGCTCCGTGCCCCCGCAGGCGCTCTCCTCGGTGGACTCGGTGATGATGATGTACCCGTTCTTCCACCGCCCGCCCAGCCTGCGGCTCGGTCAGGGCTGGCGCCTGTCCCCCACCCAGCGCTACTTCCAGCAGGTCGCCTCGCAGGTGAGCCCTGGTCCCCTGGGGTCCCCGGGGGTCCCGGGCTGGCCGCTAATGTCGCCTGTCCCCTGATGTCGCCTGTCCCCCAGACGAGCCAGTGGCGGCTGAGCACCGTGAACCGCGATTTCAGCGCCTGTCCCTCGTACCCTGTCGCCGTGATGGTGCCGGCGGCCGTGGGCGATGACACGGTGACAAAGGCGGCGCGGTTCCGCCAGGGCGGGCGCTTCCCCGTGCTCAGCTACTTCCACCCCACAAACGGCACCGTGAGTCCGGGCTGCCCCCGGGGAAGGAGCCCCCGGGTCTCTGCCCGGGTGCCGCGGGAGGAGGGATCCCACCTTCACAGCGCTCCAGAATTGGCTTGGGAGGGATCTTAAAGCTCATCCCTGCCACGGCAGGGACGTTTTCCACTGTCCCAGGTTGTTCCAAGCCCCTTAGGCACGTCCAGGGCTCCAGGGGCAGCCACGGCTGCTCTGGGAATTCCATCCCAGCCTGGCAGGGAACAATCTCTTCCCAATATCCCCTCCACCCCTGCCCTCAGCCAGTTTGAAGCCATCCCCTGCCTCCTATCCTGTTGCATGAACATATTTTAAGTTTCTCTGCACGCAAGCCTGCAGAAAATTCTTCCCATGAGAAAGCATCTTTTTAGTGTCTTTTTACTCTGCACAAGTTTCTATAAACAAAATCTCTGATCTGTGTTCGAAAACATTTAAATTTCTCTGCCTGTCTCCTAAAATGTGAGATGGGAGTTTTCTTTCTTTCAACCTATGAAGTGAAAAGTTGTTATCTCTAATTGTGTAAGTTATTCTGGCATTCCTTAAAGCTAGAAACAAGAGCATTTGGGTTATTATTTGTTTCNTTTCTATTATAAAGTCATATAAATAAATAATATTTAATATTTGACTTTATAATATGACTTTATATGACTATATAATATGACTTTATATTATAAAGTCATATAAATAAATAATATTTAACCTCCTAATATCATTATCAAAAACCCTTTGTTAACACACAAACCTGGGACAACAACTGTGCGTTGTTAGCACACAAACCACAACAGCACCATCCCCCAGCTCCAGCTCTCCTGGAGCCCCTTCAGGCTCTCTGGGGTGGCCTTGGAGCCTTTTCCCCTGCAGGGTGGACATTCCCAGCTGCTCCCCCTCTCCTGCAGGCCCTGCTCCGCAGCAGCCAGCCCCTGACGGGGCCCAACCGCCGGCGCTGCGCCGCGGNNNCCGCGACGACGAGCGGCTCTTGGGGACAATCCTGGAGCAGGGCCAGCGTGGCTTCATCATCGACACGCGCTCGGCCCAGGTGGCCAAGCAGGCTCGCATGGGCGGCGGCGGCACCGAGCCCAAATCCTCCTACCCACAGTGGAGGAGGCTCCACCGAGCCCTGGACAGGTGAGCTCCAGGTGTCCAGGTGTCCCCTGTGTGACCGTCCATTGCCCTGGTCCATGCATTGAAAAAGGACCCTTGACAAGAATTTCAGAAGGTTAATGTGATTTATTAACATGACTCCATGATCAGAGGATTTGGGCTATAATGTGCCCATTAACTATATATAGCTATATTTATTTTTATATATTTATTATATATTTTAATANAGTCCTTCACCTCATAGGTTGAAACAGAACCCATATCTCCCATTGCTAGGAGACAGGGAGAGGAATCTAAAAACATCCTCGAAGAACACCACAGATATTTTGTTTATAGAAAACTTACCCAGAGTAAAAAGACAGCAAAAGGATGTTCTCCCATGGGAAAATTCATCTGCAGGCTTAGACACAGAGAAGCTTACAATGTGCTCTTGCAACAAGTGCCACCGAGCGCCCCACATGTCTGTCCCCTGTGGCAGAGGCCGCCCGCTGCAGGAGAGCTTTGCCAGGCTGGTGGAGGCGTGCGGCGAGCCCGGGCTGAGCATGGACCGCTGGCTGGGCCGCCTGGAGGGCAGCCGCTGGCTCAGCCACGTCAAGGCCGCCCTGAGCACGGCCTGCCTGGCTGCCCAGTGCCTGGACAGGTAAGGGGGGCTGCACCTGGCCCAGCTTTCCCCCTTCGCTGGCCCAAAACCCGGGCGTCACCCCCGGGATGGCCGCGGCAGGGAGCGCTCGCACGTGCTGGTGCACGGGGCGGAGGGGACGGACACGACGCTGCTGGTGACAGCGCTGGCCCAGCTCATCCTGGAGCCGTCCTGCCGCACCCTGGAGGGCTTCCAGGGCCTGCTGGAGCGGGAGTGGATCGAGGTGAGAGCTGCAGCTCTGAGGAGGGTGGGGAGGCCAGCCTGGCTGGGTGGCCTGACCCCAAATGCCCGCGGGGGTCTCGCAGGCCGGGCACCCCTTCCAGCTGCGCTGCGCCCGCTCCGCCTGCTCCCACGGCCGGGGGAAGCAGGAGGCGCCGCTCTTCCTCCTCTTCCTCGACTGCGTGTGGCAGCTGAGCCGCCAGTTCCCCCTGTCCCTGGAATTTGGGGAGCGGCTGCTCCTCACCCTCTTCGACAACGCCTACGCCTCGGCCTACGGCACCTTCCTGTGCAACAACGAGAAGGAGAGGTGGGTGTGGGGGCACAGCCACGGCCAAACCCCTCCTGTCGTGGCTTAGGTGACACCAAATCCTGCTGGGGACTGAAATGTGTCTCACCTGTCCCCCCAGGAGCCTGTGTAAGGTGAAGGAAAGCACACACTCACTCTGGGCCTGGCTGAACCAGCCTGAGGAGAAGCAGAAGTATCTGAACCCTCTCTACTCGCACAACCCCTTGGTGATCTGGCCCTCCGTGGAGCCCCAGAGCATCCAGCTCTGGCAGGGTGAGCTGGATGCTCCCAAAATCCACCCTGAGCTCCCAGCTGGGCTGGCTCAGGGGCAGCTGCTCTGCCTTTCCCTCTCTGGCAGGGCTGAAGTAACACCCAGCCCCTTCTCTCCCAGGTTTCTTCCTTCGTTGGATCCGTCCTTCCCAGCACCTGGATGAGGCCTGGGTGGAGATCCAGAGGCTGGTGGAGGGAAACAACTCCTCCAACAAGGAGAGCACAGGGAGAAGGCTGAGCCAGTCCCCCCCTGACCCCACTGCTGGGACAGAGAACAGACAGTGAAGCACAGACAGTTGGGTCCCCACGGGATCTGGGACAAGGTGACACTGGATCTTCCCGTGGGAAGGGCTGTGCAGGTCACAGAGCCCAGGGACAGCTCTGGGAGAGGGGACAGACCCCCTTTCCCAGCCTGAGCTCGTTTCAGTAAATCTGTCTCCCAGCCCTTGCCTGTGTCCTGCTCTTCCATAGGGAAGCTGCTCCTTCCCACTGGGATTTCAGCAGTGCCTGTGCATGGCTCTGGAGCTAAAGGGCAGGAGATCACACAAAAAACCCCAGCAGATCACACAAAAAACCCCACCAGGACACACTAAACCAACACCCCCCCACAAAATCACAAAGGCTGCAGGCTCAGTGTCGTGCCAGCAGCTCCGAGCCGGGAGCCAGCCTGGGAATTCTGCCCTTGGGCCCAGTTTTGAGGAAGGAAAGAGGAAAGAAAAAAACCACCCCTCTGGACAGACAGGAGGGTGAGGATCTGCAGCACGAGCTCCTCGGGCAGGAAATAACTGTTCCATGAGGAAAGCTGGCTCGGGGTCAGCCCAGCAGATAAACAGAGCGGCGGGGCCGGGCGTGGATGTGGCAGCTGAAAACAATTCCTGGCTGCTGCACTTGCAGCCTTTTCACACTTCAGGGCTGGGCCTGAGGCTGTGGAGCCTCCCTGGGAAGGAGCTCATGGATGGGCAGAGGCCCCAGGAGGAGCAGCACTGCTCCATGGGTGTGGAACAAAGCGCTGACAACAGAGCTGGGAAAACAAAGTCCTTGGGTTAACTTTGGTCCAGATGGGAAAAAAAAAAAAGAACAACCTAAAAAAACCCCACAGAGGTGCTTTTTCCTTGTGTATAGAAAAGATTTCTATTTATTTCCTCATTTTTTTCCCCTCCCCTGATTTATAAATATGCCCAGCAGGCAGGCAGCCAACCCAGTTCCCTTTCCAGTAAAAGCCATTCCTGCCCTTTGGAGCTGCTCGAGTTCCCACTTCCCCAACTTCCCACAGCCCCCCAAAATCACTGCCAAGAATAACTTCAGGCCTTTCCAACAGTCCTGTGGTGGAGCCCATGGACTGGGCAGGGGGTTGGAGAAGGGAAAAGGAGAGGAAAGGAGAGGAGAGGGAAATTCTCCTTCAGGCTTCAAACTCGAACTCGAAGTACTGGGGATCGAAGTAATGGATGCGGACGTAGCCATCCTCACCCCCACTGCTGTAGCTGCAGGGAGGAAAGGGAAAGTCAGGAATGCTGCTGGGAGCAAAGAATGGCTTTGGTGGCCTCACCACCCCCTCCTGAAACTGATACAGGAATCACAAAGGAGAAAAAAAAAACATCAGTGATGTGGCCAAAGTGTGGGGCAGGGTGTGAGCGACCCCCTCAGAATGGAAGAGTTCAGGTGCTGGCTCCATTCCCACTACAGAAATCCGCTGAGTCTGGTCATATCCCAGTTAAAAAGTGGGATTGGGTGGACTGGGGACACTGGAAGATCCCCAGGGAGCCTCTCACCTCTTCCCATCAGGGTGGAAGGCGACACTGTTGATGGGCCCAAAGTGCCCCTTGACCCTGCCAAACTCCTCCTCAAAGGCCAAGTGGAAGAACCTGGGAGCAGCAAGATTCAAATTGTCACATGCCCAGGAGGGACAAAAACACAGAATCCTCAAAAAAGAAAGCAGCTCAAGGGCTTCTCCAGCACTGCCAACTTCCCAAAAGAAAGGGAAGTGCAATCCTTGGGATGTCAGGAGTGCTCTGGGTGAGGATTCAGCCCTGCCAGGGGGAAAAGGACCAACCTGGCCTCGAATTTGCCAATCCTGGTGGAGGTCGTGGTCACATCCATGGCCTCCTGCCCTCCACCCAGCACCACCTGCAGGGGAGAGAAACCAGAGAAATCCCAACCCTCCGGTGCTTCCCTCTGGGACTTAGGGAATCCTGGGATCACTGAGGTTGGAAAAGACCTCCAAAGTTGAGCCCAACATTGATCCCCACCTTGAAACCAGTTTAGAGCAGTGAGTGCCAGGTCCAGAGGTTCCCTGGACACCTCCAGGGGTGGTGACTGCCTCCAGCACTTCCCACTAATCTCACAAATCCCACAAATCCACAGCAGGCCTCCAACCCCCGAGGAATTCCCACCTCCCTGACCCAAAACCAGACCCAGCAGAACTCCCCAGGCTCGTTCCAGAGCCCTGGTTTTAGGCTGGACTGGGAGCACTCCCAGTGCAGGAATCCCAGGATTGGTGACACCCTGAGGGGGCTCATCCTTACGTGGTCAAAAATGGGGGAAAGGGCAGCAGAATTCACCGGCCGCTCCGTCCGGAACGTCTTCAGGTGCTCCAGGGATGTGCAGTCAAAGAGCTGGGAGGGAAAAGGGAGAAATTCATGGATTAGCTCCAGCTGCTGGGCCTTACCTGGATGGATGTTCCCTCTGCAAGCTCAAATCCCAAAAATATTCCCCCAGAAAGGGAAATCTTTCGCCTTCCAGATGAAAATGTCCTACAGAAACCCCAAAATATTTCATTTCCAATGCCTGGCTGTGTGTTTAGCACCTCCCCTTTCTCACTGAACATTCCCAAGGAGCAAAACCCACTCTGAGCAGAGATCCTGGCAGGAAATCTCCAGGAAAAGCAGACCTTGGCTGTGTTATCCTTGGAAGCAGTGATGAACATGGTCATGTCCCGGGAGGTCTGGATGTCGTTGATTTGCTTGGTGTGCTCCTTGACGTTGGACAGCTGCTCCCCTGACTGGAGGGGAAGAGGCAATTTCAGGGAGCTAGGAAGGGATTCCCTCCTTCCAAACCACCTGGGAGATCGTGGGATGGAACCCTGGAATGCTTTGGGTGGGAATTTAGGAATGGTTTCAGTTCCACAGCCCTGCACTGAGGTTCCAGCCTCGCCTGGGGGAGCCTCAGATTTTACCAGGGGAGGGGAAGAGGAGTTTTCAGGGAGCTGGGAAGTGATTCCCTCCTTCCAAACAGCCTGGAACAGAATCCTGGAATGCTTTGGGCTGGAAGAGAATTTAGGAATTGATTCAGTTCCACAGCCCTGCACTGAGGTGTCACTTCCAGCCTTGCTTGGGGGAGCCTCAGATTTTACCAGGGATGGGGAAGAGGAGTTTTCAGGGAGCTGGGAAGTGATTTCCTCATTAAAAACAACCTGGAATAGAACCCTGGAATGCTTTGGGTGGGAATTTAGGAATGGATTCAGCTCCACATCTCTGAGCTGAGTCAATCCCAGCCTCGCTCAGGGCAGCCTCAGCTTTTAACCACCCTTGCTGAAGCTGCTGTTTGGAGCCCCAAACCCCCATTCCAGCCCTGATCCCCCTGGGAATGCTGCTCCAGCCTCCCCCAGGCCCTGACCTTGGCACTGAACTGGTTGAGCTCCCCATTCTCGTGGCCAGCAATGATGAACTCCCCGAGCGGGCCCCACACGGCGCTGGTGATCTTGGAGTCACTGCAGGGAATCTTCATGTAGGGCTCGTTGTTCTCTGTGGGGAGGAGACAGCCACAGGGGCTGGAGTGATCCAACATTCCACAGAATCACAGGATTCACAGGATCACAGAATCACAGGATCCACAGAATCACAGGATCCACAGAATCACAGGATCCACAGAATCCACAGAATCACAGGATCCACAGGATACACAGAATCACAGGATTCACAGAATCCCAGGATCACAGGATCACAGGATTTACAGGATCCACAGAATCACAGGATTCACAGGATCCACAGAATCACAGGATCCACAGGATTCACAGAATCACAGGATCCACAGAATCACAGGATGTCTGGGTTGGAAGAGACCTTCAGGATCATCAAGTCCAACCCAGCCCCAGGAGCTCAACCAAACCCTGGCACCCAGTGCCACATCCAGGCTGTTTTTAAACACACTCCCCCACAAACCCATTCCCCACATTTCCCCCTCTCTCTTGGACAGAAAAAACTTCTCTGCTGGCTTTGTTCATCATTTGTTGTGTACAGTGAAGCACACAAGGCACTGTCACCAACATTGCCACTGTAACAATCAATGCATAGAAACAATCAGAAGTTAATTACTCCCTAATTACAAAACACTCTAAGCGTTTTTTGGCCTATCAGCTTTTTGCCACACCATGCTGTAGGTGCCTTAAAGCCAAACATCTAAAATTACCCCTCGTGGGTGATTACAATGCATCTTTCATAGTTCTATTGCTCCAGAGTATCCAGTCTGATTTTAAATAAAATAGACAGACAATAGATTTTTAATAATCCTTTGAAACTGTTTTCTAGCTCCGTTTCTCTCTCAGCAATGTCTGTCCTATCCCATGGCATTTCTCAGTCACCATTTCTGATCTCAGAGTTTGCACACAGATCCATTCTGTGTCAGCCTGGGGTCAGGCCCTGAGAACTCCCCACAGATCCATCCCCCAGCTGTGGGCTCACTGAGGGGCTCCCTGGCTCCTCACCGATCTGGCTGGGGTCCCTGAGGTCGAAGAAGCTGACAAAGCACTGGTAGCCCATCTGCTTGTCCGTGGAGAACATGATGATGTTCCCTCCAAAGTCGAAGCCGCACGTCCTCACGGCAGAGCTGGTCTTCACCAGGGCCAGCTGCTTCCCTGGGGAGAGAGGGAGCTGGGAAGGGATTCCCTCCTCCAAAACAACCTGGGATACAATCCTGGAATGCTTTGGGTTGGAAGGGAATTTAGGAATGGATTCAGTTCCACGTCTCTGTGCTGTTTAATCCCAGTCTCGCTCAGGGCAGCCTCAGATTTTAACAGCGGAGGGAAGAGACAATTTCAGGGAGCTGGGAAGTGATTCCCTCCTTCCAAACAACCTGGCACAGAATCCTGGAATGCTTTGGGTGGGAATTCAGGAATGGATTCAGCTCCACATCTCTGAGCTGTTTAATCCCAGCCTCACTCAGTGAAAAATCAGGTTTTAACAGGGGAGGGGAAGAGGCAATTTCAGGGAGCTGGGAAGTGATTCCCACATTAAAAACACCTTGGGAGATCGTGGGATTGAACCCTGGAATGCTTTGGGCTGGAAGGGAATTTAGGAATGGATTCAGCTCCACATCTCTGAGCTGTTTCCATCCCAGGTGGGCTTTTAACAGGGGAGGGAAGTGGCAATTTCAGGGAGCTGGGAAGTGATTCCCACATTAAAAACACCTTGGGAGATCGTGGGATTGAACCCTGGAATGCTTTGGGCTGGAAGGGAATTTAGGAATGGATTCAGCTCCACATCTCTGAGCTGTTTAATCCCAGCCTCACTCAGTGAAAAATCAGGTTTTAACAGGGGAGGGGAAGAGGCAATTTCAGGGAGCTGGGAAGTGATTCCCTCCTTCCAAACAACCTGGCACAGAATCCTGGAATGCTTTGGGTGGGAATTCAGGAATGGATTCAGCTCCACATCTCTGAGCTGTTTAATCCCAGCCTCAGCTTTTAACAGGGGAGGGAAGTGGCAATTTCAGGGAGCTGGGAAGTGATTCCCTCCTTCCCAACAACCTGGCACAGAACCCTGGAATGCTCTGGGCTACTGATCCACTCAGGAAGGCTCTTCCAGATTTTCTCATGGAATAGTTTGGGTTGCAAGAGGTTAAAGCTCAGCCAGCCCTGGGCAGGGACACTTCCCACCATCCCAGGTGGCTCCAAGCTGGCCTGGGACACTCCCAGGGACAGCCACAGATCCTCTGGGAATCCCACTCACAGGAAAGAATTCCTCCCAATACCCAACCCAAACCTCCAGTGGGAGGCCATTCCCTGTGTCCTGTCCCTCCAGGCCTTGTCCCCCAGTCCCTGTGAGGGGCTCTGAGCTCTCCCTGCAGCTTCCCTCCCCCAGCCTGGCAGCCCTGGGGATGTCCCCAGGGCTCAGGAGGTGTCCCAGCTGTGTCCCCAGGGGGAATTTGGGGCTGGCCTCACCTGTCTCACAGTCCCAGAGGCGACAGCTGTTGTCTGCAGAGCCGGTGAGCACGTGCCTGGTGTCCCCTGGGCCACCAGTCAGGGAAAATCAGCCCCAAATTCCACTGGTTGGGCACTCAGGGAATGCTTCTGCAGCAGATTAAAAAGGGTTTTTTTTTGGGCAAAATCTACCCCCCCCAAAAAAAAAAAAANACAAACAAAACCAAATCCCCCCCCCCCAAAAAAAAAAAAAAAACAACACAATACGGAGCCCAAGTGCTCCCATTGCAAAATGCCATGATTTTCCCACGAAATTTGAAAGAAAAGGCTCAGTTTCTTGTGTTTAAACAGCTTTTCCACACTTTTATCTCTGCTGCCCGTGGAAAATGTTCCCAAATATTCCAGCAGAAGACACAACAAACGCAGATATCCACTGGGATGTTAGTCCAAATATCAGCAAGGAGGGAAAAACAGCCAAAAACTGGGGAAGGAAGAGGCAGCAGAAGAGTTAAATGCTTTTCTTTGAGAGGGAAATGAGGAGCAGCCGGGAGAAAGCACCGGGAATGAATCAGCTGCTAAAATATGGGATTAAACCGGTTTTTTTTTTTTCGGGATCAAAGGATACAGTCGGCATCCACACACCACACAGCTCCCGTGTGCCCATTGTAGGTCCCCAACCTCTCCCCGTTCACCGAATACCAAACATTGACAATCTACGAGGAGAAAATGAACACAAAAAAAAATTAAAATTAACNNNAAAATAACCCCGCACGGCTTAATTGCCGGGGGGGGGGGAGGGAAGGGGAGCACTCACGGGATCCTTGGCCACGGTGAACAGCAGGTCTCCCTCGCGGTTGTATTTGATCTGCGTGATGGAGCGCTCATGGCCCTGCAGCAGGATGGGCTTCTGGAATTAATTATTAAATAATTAGTGAGCGAAATGAGGGGAAGGGGGTGAGGCAGAGGGGCGAGCGCGGCGCCCGGTCCAGGGGCTCCTGGGACG
>VXAX01001763.1:6160-25852 GCA_013399835.1 Leptocoma aspasia
AGCCCCTCCCCAGCTCCGTTCCCTTCCCTGGATGTGCTCCAGCCCCTCCATGTCCTTTTTTTGTGACCCAAAGGTGTCCCCAGGACTGGCGGTGCCTCCGCAGTGCCCAGCGCTGCCCTGGGCTCAGGACTTCCCTGGGGTCCTGATTTCTCATTTTTGAAAGAAAGAAAGAGAACAAAACCAAACCCATGGCTTGTAGAGGACTTTTTGATTTGTTTGTGGGGTTTTGTTTTTTTTTTGAGTTTCAACTTTGTGAGCACATCTTGGCATGCAGTTATTCTAAGTTTGGCGTCAGGAAGAGTTGAAGTTAATGGTTAGTCTGCCTTTCCTTCATTTAATAATGGATTTTTTATTGAAAAGATGTGACTGTATTGAAAGCATGTTAACTGGCTTGTGCTGTGTTTTCATCTTGGATTTTACAGTCTGAAAGGTGAATAATTAATAAATAATGGGGGGATGTATGTGGATAAACAGGCCAGGGATCCAGTCCTGTCCTGTCCTGCTTTTCCAGAGCAAAGCACTGGAGCTGACGGGACCTTGTGCCTTTGTCTGCCTGAACTGAGGAGTGAATCCTGTTGTCCCACACACCACCTCTTAGGAGTGCTGTGATCCAAAGCCTTTCCTTGCCTGGGAGGACAAAATGTGCTGCTCAGGGTCTGCCTGGAAGTGACTGTAATAGGAATAATGGGAATGAACGTGTTCCAAATGCAGCAGTAACTTTGCTGGAATAAATGCAGAACCTTCCCAAGTTGATATTTCAGCTTGTCCAAGCTGTGCAGAACAACAGGAGCAAACCTTGTCTTGGTGGGGGGAAACTCAAGGGTAAGAAGTGAATAAGGATTAATTCCATCTTTTTTACAGGTTTGGTTCCTATTTCACCATTCCAGGTGTTCCGTTTTGGCCATTCCTGAGGCAGACAGGAGCACAGAGGCTCTGGAGGGAGCTGTGCCCTGACCACCAAAGCCTCCTCTCCCACTTCCAGGTGGGAAAACCACAGAAACCAACCCAGCTCTGCTGCAGCATCACCAGGGAAAATAAGGGCCCTTGTGGGAAAAGGAGAAATACCAGATTTTGGTGTAGCCAAGAATTATTATTATTATTTTAAATTATTGATTTTTTTATTTTTTATTTTTGTCTGATGCAGTTCTGGCAAATCCGTGTTCCAAACATTCTCAGCAACAAAACCAAAGGGCAGTGGGTGTTTCTCTAATGGTCAGGTGAAGGTGCTTGCAAACTTAGAGAAATAATTGGGATTAAGCCAAAAAACACAGAAGAAATGCTGCATTAATTGCATTTATAAAGCTATTAAATGCAAGATTTAAAAAAGTCTGTTGCAGTCCTCAGTTTTCTGTACAGCCCCATGAAAGGTGTGTGTGAGGGAGGTAGAAAATCACAACACTTTGAGTCTTTCTGGGACGTTTAAAGTTCTTGGGGTGTATTTCAATCCCATGATTTCTTCCATGTGAAATCCCTGCTTTTAATATTGGGCTCCTTGGCCAGTCCTCATGGTATCAGTTCTCTTTATTTCTTTATACACAAATCTCTGAAATTGGTTTTGGTCTTTCTTTAATCAGGAAGTTTTTAAACTACCTAAGGGAGCTCGAACCCATGTAAATAAAAATGGGGGATTTGCTAATTGCAAAAGCAGCGTGCTGGTGACTCACAGCTTATTTTGCATAGAATTACCATTTCTTTTCCTCCAGAGCTGAGAAACTGAACTGTGTTAGGAAATACCATCTGATGCTGCATATGGCATTTTAATGACACCTATTTCACATGGCTCCTGCTTAGCCAAGCCCAGCAGTGTGAAACAGAGAGTTGGGAAGATGTGTTAGAATTTCTAATGGAAAGTCAAGTTTACTTGGTAAGCTAGATCATGGTTTTGATTTATTTGATTTATTTTTAATCTAGTTTTATTTATTTCAAGAGGGGTGAGCCCTGTGCAAGCGGGGAACTATTCCTTGTGGTTATTCCAGCCCACATCCAAACCATTAAAGACCTTTAAAGCTCCAATGAAACCTTCCAAAGTATCAAAGCACCAGAATTCAGATCTCAGAGGATTGTCCAAGGCCACGTTGGACACTGGGGTTGGAGCAGCCTGGGACAGTGGAAGGTGTCCCTGCCATGGCAGGATCAGCTTTAAGATCCCTCCCAACCCAAAGCATTCCATGATTTTTACCCTTCCACAACTGCATTTATACTTTATTTGAGGACTGGGTGTGGTGTTTCCCACCTGTGCTGTTTAGAAGCAGCTATGAACTAGTTCTAAATGGTAGATATTGTGAATTTGTCTGTGGGAGAAGTATTTTCTCACAGACACTTTAGACTTTGAGGGAACTTGCTGAAATATTTTTAGCCCTCTGCATGATTTGGGAAGTTCTACTTTTGCTGTAGTGTCTAAAAAGAGTTTCCAAGGTTTACTGTGAGTTCAGGACGATAAGGAACAATCATGACTCAGGAAAACACATGAATTGTTTCTTGAGCATAACCTTAGCATTAGGCTGTTTTCAAGAAATATATTTAAATTACATACATTTAATTAAACCTGCCTTTCATAAAGTGAAGGAGTTGGGATTGGCAATAAAGCCCTGACCTCTACCCCTTTCCTCCCATTCTTAACTTTGGAAACCTGTGGTGGTTTTCCTCTGTTTGTTTATCCATGGCAGTAACCTGACAGAGGGATCAGTCAGCTCCCTGCCCCTTTCCTTCCTGACAAAAGTGCAAAATTTGGGTTTCTTTCCATGAATCTGTAGAAAAAATGAGTATTGAATTTCATCTTTTTGATCGTTCCAACCTCTTCTTTTAATGGTTGCTAGATAGCAGTGGTGGAGTTTCCATCCCAGGAGGGATTTCAAAGAAGTGTGGAGGTGGCACTTGGGGACATGGGGCAGTGGTGGCCTTGGCAGTGCTGGGGTTGAACTTGGTGGCCTTGGAGGGATTTTCCAACCTAAGCAATGCTCAGAACTGGAATTTTGGGATGTTCCAGACTGACCTGGAGAGAAGGAGGCTCGGGGGGGACCTTGTGGCTCTGCACAAGTCCCTGCCAGGAGGGGACAGCCGGGGGGGTCGGGCTCTGCTCCCAGGGAACAGGGACAGGAGGAGAGGGAACGGCCTCAGGCTGGGCCAGGGGAGCTCAGGGTGGAGATTTGGGAACAATTCCTTCATGGAAAGGTTTGTCCAGGCCTGGCACAGCTGCCCAGGGCAGGGCTGGAGTCCCCATCCCTGGAGGGATTTAAAATCCACGTGGATGTGGCACCTGGGGACACGGGGCAGAGGTGAGGTTGGATTTGATGATCTCAGAGGGCTTTTCCAGCCTTTATGATTCCGTGGTTCCATGAACTAAAAGCTCTCTGTTTTGTCACCACGAGTCCATGTGGTGCCAGCATTCCCATTGCAGTGCAGGGTCACTCCCTGGCCACACTTCCAGTGGGAAGTCCCTCGGTGCTGGCTGTGGCCTGAGGCTGTGGCATGTTGGAACCAGCAACTCCCCAGGGACACCTCCAACTATGAACAAGGTCCGAAATGACATTTTTTTCAAGGACTGTGCCCAAGTTAACACCAAACCAGAACATTTCCAGCTGATCCTGAGCATTTCTGGGAATTCTCTGTGAGCTTGCAGTGGATTCCCCAGAATCTGGGATTATCACATCAGTGATGCCCCTATAAAATACATGTCTGAATCAGCCCTAAAGAAGACTTAAAAATCATTTTAATGCTTTTTGGCTTCAGTTTCCAAGGGCTTTTCTGGGTTTGCATGGAGAATTCCAATAAATATGTATTGGCTGTATTAGCTGCATTGAATACATGGATGGGAAGGGGTTGTAATCCTTTGGTTTACAAGAAGGGAAGAGTATTACAGGCTTAGCTCTTCCATTGCCAGGGGCTCCTGTCTTTCCTTAAAGTTCATAGAAACATTGACTGTAGGAAATCCCAATTTTTTTTTTACTATTTTTGAGGCATTTCAGCAGATCCATTCAAAAATTCTGCCCTGCTGCAGAATTTTATATTTTATATTTTTATTTTCTTTTCTGTTTTATAGACTTCCCTGAAGTTACTCACAATTAAAGTAATATAATGAAGCAATTTCAATGTGGTTGCAATGAAATAATTTGAGTACAGGATATTTACCCTGTGTGGGCTGCAGAGCTGCTCTGTAATGCAAATGAATATGGAATATTGGTTTTTCCTGTTCCAAATGACCACATAGGTTCACTTTCCTTGGAAAGCAATGGATTCCCTGAATCAAAATTTTTTTGTCCTCGTTTCAAATGGGATCCCTTCCCCATCTTTCATTGGTGCCTTGCTTCTCTTGTATGTATTCTGCTTTATT
The DNA here is from genome assembly GCA_013399835.1 of Leptocoma aspasia. Taxonomy (NCBI): domain Eukaryota; kingdom Metazoa; phylum Chordata; class Aves; order Passeriformes; family Nectariniidae; genus Leptocoma; species Leptocoma aspasia. Next base: position 10,491 of record VXAX01001763.1, read on the forward strand.
GCCAAATAGAAATTGGCTTACTTGCAGCTAAACAATCTACTTTGTGTTGATTAAAAGGAATTAAAGATTATAGCAAGAGAAAGACAACTAAAAATCCTGGAAATGTCTCAGAAACGAGTGTCGAGGCATCACAACAGTGTGCTCTGACAGTTATTTATATAGAAAATTTGCTGGTTTCTAAGTAGTTTTCATTTTGAGGAAGAAATGAGCCATAAAGTTCTACTTTCAGATCCATCAGTGGGTTTGGGAACGGCACGGGAATGTTCTGCTTTTCCAGGGGTTGTTTCGGTGTCTTTTCATGGTTTTGTTTTGCTGTTGGGTGAAAACATCGGTGCTGTGGATTGGATCGTGGAATCCCAGCCAGGTTTGGGTTGGAGGGACCTTGCAGCCCACCCAGTGCCACCCCTGCCATGGCAGGGACACCTCCCACTGTCCCAGGCTGCTCCAGCCTGGCCTTGGGCACTTCAGGGATGGAGCAGCCACAGCTTCTCTGGGCACCCTGTGCCAGGGCCTCCCCACCCTCCCAGGCAGGAATTTTTTGGGATTAATTTCGTGACTTTGAACCACTAATCCCTGCCTTTTGAGGCGATGGAATTACTGAAGTGATAAATTTTTGCTTGGAATAATCTATTTAGCTGCTCAAATGCCAAGAGAGCTAAATTAAGTGGAAAATTAGTCATTTATCTCCCCAAAACTGGTAGAACCAAGTGCCATGGATTCACTTTTAGGAAAGGGATGGAAGCTTCTCTTGAGCAGGTCAGTGTGTGGATCTCATTGTTATTCAGCTGTCGGAGCCAGCAGGATATAAATATCCAGGAAAGAAAACAGAAGGTCAAGTGTAAACCTCTCCCACCAAAGGAGGCCATTCAGCACCTCCCAACCTTCACTCTGCTGCTCTCCCAGGAGAAAAACAATTTTTTTTTTTCCTTTCATAATGCAAATAAACCAACCTAAACCCAAAATCTGTCAGTTTAGTGGGGCTAGGAATAGTAAAAGGTGGGAGTTGGGAAATGTGTGGATGGAGTGTCAGGGATGCAGGGCTGGTGCAGCCCAGGGGCAGGAGCAGTGACTGACACTGAATCCTTGTGCCACGTTTTCCTGGGAAGGCTTTTTGAGCTGTCCTCTGCTGCAGCTGGAGATGGGAGTGAGAACGTGCCGAGTTTAAATGTGTTTTTTTTTTTCCCCCTGCAGAAAATATTTCCAAGGAAACTCAAAATGTTGTGACACTCAGTGAATTAGAACTGCAGCGGAAAGGGTTTATTTTCTAAATATAGTGCTGGTATTTAATTTATCATTCTCTCCTCTTCTTTGGGGCAAGAAAAGCTCCCTCTCCTCGAGTTTCTGAGCTGCTGAATCTGGCTACGGCGTGTGTGGGCAGCAGTGGAAGTCATTTGTAGGTTTGGAGGTTGTACATACGTTTTCCAAGCTGTTCTCCTACCCTGCTCAAATCCCGTGGGATCCTGAGCCTGGGCCCAGCAGCAAACTGGGAGGGGGCTGGGAAATTTGGTAGAGCTGGACCTGCAGGAACCTGGAGAATCCCAATGGGAGTGTGCTAAATCCTGCTTTTGGAGAGGAATCCTGCCTGCAGGGATGTCCTGCACATTGAAATCTGCTCCAGGACCCGGCTTGGGAAAGCAGGGCTAACTTGATGGAGATTTGGCTTTAGCTCTGTGTCCTACATTAGTGCTTTAAACCTAATTTTTTTTTTTTTTAACAGGAGCTCTTGCAGAAATGGTTTGGCATTTCAAGTTTGGCTGTGTGTATGCAAATATTCCTGATGGCTCTTCCTGGCTTTCTTGTCAATAGATTGATGCATTTCAGACCATTTGCATCCTTTGGAACAATTTTATGCTTTAGGGAGGTGTAACCTCATAGGCTGAAACACTGAATGGTGAAAAGTAAGAGGTGACAAATCAACATTTTGGAAAGAGGCCTACAATAGATGAAACTTCTCTGATTACCCAGAGAATATGAACCTGGAAAAGGTTGTGCAGTTATCTCATGGTTTTATGGGAGTATTTCCACAGCTGTGAGGTCCCTGACACCAAATCAGGTCTCCCAAACACAACATTTCTGGCAGAAATGTGTGGTTTTGAGCAGCAGTGAGTGACGTGGATCCTTGTGGTCAGCTTGGAGGAGAGAAGGTTGTGTGGAGACCTCCCAGCACCTGCCAGGATCTGAAGGGAGCACAAGGAACTCAGGGAGAGACTTTCCATCAGGAATTGTGGTGATGGGACAAGGAGTGATGGGTTCAAGATGAAAGAGGGGAAATTTAGGTGGGATATTGGGAAGAAATGGGCAGGGCCTGGCACAGGGTGCCCAGAGCAGCTGGGGCTGCCCCTGGATCCCTGGCAGTGCCCAAGGCCAGGCTGGATGGGGTTTGGAGCCACCTGGGACAGTGGATATTGCTGTGGTCTGTGCAGTGACACAGGACTCTTGACAATAACATCAGAAGGTTAAATATGATTTATTAACATGACTCTATAATACAAAGGATTTGGGCTGTTATCTGCCCAGTCTGGAGCATCTGAAGCTTTTGCTTCTAGCTCTGTCTAAGGAATGCCAGAATAGCTCACACAATCAGAGATAACAACTTTTCACCTCATAGGTAGAAAGAAAGAAAAACTTCTATCTCTCACTATTAGGAGAGAGGTAGGGAAATCTAAATGTCCTTGAACACAGAGCAGAGATTTGTTTATAGAAACTTGTACAGAGTAAAAGACAGTAAAAAGATGCTTTCCCATGGGAAGATTTTTCTGCAGGCCTGCATGCAGAGAAACTTATAATATGTTCATGCAACAGCAGTGCCCAAGGCCAGGCTGGACACTGGGGCTTGGAGCAGCCTGGGACAGTGGGAGTGTCCCTGCCATGGCAGGGTGGAACCAGGTCACCCTTAACCCCCCCTCCAGCCCAATCCATTTTATGATTCTGTTTCCTTTCAGGTTTTCAGATCTCAAAGCTGACCAGAACACCTATTTCAATACTGAAGGTTGCTGTTTATATTTCGGTGTGACTGAAGAAAGAGAAATCCTGCTGCAGTTTTTTAGCAGAGCCATCAGAACCAAATCAATCCTGCCCCTGGCTGCCTGACCTGATGATCCACATTCTCCAAAGATGCAGAGAGGTTCCTGTGTTTGGAGTCAGTGGCACAGATTTTGGGAAGGCAGGGAAGTTGTTGACCTAAATACGTGTTTATCTGAGAACTACTCTGTTAAAGGAGGCTTTTAATCTTAATCTTGGTCCTCTCAATCAGCAGCAGGTTTGGAGATCTCCAGGGTTACAGGACCCAGGAAATTGGCACAGATTGTTTTGTGCTTTATTCTGTGTTTGTGGCACAGTTTCAGTTTATCACTGGTTTGGTTGTTTCCATATTTTAATGGGAATTAGTGTGAAGGTATGGAGCAGCTCTGAACTGATGTTGGACTGACATCATACTTTTCACTAGTTTTTCATTAACATTTTGGTGGTTTTTTGGCTGCAACAATATAAATTCCCTTAACACTCAAAAGCACCACGTACAGGAACATTTCTCATTACTCGTGCCACTCTGTCAATAATTTCTGCACGCTGTGAACAGAGACTTGTTGTTTTCTGCTGTTCTCACGTTTGTAAGTGGCATCTCTAATGCACTAAAGAGGCTGCAAAGGCCCTCTCTGGGGTGTATTTTAGTTTTTTTCCACTTGAGCTCCCTTGCAGCTGCCTGCCAGCCTCTCTCTGCACTGCTCCTGTCACCTGCCCATCCCCAGAGCCCCCTGAGGCTGCTGCTTCTGCTTTGGAGAAGAAAAGGTGAGCAGGGAGTTCCCTGGAAAGGCAGCCAGAGCAGTGATTGTCTGTGTGGGTGCGAAATCCTTGTTTCTTCTGCACAATCACAGCACCCAAAAATTGGGATATCAGCTGGGGACTCCATCCCTGCCTGCTCCTTCCTCTTTGTCACACAGGGCGTGGCTTTAGGGTCTTGTTAGTAAAGAATTTGTGAGGATGAAAATCAAATTCAACAACAGTTCCGTCAAATTTTACTCTCTGTGAACAAAGGATGAAAATCAAATTAAAGAACGGTTTCATCAAAATTTACTCGCTGTGAAGAGTTTTCCAGATGTCAGGGATGATCAGAGGTTTATTTTGGAGGCAGAAGAACTTTTTTTCAGAGAGGGAAGTGAGTGGAAAGGAGCAGAGGACTGGGCAAGGCAGAAGCTCTGCCTGCCACAAGGCATCCTGTCATCCTGCAGAGGTGTGGAGAGGAGGGGTATTTTTGGGGACAGAAGTTTTGTGGTGTCACACCAAGGAGAAAAGGAAAAATCCCATTTTTCAGGGAAGTTTTCTGAGAACTTGCTGAAGAAACCATGAGCTTGCTGTGCCCACACATAGCAGGAGGCCCAACCTTAATTTTTGTGACTCTAATAACTATAGCTGCCAATACAGCTTGTGTTGTACTACTCAGCTTTGTTCTAATTAATTACTAATTGTTCAGTTCCTGCAGATCAGAGTCTGAGGCTGTTGTCGCTGACAGCTGGGATGCTCAGGTGGTGATTACTGGGTTTTCAGAAAGGAAAAAAGCAAAGTTTAATCCTGTTCCAGTAATGAAATTGATGTTTTCATTCAGAAGGAAAAAACCAGATGTTAGACAGAAGTTAGGGAAGAATTCCCTTTGTGTTTCTTGGTGCTTCAACCTTTTTCTGCCTGAAGTTTGGAGCGTTGGAGCAATTTAATTATTGGAGGCAAATGGATTTCTCTGAGTTTGTCTCACAGCTGAGAATGGAAATATGTTTCTAAATAACAGAGTTGAAGGTTCAGTAAGGTGGGCAGGGGCATCATTACACACTTGGAATTTCAACATTAAATCATGGAATGGTTTGGGTGGGAAGGGACCTTAAAATCATCATTCCCACCCCTGCCATGGGCAGAGACACCTTCCAGTATCCCAGGCTGCTCCAGGCCCCATCCAGCCTGGCCTGGGACACTTTTTCCTCAAAATACATTTTTAAAAAAGTCCTTAAAATGCTGTAATTTGGTATTTACTGAGCAGGTAGGTCTTGCTTGAGAACAGCAGCACGAAATCGTTGATCTTCCAGCTTTTTTAATTACTAAGAACATAAGTTTGGGTTATTATTTCTAAAATAACATCAGAATAGATGGCACCTTAGCTATGCTCAGTGCCCCTGTGTGAAGTGTGGCTCTGGTTGTGTTTTCATCACTTTGATCCTGCTTTTTGTGACAACAGGATAATGGAAATGCCACTCTCCCTGTTTATTCTGAAGGGAAATTCCCTTTTTCCCCAGCCTGGCCTTTGAAAAGGATGGCTGTACTCTGCTGAGAGTGGATGTGCAACACCAGATTCCTCAGCAGGGGCTCCAGGTGGGAATTGAAGGATTTTTTCAGCCACCCTTGTCAGAGAGCTCAGAAACTCTTGGAATCAAAAAAATAATGGGATGTCTGTCATGTCTCTGTATCAAGTATAATCACAAAAAGAGAGAGACCTTTTAATAGGGAAGAAAGGCAGTCCTGCAGTATTTTAGAAGCTTCTGATCGATATTACAACAATTCTATTACCCAGCCAGAGCAATGGTGTGCTTGGTGGTGAACTAAACAGAAAAAAAGTATATATATATAACTGGAAGCCTTCAGTTTTGTTTTGAGCCATTTCCTGTACTAGAATAATGAAAAAGGATGAAACTGGAAGGATTATTTGTGAGAAAATTGCTGTCTTGCAAGGCCAGAGGCTTAGAGAGCACAGCCCTGGATTGGTGGAGACGAGGTTTGCACGGGGGAGCCTGGGAGGGGAAAGGGCCAGACTTGGAGTGGAGTTGGGAATTAACACCAAGGAACTCAATGGTGCAAGAGGAACCACTGGAGAGGAATTTTTTTCCAGGTTTTGTTTGTTTTGGGTTTTTTAAAATCTCGTTTTGATGGTTTTTGCCACGTTTCTCAAACTTTCATTCAGTATTTTGGACATGCCGCTTCTCTAATTTATTGGATTTCTATCTGGATTAGTTACGTGGTCCCAAACGAAGAAGAAGTGAGGTGCTTAATGGCTTTTTGGGGGGGGGGGTTGTCCTTTTATTGGAAGTTTGATCTCTTTGGTTTTGGGTTTTTTTATCCCCCACATGAATTCTTCCCCTTTGATCAGGGCACCTTCAGGCTGAGGGGATGTGCACACAAAGTGGGACAGGGAGCACAGGGGATGGGCATGAGAGATGCTCAGGCTCTGGATTCTGTTGCATGAACATATTATAAGTTTCCCTGCATGCAGGCCTGCAGAAAAATCTTCCCATGGGAAAGCATCTTTTTACTGTCTTTTTACTCTGTAGAAGTTTCTATAAACAAATCTCTGATCTGTGTTCAAGGGTATTTGGATTTCTCTGCCTGTCTCCTGATAGTGGGAGATGGAGATTTTCTTCCTTTCTACCTATGAGGTGAAAAGTTGTTATCTCTGATTGTGTGAGCTATTCTGGCATTCCTTGGATGGAGCTGGGAGCAGCAGCTTTGGATGCTCCAGACTGGGCAGGTAACAGCCCAAATCCTTTGAATTATGGAGTCATGTTAATAAATCATATTTAGCCTTCTGATATTATTGCAAGAGTCCTTTGTCACTGCATGGACCACAGCAATGGGATTCCACCTCAGAGAATGAAAAAATCCCAGGATGGTTTGGGTTGGAAGGAGCTTAAAATCCCACCCAGTGCCCCCCCTGGCATGGCAGGGACACCTCCCACTGTCCCAGGCTGCTCCCAGCCCCAGTGTCCAGCCTGGCCTTGGGCACTGCCAGGGATCCAGGGGCAGCCACAGCTGCTCTGGGCACCCTGTGCCAGGGCCTGCCCACCCTCCCAGGGAACAATTCCTGCCCAAGATCCCATCCCTCCCTGCCCTCTGGCAGTGGGAAACCCTCCCCCCAAGTGGAAACCTGATTTGGCTTTGGTGGGAGCTGTGGGAAGAGCCCCCTGTTCCAGCTAGGATCTGAAGGGGTGACAAATCACTTTGTAAAGCTCACCGGGAGCCTTTGCAATATGAATGTCATTGCTTCAAGGAATGGACATGAATCTGCCAGTCCTTAGGGCTGTAAAAGTGAGGTGTTGATGCTGGTGGATGGGAGGTGAGGTGTGCACAGGGAAAGGACATCTCTGGTGGTGTAGCTGTCAGTGGTTGGTGCAGCTCTGTGGCTGTTATCAGTGCAGCCATCAGGGATTGTTATCTTTTTGGGTGGATTTTAGCCCAGCTCTGTCTGTGGTGTCAGAATCATTTATCTGAGATGGTGTTCAGCTGTCGTGTGATTTGCAGGTGATACCGAGCAACATTTTTAAATTTCCAGCTCGATTTTTAAGCTTAATTTTACCAGAAGTGGCATCAACTAAAACTTAAGGAATGCTTTATTGGTTTCTCTGACCTGAATATTAAACTATTTTTAAAGCTTACTGTTTATGTCATGCAGCTTGTGCTAAAGAGTGAATGGAGTGCAGGTGGTTTAAATAGGGATTCCAACATTTAAGTTGGAGAATGTGGCCACATTAATTAATTTTGAATGGAATGCAGGTGTTCTAAATGGAGATTCCAACATTTAAGTCGTGCCTTCCAGCCCTGCCCCTCACTCCTTCACTTTCCAGTGGATTTCTGGCTGCTTGGTCTCCCAGCATCACATATCTCAGGTAGGATTAGTCTCCAAAATGATGACAGTAATTTGCTTTTCTCTTTCAATATATTTCCATTTCTCCAAATCCAGGGCAAGCTCAAAGTTTGAGAAGTCAATCAGACTTTAAAAGATGCTCCAAAGACTCAGCTCAGACTGACACTGTTTTATTGGGTTTTCTTGAATTTTCCCAGCCCAAGAATGGTCTGAGCTGAAATGATGGAAATTTTAATGCAGTCCCCTAGAGGTGTGGTGAATGCCCTCAAAATCTAAATTACAGGAGGGGGTGGCAGTTCTTGCTGCATTTATTCTCCCCCAGCTGCTGCAGGAACATCATTACTAAAGTAATTTTTCTCTCCAGTGGCTTTTCCAGCATGTGTCAGCATTTTCCTCTTGGGGTTTTGTTGTTGATGCTGTTGCTCTTTTATGATGGGAATTCTTGTCCTGACTTAAGCAAAGAAAAATCTCCTCCCTGCCAGGAAACTGTGACCCTGTGTTATGCATGAAAAGTTGCAGATGGTTTATGCAGGGGGATTTGATTTTCTCACTGCACACCAAGGGCTGTGTTCATGCTTTCAGCACTGTTTGTGAAGCTGGGATGGGGGAAATTCCAGGGGTGCAGGGAATTCCAGGGATGCAGGGAATTCCAGGGATGCAGGCACTCAGCATTCCTGCAGTTTCTGTGGCAGGTTGCAGTGCTGCATCTCGAAGATTTGATGCAGGCTCCCAGAGCTGCCTGCACAACCACGCTGCAGGCTTGGCTTTTACTTTTCTAATAACTCCCAGGCTTGCTGGTTTAATTTTAATAGTAAATGCAGTTTCTATTTATGTTATCCCTAGAAATCCGTGTGGGTAATGATCTTTTTTGGAGATAAATGCCTTATTAGCATGCCTGGGACTTAATAATGGATGAGAAAATCTGATGCATTTCATGTCCCAGAGACAGATTTAGAATTAAAGCTGTTGCTGTTGATGCTGTAAGTTTAGTTTTGGGGAGTAAATATATATACCTGCTAACTCTGGGAATGTCAGAGGAAAAGAGGAATAGCAAGCACTGGTGGCAGATGCTAAATCTGTACCACGGGCCAGGCTGTTCCTTCAGTTCCTGGTGCTGTCTGTGCGCAGAGCAGCCATCCCAAATAAATAATTGGAATATCAGCCTTTTGATGAATGCTCAGCCAGCAACTGCTGGAAAAACAGCTGTTCCCCAGAATCCCTGCTGGCATTTCCACACGCTGCTGTTGGGACACAGCCCCAGGCAGGGAACAGGTGTTCCCTGGAATTATCCGGGGCCTGAGTTCAACATCTGGCAGCGTTTGCTTCATTAGCTTTGTAATTGTTTTGTACTCGTTTAATTTCCCTGCTGGTCAGTGGGAAGGGCTTGGAAAAGCCAGGTATGCACCAGGAGCTCGTGGCTGTGGTGTCAGGAATCTTTTTGCTGTGACTGCTGCTGCTCTCAGGGGCCTTTGTGGAGGATAAATGTTCTGGGGTAGCTTTTGTTAGCTGGAGTTTTAGTGTTGCTCTGTGAAAAATTGGAGAGAGTTGTACCTGTATAGAAATACACGTAAATAAATAGACACTTCCTAAGTGGAAGCTGCAGGGGGAAAAGGCTACAAAGACTCTGGATTTTTTCCTGGTGTAAACTTCAGCGTGTGCTGGTTTGAAGCTGGTGCTTCCTGAGAGCCCCTGGGATGTACAGAGTGAGCAGGGCCCCGTGCTCCCCTCCCATCATCAGCAGCTCAGTCTGAACATCAAGAACTGCTGTTTGCCTTTAAAAATAATCCCCAAAGTGACTTTTACCGTGTTTAGAAAGATTGATGTTTTTGTCAGCGTGGGGGAGCTGCACCCAAACACCTCCAGAGAGGGGGATTTTCCTGGGGTGCTTTTGGGGAATGTTTGGTGACAGTCACTCCTGCCTGGCTGCCAGCTCGGGGCGTGGATGGTCCTCATGGGCCAGGTCATAACAGGAGCTGAGAAAAAGATTGAGCACGGCTGTGGAACATACTCTGGGCTTAAAGAAAGGGGAGAACCTGGGGTGGAGGCCTTGAGGATAAGGTCTGCAAGGTGTTACTTCAGCTGGAAGAGGAGATCCTGTCTGTCTGTGTGTCTGACATCAGCCATCTGATGCCAGATTTTAGCTCTTTTTTGTCTTAGAAATGGGGTAACTGAGAGGCCTTTTAAAAACTTTTTATTTTATTTTTTAGTCTTATATGAAGGGTGAGACAATACAGATGTTACAATTTACGCTATTACAATTAGAAGCTAAGTATTCCTGAATTATGACTCACTATAAGTGTTTCTTGGTTTATTAGTTTTTTGTTACATCGTGTTGTAGATGCCTTAAAGATAATAATCTAAAACTACTCTTGTGGGTTCTGTTACAATGTATCTTTCATTAGTTTATTTTTCTGAAGTATTTAGTCTTGTTTGCAAGGCTATCTTTGGAAATTTTTTTGTAGCTCTATTTCTCTCTCAACAATATCTGGCTTATTTCATGGGTTTTTAAGTCAGCATTTCTTATCTCAAAGTTCACATACAAATGCACACTGTATCAGCTTTCCATCAAGCTCTAAGAGTTTTCTACAAATCCATTTCTCACAGTCTGACAGAGCTGCACAAACCCACTGTGGAAGGACAGTCCCTGGAAGCAGGGATGTGACACTGCTGTCCCAGCCCCCAGGGAGGGTCCTGCCCTGCTGTCCCTTGGCCATCCCTGCTGTGACACCCCAGCTTTGCTGGCTCAGCCATGGCTTGGGCCGTGCCTGTGGGTTTGATCATTAAACAGGTTGGGATTTCAGGGAAAAGTGAGTTTTCCTTGCTCCTCGCCCTGGTTTGCAGGGTGATGTAGTGTGTTGGCGTAGGAGACAAAAGGAATGGGAATGTGCAAAGCCTTTGTGCTCTGGAGCAGCTGATCCTGGGAGCTGCAGGATCCCCAGAAACTGGCACAGTTTGGGTTGGAAGGAACCTTAAAAGGCCACCTACTCCAGCCCCCCAGTGAGCAGGGACATGGGCTTTAAAAACATTGTTTTGGTTTTTTGGGGTTGTTTTTTTTTTAAGTTTCCAAGTTATTTAAACTAAAATTCTTGCTGAGCTGGGTGATATCATGATAGATGACAGTTTGTCACCTCATGTGAGCCTTTACCATTTACCCTTCTGAATTACAACCCTAATCCAGGTAAATAATTAATACTCATTATCTGGGAAGAGACAAGATGAAAAGATGCTCAGCTACACTTGTTGCTTTTACCATGGTATTTTTAGGATTTACTTGAAAATGCACATCTGTACATCAGTCCTCCTGATATTCCATGGATACTGTAACAGTAAAAGATGCAGAAGACAGGTGGGAAATACAAGGCCTTTGTCTTTTCTTTCAAAAGAATTAACTTCCAAGAGTGGAGAATGCCAGGATATTAAAGCTTACTAATCACTTAAAACACAATGCAAACCTGAATTACAGCTGTAAGTAAAAGCTAAATAAACTCCCAGGATCTTTCAGATTTTCTGTGCTATACATTTACAGACAAGGTACAAATGGCCTGCAGGGACAGAACAGTTTAAATTGGGAAGAGCTTTGAGATCATCAAGTGGCCTGCTCCAGTGCTGTCCAACCTGGCCTTGGGCACTTCAGGGATGGGGCAGCAGCCACAGTTTCTCTGGGCAACCTCTGCCAGGGCCTCAGGACCTCATCATCAGAAGCTTTTTCCTTTCAGTCTTGCCAGCTCCATGCCCAGGGAAGCTGCTGGAGGAAAGTCTCAGCCACTGCAGAGCAATTAGAAACCTTGCAGCAGTGGTGCCATCACTGCTTCTCCAGTGACACAGCTAAAAATCTGTGTGGCTGCACTTGGGAAGCAGCTGAAGGCTTAAAAGCAAGAACTTCTGCAACTCAAGGGACACACGAGACATGGTAACTCCATGAAGGGCACGAAGGAGGGCGGAGGGTGGCTGTGTTCCTGAAGCAGCAGGTCTGAGCAGCTCTGTGGTGGGGCTGGAATTCCTGACCCATCCCACCAGCGAGCTGACCAGCCAAGGAAAACCTCTGCTGTTAACTTTCATCTGGTCAGTCTCCATTTCCATCTTCATCACTGAAAAGATCCTTCTCTCTTTAAATTTGGCCAAGCAATGGATTTGACTCTGAAAAATGTGCCAGAGGCTCTGCTGCTGACCTTCCTTCCCAGGTGTCATCCCTGAAGGGTGTCCCTGGTGCTGGTTCCTGCCTGGAGGGGCTGTGGGGTTCTGGCTCTGCAAGGACCTGGTGTGGAGGAGCTCAGGAGAGTCAGGAGTGAGCTGGTGCCTCTGCCTGTGTTTAGTGACTGCTGCTGGCACCAAGAGCAGTGTGACAGCTCCCCATGCACACTTTAATCCAGCATTCAACCCGAGCACTCCTTTCATTGTTTGGATTTGGATTTCTGCAGTGCAGAGCTGTGCCAGACTCTGGATACCCCTGTGAGGGTTCCAACCTGCTGTGCTGAAAACTTTTAAGCACAGCCCTGCTGCCCTCCTTCCTTCCTTCCTTCCTTCCTTTTTTGCACCTCTGAGCTGGAGTGAAATCTCACACATCCAGTTGTGTGTTCTCATTTTCTGACTCGACAGAGTCAGGCAAGGCACACTTCTGCTTTTGCTTTTTCCCTTCCTCCCCTGCTCTCCTCCGAAATGAAACTGCTGCTGAAACACAGGCGTTCAGTCTGGCCATGATGCAGCATAAAACTCTTCTGTGAGTATTTCCCCTTGGCTGTAATTAGTTTTTGTGTTCAAGGAGCAATTTTAAACATTCATCCAGAGCTGTTACAAGGGAGCATCTGTGCGAGGACACGTTTTGTGCAGCTGAGGAGCAGAAGGGCCACTGGGACGGAACCAAAGGCAACTTCTCAAGTTAATTGTAAGATTTTATTGGTGTTTCACTCCACTGCTCAAGGGTTTCTCGTGCGAATCAATGGCAGAGTGCCTAATTTATGTGTGAGCCCTGCTTGAAAAGCAGCCCAGATTGATTTGCTGACAGTGCATGGGGAAAGGTGACCCTAATTTGTGACTTCAGCAGGCCTGTTGGGACAAGGGAGTGCTGGAAACTTGGGAAAATGGAACTGCAAGTTTTTGCTTTGGCTTGAATGGCTCCCTGTCCCTGTTCAGTAAAATGCCATTAATTTGGGTTATGGGTACCTGTTTAGTATTATAAAAGATACTAATGAGACGTTAAAACCAGTCCACGTGGTTTTTATCTGAAATGTTTGTTCCTCTAAGATTTTTTAAGCAAATCCTGGAGCTTTGTTGCCGGCCAATGTTGAATTATTTGATTAGTACCCTGACTAGTCTGATGAGTCTCTTTTCCTTCTCAGTGTTTCTGTGTTAATGACCTCAGTCCTTTGCTGAGCTTGCAGGAGAAATAGTAAATAATTCAAAGTAGAGCCTCGCCGCAGAGACCTTTCTTAACTAAAATGGAACCACAAAGGATGGACAGTGAAAATACAGCAAGATTTGGATGTGGAACAGGAGTGTGAATGGCTGTGGCATAGACCTGGTAGTAGACCACAAGTAATTAGAAAATAATCCAATGGTTTTTCCTTCATTTTCCACATAAAATCCCTCAGTGCCTTCATTTTAGCTCGGTCTCTCACAGCCTCACGCTCCCGGTGGGCATCCCTTAACCAGGGCTGTGTGAGGTGCCCTGGGGACGGTGACAGCGGCGGGGGCGTGGAGGTGGCAGCCGTGGTTGGGTGTCACAGCTGCCACCGCCAGCCCCGGAGTCACAACCCCTTCCTCTTGCTGTGGGGACAATGACAGCAGCCAGAGCCCGGCGCTTCCTGCTGACTCAGCACTGACATCCTGCCTTGCCACCGCTGGCCCTGTCACTGACCGCGGCCAGCAGCCCCACAGATCGACCCCTTTCAGGCTGCAACTCTTTATCTGCATTTAATTTTGCCTGTGCTGAGCCTCTGTCTGGAAACTTTCAAGTGCCTCTTGGGTTTTTTGCCTCTGATCCGGAGTTGCCGGCGACTGGGGACTGACAGAGCGAGCCGGGGTTACCAGCGAGAGCCCAGGCAAGGAAACACAGGCTGGACACTAGGAAGAAGTTTTTCACAGAAAAATTGATTAACTTCTGGAATAGTCTGCCTGGGGAGGTGGTGAAGTCACCATTGCTGCATGTGTTCAGAAAAAGCCTGGATGTGGCACTGGGTGCCAGGGTTTAGGTGCGGTGTTAGGGCACGGGTTGGACTCGATGATCTTGAAGGTCTCTTCCAACCCGGTCATTCTGTGATTCTGTGAATTTCTAAACCTCCTCTGCCCAAAATCAGCCCAGGCCTTTTCTCCCACACTCTCTTTGAATAGCTTGGCTCCTCTTTGTAGGCTCCAAAAGCTGGGCTTAGTCAGATGTTCCTCAAAGCTGCTGGGGAAGGGGGGCCAGGGCGGGCTGGCTCCTCACTCATGATAAGCTTTTCTATATATAAAACTGCGTGGCTGGCTGCTGATAGCGCTAATGAAACCTTCTGTTAACTCTTTCACCCATCAGCAGCAGGTACAGCAGGTGCCACTGGCTCTCCCCAAGTGGTTTTGCTAATTGAGGACAAATTCTTAATTGCAGAACCGCTGCTGCCGCAACCCTGAGTGTCAGCCATGAGGAAATGGTGAAACGGGCCTGAAAAAAAGGGAATGAGTCCAAGCCCAGCTGCAGGGGAGAAGTAAAAAAAAAAAATCCCCACAAACTGAAAAGAGTCAGTTCTTCCTGCAAAAATGTCATACAACAGAGATTCACCTCGGGGGACTGATTACACGAACCTGCGGAAATACGGGGATTTAAACACTGCAGGCAGCTAATTCAGCTCTTCCTGGAGCTGAAGAAACGTTCTTTAGCTGCAGGAATACTTCTGGAGGAGGTTTTGTTTTGCATGGCAGCAGCTGGCTGAGAATGGCACCTGTGTGTGGAGTCACCTGCTGGCAGCTGGCGTGTGACAGCGAGTGTGGATGGGGGACAAGGTGAGGGTAGGGGGGTGGGACACTGGAAGGGGAGCTGGTGGAGGGATGGTGGCATCCAGCTCTGGGATTTGCTGTCCTGCTTCCCAGTTTGTGGCTGTCGTGCAGTGGGGTTTGGGCTTGGAGCTGGCATTTCAGAGCAAGGTTGTCCCTGCAGCCAGGAGCTGTCCCCTCAGAGCCGTGGTTTGCTGGCTGAGGCACAACTGGGCACTGCAGTGAAGGCAACAAGGAAATTCTCTCTGAGACTGAAAAGAGAAGAACCAGCTTCTCGTGAGTTTTGTGGTTTCTGAAAAGACTTCTGGGGGTGTGGGATGGTGGTGCTGTGCTGCTGTGCAGCTGCACCTTCACGAGGTGGCCGAGCGTGGTCGGGTATCTGTGTCCCTGAGGGGAACGTTCCTGCCGTTGGGAACACTGAAGGTGGGTGAAGGAACAGATGGAAAAGTGCTGGATTTGTCTCCTCAGCAGCAAAGGGTGATGGAAAGGCTCCTGCCCTGCCTGGGCTGAGCAGGGAATGGGCACCCAAAGCTGCCAGAGCCCTGTGGTGACATGGCTGCGGGGATGGGACTCAGGCTGTGACAAGGGAATGACAAACTGGCTTTCAAATGGTGTTTTCCTGCTGGGGTGGCCTCTGTGGAGCTCTGATCTGGGAACAGGCTGGAGACATCCCTGGCTTTGGCAGGTTGTGAGGGGCAGGAGGTGACGTGTGAGCGGGCAGAGGCCAGCCAGGGCCAGGGCTGGGGAGACGGAAAATGAAGAATTGGGATTTGGTGCTGGGAGA